>CM069445.1:82623054-83118054 GCA_035610835.1 Ophiura sarsii | reverse complement strand
GATGAAGCTGTAATTTAAACCCTAGGTAGATCTTAACGCGCTATGTATTTTCTTTGTCGTGCACGAAATTGTACGACGTACCATTTTTAAACGGCCAAACAAAATGGCTACTTTCCTATTGACTTGTGTATAAACTTCAAACCGCCGCCATTTTGAAACGGTAACTACTTAAGAAATTTCCCTCGGTCAAATTCTTAGTCTACTTATATCCTACCTATGACATAAAGAAGGGACCTTAACTAACACGCATGCAACTGACTGAACCCCGTAACTCTAACCCTAACCCTAACCCTAACCCTAACCCTAACCCTAACCCTAACCCTAACCCTAACCCTAACCCAAACCCAAACCCAAACCCTAACCCTAACCCTAACCCTAACCCTAACCCTAACCCTAACCCTAACCCTAACCCTAACCCTAACCCTAACCCTAACCCCTAAACCCTAACCCTAACCCTAACCCTAACCCTAACCCTAACCCTAACCCTAACCCCAACCCCAACCCCAACCCCAACCCCAACCCCAACCCCAACCCCAACCCCAACCCCAACCCCAACCCCAACCCTAACCCTAACCCCAACCCCAACCCCAACCCCAACCCCAACCCCAACCCCAACCCCAACCCCAACCCCAACCCCAACCCCAACCCCAACCCCAACCCCAACCCTAACCCTAACCCTAACCCTAACCCTAAACCCTAAACCCTAAACCCTAACCCTAACCCTAACCCTAACCCTAACCCTAACCCTAAACCCTAAACCCTAAACCCTAACCCTAACCCTAACCCTAACCCTAACCCTAACCCTAACCCTAACCCTAACCCTAACCCTAACCCTAACCCCCAACCCCTAACCCTAACCCTAACCCTAACCCTAACCCTAACCCCTAACCCTAACCCTAACCCTAACCCTAACCCTAACCCCTAACCCCTAACAACTAACCCCTAACCCCTAACCCTAACCCCTAACCCCTAACCCCTAACACCTAACCCCTAACAACTAACCCCCAACCCCCAACCCCCAACCCCCAACCCCCAACCCCCAACCCCCAACCCCCAACCCCCAACCCTAACCCCTAACCCCTAACCCCTAACCCCTAACCCCTAACCCCTACCCCTAACCCCTAACCCCTAACCCCTCACCCCTCACCCCTCACCCCTCACCCCTCACCCCTCACCCCTCACCCCTCACCCTCACCCTCACCCCTAAACCCTAAACCCTAAAACCTAACCCTAACCCCTAACCCCTAACCCCTAACCCCTAACCCTAACCCCTAACCCCTAACCCCTAACCCCTAACCCCTAACCCCTAACCCTTAACCCCTAACCCCTAACCCCTAACCCCTAACCCCTAACCCCTAACCCCTAACCCCTAACCAAATTTTCTTTGGCCAATTTCTTAATCTACCCATAACCTACCTATGACATAAATAAGGGACCTTAACTAACACGCATACAACTGACACAACCCCGTAACTCTAACCCTAACCATAACCCTAACCCTAACCCTAACCCTAACCCTAACCCTAACCATAACCCTAACCCTTTTCTCGAAGTATATGGGTGATATTGATGATTAAATTAGAAATGTTTTTGGTATTTTTAAAGTGCTCCCTTCAATCCTTTGATGGTTTATAGAAGGTGTAATTTCCAATCCGAAGTTCAAATGTTTAAATACACTTTCGAGAACCCAATTTTGGTTATACACCGTTCGAGAACCCAATTTTCTACTTACCTTATTGCATAAGCGCAAGCCTACATGTATAACATAAAGGGATGAAGGATGCCCCGCCGCCCACCCCACCCCAGTCCCCCACCCCCAGTCCCCCACCCCACCCACCTCCTGGTTACGCCACTGAACGGGTCGAAAGCAGAATGGGCAGAATGTTCTCGAAATTGTTTCATCCTCATCCTGACGTTTATGATAATCAGTTAAATATTTTATGAATTTTAGACCAGACCAGTCAGACATAACATTGTGCATATAAAAGTTCTCCTCTTGGTTCCGTCCATGGTCCATCCCGGTCCTGGTCCGGAGTCTATATAATTATTCGAGGGCCAGGGTTGACAACATCGAATAAGGGCAGATCCCCCGTGAATTAAAAGTAGTTTCATTTCCAGTAGTCACCGTGTTTTATCCAGTTACAGTTAACGATATCTGACGACGGGGTGCGTCGTCATGGTCCGTCAGAATCCACCAATGGTGCGTCCAAAAATTGACGGAGGGTGCGTATTTGGAAGGCAATGGTCCGTCGTTTTTTTGACACAGGGTGCGTCATGGTACATGAGAAGTCGACGCACCTCGGTAAAGTGACGCACCACTCCCGGGGGTCATAGGGTGCGTCTTACAACTGATAGGTGTATAAACCCTAAACCCTAACCCCTAACCCCTAACCCCTAACCCCTAACCCCTAACCCCTAACCCTATTGTCCGGCTGGGAGAGACATAACATTGTTAATTTTTTACTTTGTTTGAGTTCGTTTAACCAATAATGTATATTTGACCCCTGAATGACCTTTCCATTTCGTGATGACCTTTGACCTTCATTAACTTTGTACACACCTAATATTAACTTGTTTCAATGTTCTATGTAATTATTATAGCCAATAAACCGATTTGCAATATGTGCAATCACCGGTATTTGACATCGATTTCATTTTTATTTAAGATGTTCCGTTACACGTGGGATATAGAAAGAAGACATACGGCACACAGAAAGCAATGCCCCGCAAATTGAGGTTGAGGATCGGAGACGAGGAGATGAAGAGGAAGTAGGAGATGTAAGTAGATGTAGTTTCAAAATGGCGGCCAAAATAAGTCATTCCCATTGACTTACATGCAAATTTTGTCAAACTTCAAACAGCCGCCATTTTGAAACGGTAACTACTTAAGAGTTTTTCTTTCGCCAGTTTCATTAACCCTAACCTTAACCTTAACCCTAACCCTAACCCTAACGCTAACCATAACCCTAACCAGATTTTGAATTTCGTTATTACGTCATATCGATGAGGCTGTTACTTAAACCCTATACACTGTCTTAACACGCTCTTTATTTTCTTTGTCGTGCGCGACATTGTAGGACCAACCTTTTTAAGCGGCGAAACAAAATGGCTTCTTTCCCATTGACTTGTGAACAACCTTCAAACCGCCGCCATTTTGAATTGCAACATCGCAAGATGCTAATTTTTACAAATCTGTAATTGGCTTCACATCAACTATGCATATATTAATTTTGAACAAAATCGGACAAAATTTACATTTTGGTCGCCATTTTGGATTTTGGTTATTACGTCATAGCTCACAAACTAAGGTAGATCTTAACACGCTATGTATTTTCTTTGTCGTGCACGAAATTGTACGACGTACCATTTTTAAATGGCCAAACAAAATGGCTACTTTCCCATTGACTTGTGTACAAACTACAAACCGCCGCCATTTTTAATTGCAACATCGCATGAAGCTAATTCTTACAAATCTGTAATTGGCTTTACATCAACTATGCATATATTAATTTTAAACAAAATCGGACAAATTTTACATTTTGGTCGCCATTTTGGATTTTGGTTATTACGTCATATATCACAAAGTAAAGGTACGATGAAGCTGTAATTTAAACCCTAGGTAGATCTTAACGCGCTATGTATTTTCTTTGTCGTGCACGAAATTGTACGACGTACCATTTTTAAACGGCCAAACAAAATGGCTACTTTCCTATTGACTTGTGTATAAACTTCAAACCGCCGCCATTTTGAAACGGTAACTACTTAAGAAATTTCCCTCGGTCAAATTCTTAGTCTACTTATATCCTACCTATGACATAAAGAAGGGACCTTAACTAACACGCATGCAACTGACTGAACCCCGTAACTCTAACCCTAACCCTAACCCTAACCCTAACCCTAACCCTAACCCTAACCCCTAACCCCTAACCCTAACCCTAACCCTAACCCTAACCCTAACCCTAACCCTAACCCTAACCCTAACCCTAAACCCTAACCCTAACCCTAACCCTAACCCTAACCCTAACCCTAACCCTAACCCTAACCCTAACCCTAACCCTAACCCCCAACCCCTAACCCTAACCCTAACCCTAACCCTAACCCTAACCCCTAACCCTAACCCTAACCCTAACCCTAACCCTAACCCCTAACCCCTAACAACTAACCCCTAACCCCTAACCCTAACCCCTAACCCCTAACCCCTAACACCTAACCCCTAACAACTAACCCCCAACCCCCAACCCCCAACCCCCAACCCCCAACCCCCAACCCCCAACCCCCAACCCTAACCCCTAACCCCTAACCCCTAACCCCTAACCCCTAACCCCTACCCCTAACCCCTAACCCCTAACCCCTCACCCCTCACCCCTCACCCCTCACCCCTCACCCCTCACCCCTAAACCCTAAACCCTAAAACCTAACCCTAACCCCTAACCCCTAACCCCTAACCCCTAACCCTAACCCCTAACCCCTAACCCCTAACCCCTAACCCCTAACCCCTAACCCTTAACCCCTAACCCCTAACCCCTAACCCCTAACCCCTAACCCCTAACCCCTAACCCCTAACCCCTAACCAAATTTTCTTTGGCCAATTTCTTAATCTACCCATAACCTACCTATGACATAAATAAGGGACCTTAACTAACACGCATACAACTGACACAACCCCGTAACTCTAACCCTAACCATAACCCTAACCCTAACCCTAACCCTAACCCTAACCCTAACCCTAACCCTAACCCTTTTCTCGAAGTATATGGGTGATATTGATGATTAAATTAGAAATGTTTTTGGTATTTTTAAAGTGCTCCCTTCAATCCTTTGATGGTTTATAGAAGGTGTAATTTCCAATCCGAAGTTCAAATGTTTAAATACACTTTCGAGAACCCAATTTTGGTTATACACCGTTCGAGAACCCAATTTTCTACTTACCTTATTGCATAAGCGCAAGCCTACATGTATAACATAAAGGGATGAAGGATGCCCCGCCGCCCACCCCACCCCAGTCCCCCACCCCCAGTCCCCCACCCCACCCACCTCCTGGTTACGCCACTGAACGGGTCGAAAGCAGAATGGGCAGAATGTTCTCGAAATTGTTTCATCCTCATCCTGACGTTTATGATAATCAGTTAAATATTTTATGAATTTTAGACCAGACCAGTCAGACATAACATTGTGCATATAAAAGTTCTCCTCTTGGTTCCGTCCATGGTCCATCCCGGTCCTGGTCCGGAGTCTATATAATTATTCGAGGGCCAGGGTTGACAACATCGAATAAGGGCAGATCCCCCGTGAATTAAAAGTAGTTTCATTTCCAGTAGTCACCGTGTTTTATCCAGTTACAGTTAACGATATCTGACGACGGGGTGCGTCGTCATGGTCCGTCAGAATCCACCAATGGTGCGTCCAAAAATTGACGGAGGGTGCGTATTTGGAAGGCAATGGTCCGTCGTTTTTTTGACACAGGGTGCGTCATGGTACATGAGAAGTCGACGCACCTCGGTAAAGTGACGCACCACTCCCGGGGGTCATAGGGTGCGTCTTACAACTGATAGGTGTATAAACCCTAAACCCTAACCCCTAACCCCTAACCCCTAACCCCTAACCCCTAACCCCTAACCCTATTGTCCGGCTGGGAGAGACATAACATTGTTAATTTTTTACTTTGTTTGAGTTCGTTTAACCAATAATGTATATTTGACCCCTGAATGACCTTTCCATTTCGTGATGACCTTTGACCTTCATTAACTTTGTACACACCTAATATTAACTTGTTTCAATGTTCTATGTAATTATTATAGCCAATAAACCGATTTGCAATATGTGCAATCACCGGTATTTGACATCGATTTCATTTTTATTTAAGATGTTCCGTTACACGTGGGATATAGAAAGAAGACATACGGCACACAGAAAGCAATGCCCCGCAAATTGAGGTTGAGGATCGGAGACGAGGAGATGAAGAGGAAGTAGGAGATGTAAGTAGATGTAGTTTCAAAATGGCGGCCAAAATAAGTCATTCCCATTGACTTACATGCAAATTTTGTCAAACTTCAAACAGCCGCCATTTTGAAACGGTAACTACTTAAGAGTTTTTCTTTCGCCAGTTTCATTAACCCTAACCTTAACCTTAACCCTAACCCTAACCCTAACGCTAACCATAACCCTAACCAGATTTTGAATTTCGTTATTACGTCATATCGATGAGGCTGTTACTTAAACCCTATACACTGTCTTAACACGCTCTTTATTTTCTTTGTCGTGCGCGACATTGTAGGACCAACCTTTTTAAGCGGCGAAACAAAATGGCTTCTTTCCCATTGACTTGTGAACAACCTTCAAACCGCCGCCATTTTGAATTGCAACATCGCAAGATGCTAATTTTTACAAATCTGTAATTGGCTTCACATCAACTATGCATATATTAATTTTGAACAAAATCGGACAAAATTTACATTTTGGTCGCCATTTTGGATTTTGGTTATTACGTCATAGCTCACAAACTAAGGTAGATCTTAACACGCTATGTATTTTCTTTGTCGTGCACGAAATTGTACGACGTACCATTTTTAAATGGCCAAACAAAATGGCTACTTTCCCATTGACTTGTGTACAAACTACAAACCGCCGCCATTTTTAATTGCAACATCGCATGAAGCTAATTCTTACAAATCTGTAATTGGCTTTACATCAACTATGCATATATTAATTTTAAACAAAATCGGACAAATTTTACATTTTGGTCGCCATTTTGGATTTTGGTTATTACGTCATATATCACAAAGTAAAGGTACGATGAAGCTGTAATTTAAACCCTAGGTAGATCTTAACGCGCTATGTATTTTCTTTGTCGTGCACGAAATTGTACGACGTACCATTTTTAAACGGCCAAACAAAATGGCTACTTTCCTATTGACTTGTGTATAAACTTCAAACCGCCGCCATTTTGAAACGGTAACTACTTAAGAAATTTCCCTCGGTCAAATTCTTAGTCTACTTATATCCTACCTATGACATAAAGAAGGGACCTTAACTAACACGCATGCAACTGACTGAACCCCGTAACTCTAACCCTAACCCTAACCCTAACCCTAACCCTAACCCTAACCCTAACCCTAAACCCTAACCCTAACCCTAACCCTAACCCTAACCCTAAACCCTAACCCTAACCCTAACCCTAACCCTAACCCTAACCCTAACCCCTAACCCTAACCCTAACCCTAACCCTAACCCTAACCCTAACCCCTAACCCCAAACCCTAACCCTAACCCTAACCCTAACCCTAACCCCTAACCCCTAACCCCTAACCCTAACCCTAACCCTAACCCTAACCCCTAACCCTAACCCTAACCCTAACCCTAACCCTAACCCTAACCCCTAACCCTAACCCTAACCCTAACCCTAACCCCTAACCCCTAACCCCTAACCCCTAACCCCTAACCCTAACCCTAACCCTAACCCTAAACCCTAAACCCTAACCCCTAACCCCTAACCCCTAACCCCTAACCCCTAACCCCTAACCCCTAACCCCTAACCCCTAACCCCTAACCCTAACCCCTAACCCCTAACCCCTAACCCCTAACCCTAACCCTAACCCCTAACCCCAACCCCTAACCCCTAACCCCTAACCCCTAACCCTAACCCCTAACCCCTAACCCCTAACCCCTAACCCCTAACCCTAACCCTAACCCTAACCCCTAACCCTAACCCTAACCCTAACCCCCAACCCCTAACCCTAACCCTAACCCTAACCCTAACCCTAACCCCTAACCCTAACCCTAACCCTAACCCTAACCCTAACCCCTAACCCCTAACAACTAACCCCTAACCCCTAACCCTAACCCCTAACCCCTAACCCCTAACACCTAACCCCTAACAACTAACCCCCAACCCCCAACCCCCAACCCCCAACCCCCAACCCCCAACCCCCAACCCCCAACCCTAACCCCTAACCCCTAACCCCTAACCCCTAACCCCTAACCCCTACCCCTAACCCCTAACCCCTAACCCCTCACCCCTCACCCCTCACCCCTCACCCCTCACCCCTCACCCCTCACCCTCACCCTCACCCCTAAACCCTAAACCCTAAAACCTAACCCTAACCCCTAACCCCTAACCCCTAACCCCTAACCCTAACCCCTAACCCCTAACCCCTAACCCCTAACCCCTAACCCCTAACCCTTAACCCCTAACCCCTAACCCCTAACCCCTAACCCCTAACCCCTAACCCCTAACCCCTAACCAAATTTTCTTTGGCCAATTTCTTAATCTACCCATAACCTACCTATGACATAAATAAGGGACCTTAACTAACACGCATACAACTGACACAACCCCGTAACTCTAACCCTAACCATAACCCTAACCCTAACCCTAACCCTAACCCTAACCCTAACCCTTTTCTCGAAGTATATGGGTGATATTGATGATTAAATTAGAAATGTTTTTGGTATTTTTAAAGTGCTCCCTTCAATCCTTTGATGGTTTATAGAAGGTGTAATTTCCAATCCGAAGTTCAAATGTTTAAATACACTTTCGAGAACCCAATTTTGGTTATACACCGTTCGAGAACCCAATTTTCTACTTACCTTATTGCATAAGCGCAAGCCTACATGTATAACATAAAGGGATGAAGGATGCCCCGCCGCCCACCCCACCCCAGTCCCCCACCCCCAGTCCCCCACCCCACCCACCTCCTGGTTACGCCACTGAACGGGTCGAAAGCAGAATGGGCAGAATGTTCTCGAAATTGTTTCATCCTCATCCTGACGTTTATGATAATCAGTTAAATATTTTATGAATTTTAGACCAGACCAGTCAGACATAACATTGTGCATATAAAAGTTCTCCTCTTGGTTCCGTCCATGGTCCATCCCGGTCCTGGTCCGGAGTCTATATAATTATTCGAGGGCCAGGGTTGACAACATCGAATAAGGGCAGATCCCCCGTGAATTAAAAGTAGTTTCATTTCCAGTAGTCACCGTGTTTTATCCAGTTACAGTTAACGATATCTGACGACGGGGTGCGTCGTCATGGTCCGTCAGAATCCACCAATGGTGCGTCCAAAAATTGACGGAGGGTGCGTATTTGGAAGGCAATGGTCCGTCGTTTTTTTGACACAGGGTGCGTCATGGTACATGAGAAGTCGACGCACCTCGGTAAAGTGACGCACCACTCCCGGGGGTCATAGGGTGCGTCTTACAACTGATAGGTGTATAAACCCTAAACCCTAACCCCTAACCCCTAACCCCTAACCCCTAACCCCTAACCCCTAACCCTATTGTCCGGCTGGGAGAGACATAACATTGTTAATTTTTTACTTTGTTTGAGTTCGTTTAACCAATAATGTATATTTGACCCCTGAATGACCTTTCCATTTCGTGATGACCTTTGACCTTCATTAACTTTGTACACACCTAATATTAACTTGTTTCAATGTTCTATGTAATTATTATAGCCAATAAACCGATTTGCAATATGTGCAATCACCGGTATTTGACATCGATTTCATTTTTATTTAAGATGTTCCGTTACACGTGGGATATAGAAAGAAGACATACGGCACACAGAAAGCAATGCCCCGCAAATTGAGGTTGAGGATCGGAGACGAGGAGATGAAGAGGAAGTAGGAGATGTAAGTAGATGTAGTTTCAAAATGGCGGCCAAAATAAGTCATTCCCATTGACTTACATGCAAATTTTGTCAAACTTCAAACAGCCGCCATTTTGAAACGGTAACTACTTAAGAGTTTTTCTTTCGCCAGTTTCATTAACCCTAACCTTAACCTTAACCCTAACCCTAACCCTAACGCTAACCATAACCCTAACCAGATTTTGAATTTCGTTATTACGTCATATCGATGAGGCTGTTACTTAAACCCTATACACTGTCTTAACACGCTCTTTATTTTCTTTGTCGTGCGCGACATTGTAGGACCAACCTTTTTAAGCGGCGAAACAAAATGGCTTCTTTCCCATTGACTTGTGAACAACCTTCAAACCGCCGCCATTTTGAATTGCAACATCGCAAGATGCTAATTTTTACAAATCTGTAATTGGCTTCACATCAACTATGCATATATTAATTTTGAACAAAATCGGACAAAATTTACATTTTGGTCGCCATTTTGGATTTTGGTTATTACGTCATAGCTCACAAACTAAGGTAGATCTTAACACGCTATGTATTTTCTTTGTCGTGCACGAAATTGTACGACGTACCATTTTTAAATGGCCAAACAAAATGGCTACTTTCCCATTGACTTGTGTACAAACTACAAACCGCCGCCATTTTTAATTGCAACATCGCATGAAGCTAATTCTTACAAATCTGTAATTGGCTTTACATCAACTATGCATATATTAATTTTAAACAAAATCGGACAAATTTTACATTTTGGTCGCCATTTTGGATTTTGGTTATTACGTCATATATCACAAAGTAAAGGTACGATGAAGCTGTAATTTAAACCCTAGGTAGATCTTAACGCGCTATGTATTTTCTTTGTCGTGCACGAAATTGTACGACGTACCATTTTTAAACGGCCAAACAAAATGGCTACTTTCCTATTGACTTGTGTATAAACTTCAAACCGCCGCCATTTTGAAACGGTAACTACTTAAGAAATTTCCCTCGGTCAAATTCTTAGTCTACTTATATCCTACCTATGACATAAAGAAGGGACCTTAACTAACACGCATGCAACTGACTGAACCCCGTAACTCTAACCCTAACCCTAACCCCTAACCCCTAACCCCTAACCCCTAACCCCTAACCCCTAACTCCTAACTCCTAACCCCTAACCCCTAACCCCTAACCCCTAACCCCTAACCCTAACCCATAACCCATAACCCATAACCCATAACCCATAACCCATAACCCATAACCCATAACCCCTAACCCAAACCCTAATGATGACCTTTGACCTTCATTCAATTTGTACACACCTAATATTAACTTGTTTCAATGTTCTATGTAATTATTATAGCCAATAAACCGATTGGCAATATGTGCAATCACCGTTATTTGACATCGATTTTTTTTTTAAGATGTTCCGTTTCACGTAGGATATACAAAAAAGACATACAGCACACAGAAAGCAATGCCCCCGCAAATAGAGGTTGAGGATCGGAGACGAGGAGATGAAGAGGAAGTAGGAGGAGATGTAAGTAGATGTAGTTTCAAAATGGCGTCCAGAATAAAGTCATTGCCATTGAATAAATTGGGAAAATGTATGAATTTTTTTAATCGTAATATCTTAAAATTACACTAAAAATTGAATATCTCTTGAACGAAACATCGTATTGAATCCAATTAAACGTTGAAAGACTTATCCTAATGTCCGGCTTGGGATGACATTATAACATTGTTAAATTTTTCCTTTGTTTCAGTTCGTTTAACCAAAAATGTAAATTTGCCCCCTGAATGACCTTTCCTTTTCGTGATGACCTTTGACCTGCATTCACTTTGTACACACCTAATATTAACTTGTTTCAATGTTCTATGTAATTATTATAGCCAATAAACCGATTTGCAATATGTGCAATCACCGTTATTTGACATCGATTTTTTTTTTTTTTAAAGATGTTCTGTTACACGTGGGATATACATAAAAAACATACAGCACACAGAAAGCAATGCCCCCGCAAATTGAGGTTGAGGATCGGAGACGAGGAGATGAAGAGGAAGTAGGAGATGTAAGTAGATGTAGTTTCAAAATGGCGGCCAAAATAAAGTCATTCCCATTGACTTACATGCAAATGTTGTCAAACTTCAAACAGCCGCCATTTTGAAACGTTAACTACATAAGAGTTTTTCTTTCGCCAGTTTCATTAACCCTAACCCTAACCTTAACCCTAACCCTAATCCTAACCCTAACGCTAACGCTAACCATAACCCTAACCAGATTTTGAATTTCGTTATTACGTCATATCGATTTGGCTGTTATTTAAACCCTATACAACTCTTAACACGCTCTTTATTTTCTTTGTCGTGCGCGAAATTGTAGGACCAACCCTTTTTAAGCGGCGAAACAAAATGGCTTCTTTCCCATTGACTTGTGTACAACCTTCAAACCGCCGCCATTTTGAATTGCAACATCGCAAGATGCTAATTCTTACAAATCTGTAATTGGCTTCACATCAACTATGCAAATAATAATTTTGAACAAAATCGGACAAAATTTACATTTTGGTCGCCATTTTGGATTTTGGTTATTACGTCATATCTCACAAACTAAAAAGGACGATGAGGCTGTAATTTATACACTAGGTAGATCTTAACACGTTCTTTATTTTCTTTGTCGTGTACGAAATTGTACGACGTACCATTTTTAAGCGGCTAAACAAAATGGCTACTATCCCATTGACTTGTGTACAAACTTCAAACCGCCGCCATTTTAAATTGCAACATCGCACGATGCTAATTGTTACAAATCTGTAATTGGCTTCACATCAACTATGCATATATTAATTTTGAACAAAATCGGACAAACTTTACATTTTGGTCGCCATTTTGGATTTTGGTTATTACGTCATATCTCACAAAGTAAAGGTACGATGAGACTGTTATTTTAAACCCTAGGTAGATCTTAACACGCTATGTATTTTCTTCGTCGTGCACGAAATTGTACGACGTACCATTTTTAAGCGGCCAAACAAAATGGCTACTTTCCCATTGACTTGTGTACAAACTTCAAACCGCCGCCATTTTGAAACGGTAACTACTTAAGAAATTTTCTTTGGCCAATTTCTTAATCTACCCATAACCTATCTATGACATAAATAAGGGACCTTAACTAACACGCATACAACTGACACAACCCCGTAACTCTAACCCTAACCCAAACCCAAACCCAAACCCTAACCCTAACCCTAACCCTAACCCTAACCCTAACCCTAACCCTAACCATTTTGAAACGGTAACTACTTAAGAAATTTCCTTTGGTCAATTTCTTAGTCTACCCATACCCTATCTATGACATAAATAAGGGACCTTAACTAACACGCATACAACTGACACAACCCCCTAACCCTAACCCTAACCCTAACCCCTAACCCTAACCCCTAACCCTAACCCTAACCCTAACCCTAACCCCTAACCCTAACCCTAACCCTAACCCTAACCCTAACCCTAAACCCTAAACCCTAAACCCCTAACCCTAACCCTAACCCTAACCCTAACCCACAACCCCGTAACTCTAACCCTAACCCTAACCCTAACCCTAACCCTTAACCCCTAACCCTAACCCCTAACCCCTAACCCCTAACCCCTAACCCCTAACCCTAACCCCTAACCCTTACCAGATTATTATAGCCAATAAACCGATTTGCAATATGTGCAATCACCGTTATTTGACATCGATTTCATTTTTATTTAAGATGTTCCGTTACACGTAGGATATAGAAATAGATATACAGCACACAGAAAGCAATGCCCCCGCTAATTGAGGTTGAGGATCGGAGACGAGGAGATGAAGAGGAAGTAGGAGGAGATGTAAGTAGATGTAGTTTCAAAATGGCGGCCAAAATAAAGTCATTGCCATTGACTAAATCGGGAAAATGTATGAATTTTTTTAATCGTAATATCTTAAAATTACACTAAAAATTGAATATCTCTTGAACGAAGCATCGTATTGAATCCAATTAAACGTTGAAAAGACTTATCCTATTGTCCGGCTTGGGATGACACTATAACATTGTTAAATTTTTACTTTGTTTCAGTTCGTTTAACCAAAAATGTATATTTGACCCCTGAATGACCTTTCCTTTTCGTGATGACCTTTGACCTTCATTCACTCTGTACACACCTAATATTAACTTGTTTCAATGTTCTATGTAATTATTATAGCCAATAAACCGATTTGCAATCTATGCAATCACCGTTATTTGACATCGATTTCATTTTTATTTAAGATGTTCCGTTACACGTGGGATATAGAAAATAGACATACAGCACACAGAAAGCAATGCCCCGCAAATTGAGGTTGAGGATCGGAGACGATGAGATGAAGAGGAAGCAGGAGGAGGTGTAAGTAGATGTAGTTTCAAAATGGCGGCCAAAACAAAGTCATTGCCATTGATTAAATCGGGAAAATGTATGAATTTTTTAAATCGTAATATCTTAAAATTACACTTAAAATTGAATATCTCTTGAACAAAACATCGTATTGAATCCAATTAAACGTTGAAAGACTTATCCTATTTTCCGGCTTGGGATGACATTATAACATTGTTAAATTTTTACTTTGTTTCAGTTCGTTTAACCAAAAATGTATATTTGACCTCTGAATGACCTTTCCTTTTCGTGATGACCTTTGACCTTCATTCACTTTGTACACACCTAATATTAACTTGTTTCAATGTTCTATGTAATTATTATAGCCAATAAACCGATTTGCAATATGTGCAATCACCGTTATTTGACATCGATTTCATTTTTATTTAAGATGTTCCGTTACACTTAGGATATAGAAAATAGACATACAGCACACAGAAAGCAATGCCCCCGCTAATTGAGGTTGAGGATCGGAGACGAGGAGATGAAGAGGAAGTAGGAGGAGATGTAAGTAGATGTAGTTTCAAAATGGCGGCCAAAATAAAGTCATTGCCATTGACTAAATCGGGAAAATGTATGATTTTTTTTAATCATAATATCTTAAATTACCCTAAAAATTGAATATCTCTTGAACGAAACATCGTATTGAATCCAATTAAACGTTGAAAGACTTATCCTATTGTCCGGCTGGGGATGACATTATAACATTGTTAAATTTTTACTTTGTTTGAGTTCGTTTAACCAATAATGTATATTTGACCCCTAAATGACCTTTCCTTTTCGTGATGACCTTTGACCTTCATTCACTTTGTACACACCTAATATTAACTTGTTTCAATGTTCTATGTAATTATTATAGCCAATAAACCGATTTGCAATATGTGCAATCACCGTTATTTGACATTGATTTCATTTTTATTTAATACACGTGGGATATAGAAAAAAGACACAGCACACAGAAAGCAATGCCCCGCAAATTGAGGTTGAGGATCGGAGACGAGGAGATGAAGAGGAAGTAGGAGATGTAAGTAGATGTAGTTTCAAAATGGCGGCCAAAATAAAGTCATTCCCATTGACTTACATGCATATTTTGTTAAACTTCAAACAGCCGCCATTTTGAAACGGTAACTACTTAAGAGTTTTTCTTTCGCCATTTTCAATAACACTAACCATAACCTTAACCCTAACCCTAACCCTAACCCTAACGCTAACGCTAACGCTAACCATAACCCTAACCAGATTTTGAATTTCGTTATTACGTCATATCGATGAGGCTGTTATTTAAACCCTACACAGGTCTTAAACACGCTCTTTATTTTCTTTGTCGTGCGCGAAATTGTAGGACCAACCCTTTTTAAGCGGCGAAACAAAATGGCTTCTTTCCCATTGACTTGTGTACAACCTTCAAACCGCCGCCATTTTGAATTGCAACATCGCAAGATGCTAATTCTTACAAATCTGTAATTGGCTTCACATCAACTATGCATATATTAATTTTGAACAAAATCGGACAAAATGTACATTTTGGTCGCCATTTTGGATTTTGGTTATTACGTCATATCTCACAAACTAAATGTACGATGAGGCTGTTATTTAAACCCTAGGTAGATCTTAACATGTTCTTTATTTTCTTTGCTGTGTACGAAATTGTACGACGTACCATTTTTAAGCGGCTAAACAAAATGGCTACTTTCCCATTGACTTGTGTACAAACTTCAAACCGCCGCCATTTTTAATTGCAACATCGCAAGATGCTAATTCTTACAAATCTGTAATTGGCTTCACATCAACTATGCATATATTAATTTTGAACAAAATCGGACAAAATGTACATTTTGGTCGCCATTTTGGATTTTGGTTATTACGTCATATCTCACAAACTAAATGTACGATGAGGCTGTTATTTAAACCCTAGGTAGACCTTAACACGCTCTTTATTTTCTTTGTCGTGCACGAAATTGTACGACCTTCCATTTTTAAGCGGCCAAACAAAATGACTACTATCCCATTGACTTGTGTACAAACTTCAAACCGCCGCCATTTTGAAACGGTAACTACTTAAGAAATTTCCTTTGGCCAATTTCTTAGTCTACCCATAACCTATCTATGACATAAATAAGGGACCTTAACTAACACGCATACAACTGACACAACCCCGTAACTCTAACCCTAACCCTAACCCTAAACCCTAAACCCTAAACCCTAACCCTAACCAGAACCCTAACCCTAACCCTAACCCTAACCCTAACCAGAACCAGAACCCTAACCCTAACCCTAACCAGAACCAGAACCAGAACCAGAACCCTAACCCTAACCCTAACCCTAACCAGAACCAGAACCAGAACCAGAACCCCTAACCCCTAACCCCTAACCCCTAACCCCTAACCCCTAACCCCTAAACCCTAAACCCTAACCCCTAACCCCTAACCCCTAAACCCTAACCCCTAACCCCTAACCCCTAACCCCTAACCCCCAACCCTAACTCCTAACTCCTAACTCCTAACTCCTAACTCCTAACCCCTAACCCCTAACCCCTAACCCCTAACCCCTAACCCCTAACCCCTAACCCCTAACCCCTAACCCCTAACCCCTAACCCTAACCAAACAGCTGTCTGCTCTCCTGACTGTGCTAATGGAGGAACATGTATTCGCACAGGTGTCTGCCGATGTGCATCTGGATATACTGGCAATCGTTGTCAAACACGTAAGTTTATGCCATCTTTGATCACAATACCCAATTCCGCACACAGTTTAATTCCTCAATTATGTGTTTGCCCAAATTTGACAAAATGTTCCGAATCGTATAATAATACTAATTGCAAGAATTTTTGACATTGCCATTCATGCACCTTATCGAATTTCAAGCAGCTGTCTGCTCTCCCGGGTGTGCTAATGGAGGAACGTGTATCCGCCCTGGTGTCTGTCGATGTGCATCTGGATATACTGGCAATCGTTGTCAAACACGTAAGTTTATGATCATAATAGTAAATTTAGTATTGCTTGTTTTTGTAATGTTTAAAAGGGATTAAAATCATGTCCTGACCAGTTCACCTCTCGCTAGTCTAGCGGTTGAGAGACATACTTTGTAATGCAGAGGTCTATGGTTCGATTCCCTGCTAGGAATTTTCAACTTATTTATTTATTGTTAAGGTTAGGGCTATAGTTCAATCAGTTCCTCTGTTTAATTCCTCAATTATGTGTTGGCCCAAATTTGACCAAATGTTCAGAATCTTATAGCATTGTATAGTAATACTAATTGCAAGAATTTTTGACATTGCCATTCGTGCACCTCATCGAATTCCAAGCAGCTGTCTGCTCTCCCGTTCTCCTCATTCGCTGCTGTAAACAAGTTTCGCCAATTTGGAACCCCGGGCAGACAATCATGTGGGTATTTCCATTGCTAAATATATTAGTACGAATCTTTGATAATAACTATTCATGCACCTGATCAAATTCCAATCAGCTGTCTGCACTCCGGTGTGTGCTAATGGAGGAACGTGTATTCGCCCAGGTATCTGCCGATGTGCATCTGGATATACTGGCAATCGTTGTCAAACACGTAATTTACCATCTATGATATGTATCATAATACCCAATACCGAGCCCTGTTAAAACTGTAAATTATATATTTGCCCAAATGATCCTAAACGTATAGTAATATTGATTGCAAGAATTGTTGACATTGATGACTATTCTTGCCTTTTATGAAATTCCGAACAGCTGTCTGCATTCCCGATTGTGCTAATGGAGGAAGGTGTATTCGTCCAGGGGTCTGCCGATGTGCATCTGGATATACCGGTAACCGTTGTCAAACACGTAAGTTTATACCATCTTTGATATAATATATATCACAATAGGGAGCAGTGTTAAATTCTTTCAACTGATCATCATGATCATTGCAATATTTTCCTAAACGTTTAGTTATAAATATTGTACGATTGTTTTAATTTTAAAAATTACCATTCATTCGTCTTATCGAATTCCAAACAGCTGTCTACTCTCCCGATTGTGCTAATGGAGCAAGGTGTATTCGCCTGGTGACTGGATGGCTGTAAATAAATTAAAACTCAATCATAGTAAAACTGAATTTTTCATTGCTGGCACCACACAAGGACTAAACAAACTCTCACCCGTTACACTCAAAGTTGATAATGACATGATCAAACCAAGTTCTTCGGTGCGCAATCTCGGTATTATTTTTGATGACCATATGTCCATGACTAAACACGTCAATAGTCTGATCTCTTCTGTCAACTTTCAACTAAGGAACATCCGTCGCATCGCTAAATACCTTGATCAGGACACAAAACACCATGTCATTCGCTGTCTAATTCTCTCTCGTCTGGACTACGGCAATGTACTCCTGTATGGCGCCACATCTAAGGACCTTCATCGTCTTCAGTTTTTACAAAACAAAGCCGTCAAACTTATCTTCTCCGCGGGCAGGCGTGACAGTCCTTCACCCCTCATGAACAACCTTCACTGGTTGCCAATACGGAAGCGCATCAAATTCAAAATATGCATGTACGTTTTCAAATGTCTTCACGGCAATGCACCAGATTACCTTACGGACTTCCTCTCCCATAGAACAACATCTGTTACCGGACCCATCACACGTTTTTCATCTGATTCCACTCTTCTTTATCTTCATATGGGAAAAAAATCGCATCGGGGATAAATCATTCTATGTGTCGGCACCCTTGCTGTGGAACAGCCTCCCAAGAAACATCAGGGAGGCATGTACATTGCCTACCTTCAAGAAGGTGTTGAAGTCACACTTCTATCCTTCATACTGACTCGATTTGTATTGTTTATTTATTTATTTATTATTTATTCATGGCGCTTTGATCAATTTGGAAAGGCGCCTTATAAATGTTGTTTATAGATGTATGTATGTATGTATGTATGTATGTATGTCTGCCAATGTGCATCTGGATATACTGGTAACCGTTGTCAAACACGTAAGTTTATACCATCTTTGATATAATATATATCACAATATATAGGGAGCAGTGTTAGATTCTTTTAACTGATCATTGCAACATTTCTCTAAACGTTTAGTTATAAATATTGTACGATTGTTTTAATTTTAAAAATTACCATTCATTCGTCTTATCAAATTCCAAACAGCTGTCTGCTCTCCCGATTGTGCTAATGAAGGAACGTGTATTCGCCCAGGTGTCTGCCAATGTGCATCTGGATATATTGCCAATCGTTGTCAAACACGTAAGTTTGTACCATCTTTGATATTTATCACAATAGTGAGCAGTCTTTAATTCGTAACTGGAATTTTGCAACATCTCCCCAATGTTTCACAAATGTTTAGTTCAATATATTATAAGAATCTTCGACAATAATCCCTGGTAACCGTTGTCAAACACGAAAGTGTATAGCATCTTTGATCAGGATAGCGAGTACTGTTAGATTCATTATTTGATATTTGCCATATTTCCCGCAATCTGTTTGGTTATATAGCTTATATTGAATGAATCTTTGATATTAACTATTCATGCACCTTATCACAAATATTTGACAACAATCATTCATACACCGTATCAAATTCCAAACAGCTGTCTGTGTGTGCAAAGGAAGAAAGGTGTGTTATTCCAATTTGGAAAGGCGCCTTATAAATGTTGTTTATGTAGGTGTGTATGTTTGCATGTATGTCTGCCAATATATATATATATATATACATAGAAATTTAACCCTGGTTCAACACATTGTCACTACAAATTTGTTTCGTGTGGGAACATGACCACACTCATCAGGTGATGATGATTGACTGATACATACACATATGAGACTGTTACAAAGATAAAACTTGACCTGAGGTCACTTGGATAAGTGAGATATATAATACAGAATCACACAATAGGAAGTTATGAGAATGTAATACAACTGTTACTGAGATGAGGCACTTGACCTGTAGGCGTACAAAATATCCGCTGACGTACAAAATATCCGCTGACGTACAAAATATCCGCTGACGTACAAACCCCGGATATTTTATATCGTGATTCAAGCAAATTATAAGCAGCTCAGTTTAGCAGACATTGTTGACAATCTAAAACTTAATCCAAAGGCAGACATCGACAATCCGATAGGAAATTTTCTCCTCTACATGAATATCGCCGTGAAATTCCTCGAAATGTGTTAAGACGACCTGGAACTAGCAACTTTTGGTGTCCTTTTACGAACGATTATCTACTTCCGGTTGATAATTTTGCGCTAATAACCATGATGAATTTAAGAAAACGAAGGATTAATGTGGATGGAAACCTAGACAATTATGCTCTCTGAACACTTTACTTTCAACATTTCTCCATTTTGTATCGATTACGTGGGTCACGTGATCATTATCAATAATTTTGTAGGGCTTCTTTCAGGTCAGAAAATTGACCTCGTCCTCATTTCGCGGGTCAAATCGGAAATCTCGCGAAAAACGAGGATTGTAAACGGGGAACGAGACCTCATTAACTGATCGACTGCGGTCTGCCTGATAAGGTGCATGAATAGTTATTATCAAAGATTCTTTCAATATAGGCTATATAAGCAAACAGATTTCGGGAAATATTGCAAATATCAAATAATGAATTTAACAGTGCTCGCTATCCTTATATCAAAGATGCTATACACTTTCGTGTTTGACAACGGTTACCAGGGATTATTGTCGAAGATTCTTATAATATATTGAACTAAACATTTGTGAAACATTGGGGAGATGTTGAAAATTTCCAATTACGAATTAAACACTGCCCACTATTGTGATACATATCAAAGATGGTACAAACTTACGTGTTTGACAACGATTGCCGATATATCCAGATGCACATTGGCAGACACCTGGGCGAATACACGTTCCTTCATTAGCACAATCGGGAGAGCAGACAGCTGTTTGGAATTCGATAAGACGAATGAATGATATTTTTTGTGTGGAAAATTCGTACAATATTTATAACTAAACGTTTAGGGAAATGTTGCAATGATTAGTTAAAAGAATTTAACACTGCTCACAATTGTGATATACAGGGTGTCTAAAAAACACCGTGCAAGTGTTTGACCATTGACCATGAACTTCTAGAATTTGGTGTAACAATTGTATACATATTGATAGACTAAACGCATAGCTTTCATATGCTGTTTATTTCATCTGATTTGGTTTTGTCAATCTTGAGATATGACCAATTAACAAAAGCTACCTAATAAAATCAACATTGTGCCACTTTACAGTTTGCAATGAATAAAAAGGGTTACTCCGGAGAGGGGGGGGGGGGGGGGGGGGGGGGGGGGTTACCACCCCTAAGAAATCCAATCCGAGATGCAGAGCATGCTTATTTTTAGTTGGGTACCATGGTATAGCTAGAGGTTTTCTCTATCTATAAATACCAAACAAGTACAAACATCCTACGCATGACGTCACCAAACATGGCCGACCTCAACATCCCGCCATATTCGCTGGACAGTGAAATATAGGCCAAAATAGAAATATTCGCCAAAAAAGTTCCAAATAATCGGAATTTCACCCGGTTTTTTGCTTATAAGTGAGGGAAATGGTATTTCTATCATAGGCTTATACTATAATATTCAGGATCATTCAATAAAAATATTTTTCAAAATGACGATTTAAAAAATTGTAAGGTGGCAACCACCCACCCCCTACTATCGGACTTTGACGGCTTACCCTCCCCCCCGTGTAAGTTGGTACCCACAATTTGTTTTCGTCAAAATGAGAGCAAGGGATGTAAAAGCGACCACCTAGATGCCCTAGGACACTGTTCTTTTGCGTTTTTTAGCGCAATCAGCGACCACCCTCCCTTAGGAGGACGAGGGTTTTAACGCTTATCTTAAGCATTCTTTTTGTAAAAGTGGCACAACGTCGATTTTAGGTAGCTTTAGTTAATTATTCATATCTCAGGATTGACAAAACCAAATTAGATGAAATAAACGGCATATAAAAGCTTAGCGTGTAGTCTATCAATATGTATGCAATTGTTACACCAAATTCTAGAAGTTCATGGTCAATAAGTTTGGTAAACACGTGCACGGGTTTTTAGACCCCCCTGTATATTGTATCAAAGATGGTATAAACTAACGTGTTTGGCAACGGTTGCCATGATATCCAGATGCACATCGGCAGATACCTGGGCGAATACACCTTCCTCCATTAGCACAATCGGGAGAGCAGACAGCTGTTTGGAATTTGATATGGTGCATGTTTAGTGTCACTGCATTCTTGATCAAGTGTATGAATGGTTATTATCAAAGATTCTTACAATATAGGCTATAACCAAACAGATTTCGGGAAATGTGGCAAATATCAAGTGATGAATTTTAAAGTGCTCGTCATCCGGATATCAAAGATGTTATACACTTACGCGTTTGACAACGGTTACCAGTATATCCAGATGCACACCGGCAGACACCTGGGCGAATACACCTTCCTCCATTAGCACAATCGGGAGAGCAGACAGCTGTTTGGAATTCGATAAGACAAATGAATGATAGTTTTTAAAAATTGAAAATTCGTACAATATTTATAACTAAACGTTTAGGAAAATGTTTTATAAAATGCAAGAATAGTCATCAATGTCAATAATTCTTGCAATCAATATTACTACACGTTTAGGACTATTTGGGCAAATATAATTAACAGTTTTAACAGGGCCCGGTATTGGCTATTATGATAAATATCATAGATGGTATAAATTTACGTGTTTGACAACGATTGCCAGTATATCCAGATGCACATTGGCAGACATCTAGGCGAATACACCTTCCTTCAGGGTGCACTACACTAAATGGGGTATCCCCTACCCTTAAGTCGGTGTTTAAAGCTAGAATCGGAAAGTGTGCATCACAAAATCCTCAATTTAAAAAGACTTGACAGTAATACAATTCCGTAAATGCCTATGATTTTTGATTAATTATGATTAATGGGACATCACCTACATGCACCCTGACTATAAACTGTGAATATCATCTAGATAAATGTTGAGAGATCTTTCAAATTTGTGCTTTTTACTGGAAACATTGCCGATTACGGCGATATTTTCAAGCCCGTCAGAGAGGTAGTCAACTCCATGGGCGTATTTTGGAAAATCGAGCAGGCTCACCTACCTATCTTCTTCACTTTTTGGTGAGAAAATGTGATCATCTTTAAGAAAAAATCACTCTACAAGGTCCAAGTGCGCAATTTAGTGGTCTAAAACAGAGTTTTATATCAGTGTCTTTGTACATATCCCTATGGAGCCCTATAGTGGTGTGATCCCTTAAGCAATTTGGCTAGATTTTACCCTTGACCCTGTATATCAATCTAATTAGGTCAGATATCACACAGATATCAGCTGTTTTGAAAGCGCGCAGCAGACAAATATTGTAAACAATGATTTTTCAACCAGATTGGGTGTGTTTCGATGCAATTGTTGCCTTAATTTGACCCATCTTGACATGTTTTGTAAGTATGCCTATTGGAAACACTGTAATGCTATGCTATAGAGAAAAAAAGGTGATTTTTACACACACCGCAAATCTCAGACCACCTGATTGTAAGCGGACTGGATCAAATTCGGCAGTCCTGCATAGTTATACGGTGCATAGCTCGAAGTGGGAGTCTTGGGTAAAATAATGTCATGTATGCACCTGATTATGGAAAATTGGGGGGGGGGGTAATACTGAGAAGCATAAAAGTAACTTACAATGAAGCTTTGAGTAAAATTTAGCCTACTTTGAAAACAATCTATGAAGTAAGCTTATAAATAAGTTTAATTTGATTCCATGCAATGCATGGGCAATATCATGTTATGTGCCCCGTAATGGTACACGCCAACGAAATAAGCTGTGAAATGTGATGGCGTTGATTCCGAATGACGTCACAAACGGGTAAGTCAAACATGATATTGCCCATTCATGGATGATGGATGATGGATGATGGATGGAGAAGGCCACAGTACATGCCTGGTGCATGTACTCAGTAAAAAAAAACACCTAGACATTCAATTCAACAAGAATTTCTTTCAAAAGGATGACTGCTGTCCTGACAAGTATTTTTTTTAAAAAGAATGGTAGCTAGCTATCCTCACAAAATGGAATATTGCTATGTTAATTTTGCTATCTTCAGTAGATAGCAGGTATCCATGCATGACAATTTACACTCATAAATAATTATAACAACATGGAAATGTCATTAAAATGGTCATAAGATGTTCCAAATGATTCAAAGGTAACTATTCCAGTACATTTCAAGTACATTCAGCACAATATCGATTTCCTTAAGGGTGCACTACACTAAATGGGGTATCCCCTACCCTTAAGTCGGTGTTTAATGCTAGAATCGGAAAGTGTGCATCACAAAATCCTCAATTTAAAAAGACTTGACAGTAATACAATTCCGTAAATGCCTATGGTTTTTGATTAATTGTGATTAATGGGACATCACCTACATGCACCCTGACTATAAACTGTGAATATCATCTAGATAAATGTTGAGAGATCTTTCAAATTTGTGCTTTTTACTGGAAACATTACCGATAACGGCGATGTTTTCCAGCCCGTCAGAAAGGTAGTCAACTTAATGGGCGTATTTTGGAAAATCGAGCAGGCTCACCTACCTATTTTCTTCACTTTTTGGTAAGAAAATGTGATCATCTTTAAGAAAAAATCACTCTACAAGGTCCAAGTGCGCAATTTAGTGGTCTAAAACAGACTTTTATATCAGTGTTTTTGTACATATCCCTATGGAGCCCTATTTAGTGGTGTGATCCCTTCATTTGCACACACTGGAGTGCAGACAGCTGTTTGGAATTTGATACGGTGTATGAATGGTTGTTGTCAAATATTTTTGATAAGGTGCATGAAAAGTTATTATCAAAGATTCTTTCAATATAGGTTATAATTATAACCAAACCGATTTCGGGAAATATGACAAATATCAAATAATGAATTTAACAGTGCTCGCTCCCCTGACATCAAAGATGTTATACACTTACGTGTTTGACAACGGTTACAAGTGATTATTGTCGAAGATTCTCATAATATATTGAACTAAACATTTGTGAAACATTGGGGAGATGTTGAAAATTTCCAGTTACGAATTAAACACTGCCCACTATTGTGATACATATCAAAGATGGTACAAACTTACGTGTTTGACAACGATTGCCAGTATATCCAGATGCACAGATCATAGTGCTCAACACCGTGAAGTGGAGCTATATATACATAGAAATTTAACCCTGGTTCAACACATTGTCACTACAAATTTGTTTCGTGTGGGAACATGACCACACTCATCAGGTGATGATGATTGACTGATACATACACATATGAGACTGTTACAAAGATAAAACTTGACCTGAGGTCACTTGGATAAGTGAGATATATAATACAGAATCACACAATAGGAAGCTATGAGAATGTAATACAACTGTTACTGAGATGAGGCACTTGACCTGGTCTTAAACTAAACCTGTGTATTGATACACATATCTCTCCAAGTCGGAGATCGGCCAAATAAGTAAGCAAATCCTTGAAAGGATTAACCACAAGGTTGTTAGCGCAACACAAATCAACCAGTGGAAAAACACAAACGCAGTCATCAAGTGGTTCAAAGATATCCCCAACAAAGCCAGTCAATCATTCATCTGCTTTGACGTAGTGGAATTCTACCCCTCTATCACTGAGGATCCCTTGTCAGATGCCCTCAAGTTCGCATCGAAGTTTGACACTATCACTGATCAGGAAAAACACATCATAATACAAGCCAAGAAGTCACTCATGTTCCATGAAAATAGTGCATGGTGCAAAAAGGATGCCGACTCTCTGTTTGATGTCACCATGGGTAGCTACGATGGGGCCGAAACCTGCGAGCTTGTAGGCTCATACTTATTACCGCAACTGCCGCCCCAATACAAGAACCAGATAGGTCTTTACAGAGACGACGGACTATCAGTGTTTAATGCCACCCCGCGCAAGATTGAATCGATCAAGAAGAGCATATGCAAAGTGTTCAGCGATAACAACCTAAGACTTACCATAGAGGCCAATAAGAAAACTGTCAACTTCCTCGACGTTACACTAGACTTACGCACCGGTTCGTTCAAACCATACTCCAAAGCAAATAGTACCCCACTGTATGTGCATACAGAAAGCAACCACCCACCCACAGTCCTCCGGAACATTCCAGCTGGCATAAACCGCAGACTGTCAAGTATATCATCCGACAAAAACGCCTTCAACAGCACCACACAGTCATACCAAGAAGCCCTCCAGAAAAGCGGATACGACCACAAGCTCGAATACACCCATACAGACAATCAGATACCTGACCAGAGGAAACGCACCCGCCGCCGAAAAGTTATATGGTTTAACCCACCATACAGCTCCAGCGTCGCCACAAATATCGGCCGCAAATTCCTAAATCTAATTGACCAATGCTTTCCTGCCAACCACATCCTAAATAAGATTTTCAACCGGAATACTCTAAAACTCCGTTATAGCTGCATGCCCAACCTAAAGACAATCATCACATCGCACAACAAAGCACTATTGAACAGAGAGGAAAATAGCATAAACCAAGCGAAAACCAACAAATGCAACTGCCGCGACAATACTGAATGCCCCCTCGATGGCAAGTGCCAAACAGATGGTATTGTATACCAAGCTACCGTGACAAGGCCGGACAGTAACGCCATAGAAACATACGTTGGACTGACGGAGAACAAGTTCAAAACAAGATACAATAACCATACAAGTTCATTCAGAAACAACAAGCTAAGGAACAGTACTGAGCTAAGCAAATATATCTGGACCCTCAATGACTCTAATGTGCCATATGCAATCAAGTGGAAAGTCATTAAAAAATGTAGGGCATATTCCAACATAACCAAACGATGTAATTTATGTCTGTACGAGAAATACATTATTATTTGCCGGCAAGACTTATGCTCTCTAAACAAAAGAAATAAGCTGGTATCAACATGCAGGCACAGAAAAAAGACATTATTGTGCAACTCTTAAGTGGTATTCTAAGTAGATGGATTGGGTATACATAAATGGCTCTCATAACACTTGTTATATTGTGCCACTGTCATAATCCGTATTTATCCCACTTTACTTATTAATACGGCATAGGTTAAAGGCCAGGTCAAGTGTCTCATGTCAGTCAGTTCTATAAACCTTCTATTGTATGATCCTGTATTATAATTGAGTGTGCTTATAAGACTCTCATAGCATTTGTCACATTGTTCCAATGTCATAACCTCCTATTGTGTTATCTGTTTATATCTCACCTATCAACAGGTTTATTTGATAAGACGAATGAATGGTAATTTTTAAAATTAAAACAATCGTACAATATTTATAACTAAACGTTTAGAGAAATGTTGCAATGATCAGTTAAAAGAATCTAACACTGCTCCCTATATATTGTGATATATATTATATCAAAGATGGTATAAACTTACGTGTTTGACAACGGTTACCAGTATATCCAGATGCACATTGGCAGAATACATACGATATTTTTATTCAAAAATGACCATAAACAATATTATGAGCCACAAAAGCGGCATACATCATTACATGAACAAAGCATGAACAAATTGGTGAGGTTAACACAATACAGAATTAATTATCTTTGGTGAGTCTATTTCTAATTTTCCATATGATGTTAGTGCCAATCATAGCACTAATTGAGGTATATTTTGCAACGGCCTTAGCAACTCTGATGGGGAAACCAAGTTTCCTTAACCCACTACATACATACATACATACATACATACATCTATAAACAACATTTATAAGGCGCCTTTCCAAATTGATCAAAGCGCCATGAATAAATAATAAATAAATAAATAAACAATACAAATCGAGTCAGTATGAAGGATAGAAGTGTGACTTCAACACCTTCTTGAAGGTAGGCATGTAAAGGGTTCAACAACAAAAAGTATACCACTTTGTGTATGTAATTTTGAGTAACTTTCAATTTATTTTTGACCAAACAGGCTAGTTAGGCATTTAGATGAATCTTTTAGGCATAATTTGATACCAAATTTGCCCCCTAACAACAAAGATAAACCATGATCAGCACCATTTAAAGGAAATATCCCATTTTCAAAAGTCGCATTTCCAATACACATCACGAGAAGATTTGGTTAATCTGTCCATGTTCTCCCCATCCATTAACATTCCTTTACATCAGTTTACATTTGAATTAGCCCGCGAATTGAGGGATATGCGCGGTGATCAGTACGGGATAAATACGGCGGCATAGGGGTGTGTTAACAATTGGCCCTTTCTTCTCGTGCTGTGTATTTGAAATGCGACTTTTGAAAATGGGATATTTTCCTTTAAATGGTGCTAATCATGGTTTATCCTTGTTGTTAGGGGGCAAATTTGGTATCAATTTATTCCTAAAAGATTCATCTAAATGCCTATCTAGCCTGTTTGGACAAAAACAAATTGAAAGTTACTCAAAATGACATAAACAAAGTGGTATACTTTCTTTTGTTGAACCCTTTACATGCCTCCCTGATGTTTCTTGGGAGGCTGTTCCACAGCAAGGGTGCCGACACATAGAATGATTTATCCCCGATGCGATTTTTTTTCCCATATGAAGATAAAGAAGAGTGGAATCAGATGAAAAACGTGTGATGGGTCCGGTAACAGATGTTGTTCTATGGGAGAGGAAGTCCGTAAGGTAATCTGGTGCATTGCCGTGAAGACATTTGAAAACGTACATGCATATTTTGAATTTGATGCGCTTCCGTATTGGCAACCAGTGAAGGTTGTTCATGAGGGGTGAAGGACTGTCACGCCTGCCCGCGGAGAAGATAAGTTTGACGGCTTTGTTTTGTAAAAACTGAAGACGATGAAGGTCCTTAGATGTGGCGCCATACAGGAGTACATTGCCGTAGTCCAGACGAGAGAGAATTAGACAGCGAATGACATGGTGTTTTGTGTCCTGATCAAGGTATTTAGCGATGCGACGGATGTTCCTTAGTTGAAAGTTGACAGAAGAGATCAGACTATTGACGTGTTTAGTCATGGACATATGGTCATCAAAAATAATACCGAGATTGCGCACCGAAGAACTTGGTTTGATCATGTCATTACCAACTTTGAGTGTAACGGGTGAGAGTTTGTTTAGTCCTTGTGTGGTGCCAGCAATGAAAAATTCAGTTTTACTATGATTGAGTTTTAATTTATTTACAGCCATCCAGTCACCAGGCGAATACACCTTGCTCCATTAGCACAATCGGGAGAGCAGACAGCTGTTTGGAATTCGATAAGACGAATGAATGGTAATTTTTAAAATTAAAACAATCGTACAATATTTATAACTAAACGTTTAGGAAAATGTTGCAATGATCATGATGATCAGTTGAAAGAATTTAACACTGCTCCATATTGTGATATATATTATATCAAAGATGGTATAAACTTACGTGTTTGACAACGGTTACCGGTATATCCAGATGCACATCGGCAGACCCCTGGACGAATACACCTTCCTCCATTAGCACAATCGGGAATGCAGACAGCTGTTCGGAATTTCATAAAAGGCAAGAATAGTCATCAATGTCAACAATTCTTGCAATCAATATTACTATACGTTTAGGATCATTTGGGCAAATATATAATTTACAGTTTTAACAGGGCTCGGTATTGGGTATTATGATACATATCATAGATGGTAAACTTACGTGTTTGACAACGATTGCCAGTATATCCAGATGCACATCGGCAGATACCTGGGCGAATACACGTTCCTCCATTAGCACACACCGGAGTGCAGACAGCTGATTGGAATTTGATCAGGTGCATGAATAGTTATTATCAAAGATTCGTACTAATATATTTAGCAATGGAAATACCCACATGATTGTCTGCCCGGGGTTCCAAATTGGCGAAACTTGTTTACAGCAGCGAATGAGGAGAACGGGAGAGCAGACAGCTGCTTGGAATTCGATGAGGTGCACGAATGGCAATGTCAAAAATTCTTGCAATTAGTATTACTATACAATGCTATAAGATTCGGAACATTTGGTCAAATTTGGGCCAACACATAATTGAGGAATTAAACAGTGGAACTGATTGAACTATAACCCTAACCTTAACAATAAATAAATAAGTTGAAAATTCCTAGCAGGGAATCGAACCATAGACCTCTGCATTACAAAGTATGTCTCTCAACCGCTAGACTAGCGAGAGGTGAACTGGTCAGGACATGATTTTAATCCCTTTTAAACATTACAAAAACAAGCAATACTAAATTTACTATTATGATCATAAACTTACGTGTTTGACAACGATTGCCAGTATATCCAGATGCACATCGACAGACACCAGGGCGGATACACGTTCCTCCATTAGCACACCCGGGAGAGCAGACAGCTGCTTGAAATTCGATAAGGTGCATGAATGGCAATGTCAAAAATTCTTGCAATTAGTATTATTATACGATTCGGAACATTTTGTCAAATTTGGGCAAACACATAATTGAGGAATTAAACAGTGTGCGGAATTGGGTATTGTGATCAAAGATGGCATAAACTTACGTGTTTGACAACGATTGCCAGTATATCCAGATGCACATCGGCAGACACCTGTGCGAATACACGTTCCTCCATTAGCACAGTCAGGATAGCAGACAGCTGTTTGGAATTAATTTGATAAGGTGCATGCATATAGTTATTATCAAAGATTCTTACAGCAATATTATGAATAGAGCTGCGACACACATGGTCGTCCACCCTGAGTCGACAGTCATGTGGGTATTTCCATTACTGCATATAGCAATTTATTATTACTAAACGTTTGTGAAACATATTTGGGGGAAATGTGGCAAATATCCAGTTAAGAATTTAACAGTGCTAGCTATCATGATATCAAAGATGGTATAAACTTACGTGTTTGGCAACGATTGCCAGTATATCCAGATGCACATTGGCAGACACCTGGGCGAATACACGTTCCTCCATTAGCACACTCAGGAGTGCAGACAGCTGTTTGGAATTCGATAAGGTGAATGGTTTGCTATCAAGGATTCTTACAATATTTAAGTGTATAAATTGATAGGTTAGACTACCGGAACTTACTTTTACAACTGCGACGTTGCGTGTGAAACCATCATACTTCGTTAGGCAACCAATGATCACACCTCGCCAGCGTAGCAGTTGTAAAAAGTAAGTTCCAGTACTAGTCAAAGAAGATTTCTTGATGCACCCCAGGATGCTTCACTTTCATCACATGACCACTGATTTATGTCACCAGTGTCTACTGGTTCCCATAGAGTGCAAGGAAATGCTTATAACGTTGTTAAACGAGGGTCTTTAAGAAAATCCTGTTGCAAGTAATATGATTGATGTGTCTTTAATACAGTCCTCTCTTGATTTTCTTAAAGACCCTATATTTTTATAATTACAAATTTTAGTTGGGATTAAACTTCTTTCATATTTGTGGCCAAGTTTACCCTATCTGCACCATGTATTACTATGGTAGAGGTTAGACGACCTCCAGCTGTTAATTACTTTAACACATGTGTGGCACTGTTTGTTTTGATGATAAGCCCTGCTGGTACTGTAGGGGCGCTAAGCATGATGGGGTACATCAATAAATCTTCTTTGAGTACTAGTCTAACCCGGGAGTCTTATCAATTTATTTTCAAACTACTGGATGACTGATAATATTCATATTTATATAAGTATAATAATGATTATGAAACATATTTGAGGAAAATAAAGGACTTTAACAGTGCTGTACAGGGTGACCCAAAAAAATGTTAACACTCCGGGCACATAAGATATCTTAAAAGGACATACGGGTCTAATCTTGATGTATTATGAAAGCTGAGTAAATAAGCTTTCATTTGCATTTTATTGCGTTCCAATTGGTTAATTAGAACGGGAGATATGCTTCAGCAAACATGAGGAAGCAAAATCGGCTTGGTCCAATTTGCATTAATTACAACTATTTTAACACTTTTATCGTATCGTTTCGGAAAACGACGACTTCTAATAAAAAGTCGCTCTGAGTAATTCAAGATGTACTTATTGGTAATACATGTAGTAAATTTGAACACAATTGGACAAACCGTTACCGTAAAAAGGTGCGCGCAAAAAGTGCTTTTAAAATCCAAGATGGCCGCCGTTACCATGGCAACGGTGTCCGTGACGTAATTTTTTTCGCTTAAAATGAAAAGTCTTGCCCAAATACATCTTCTGACCAAAGTTCAAGTGTATAGGTTAAGTACTTTGAAAAATAGCATTTTCATGTTCAGTCTCCCCTTAAAAGCTATTACTTTCATACTGAGAGGATTGGACCAAGCCGATTTTGCTTCCTCATGTTTGCTGAAGCATATCTCCCGTTCTAAATAACCAATTGGAACGCAATAAAATGCAAATGAAAGCTTATTTACTCAGCTTTCATAATACATCAAGATTAGACCCGTGTGTTCCTGTCCTTTTAATGTATCTTATGTGCCCGGAGTGTTAACATTTTTTTGGGTCACCCTGTATATAGTAAATATCAAAGATATAAACGTGCGTCTGATAATGATTTATTATTACTAGTATATCCGGTGTACAACTGCAGGCATTCGGACGAAATAGATAACTGATGCCACCTCGTTTACTGTATTGCTCCGCTGATTGAGTGTTCGACTGCTCTAGTTTCATTAGAGTGCGTGATTAGTCATGTTCTTTGGATTATTATGGAACTTTCGTTTTTATAGAAGTAAGTATGGACACATCTTTAAGAGAGGTCTTTAAAGAGGGCTTACGCAACACATATTTTCTGGATCGAAAATGGAAGAGAATCTACAGTATTGAATGTGGAAGTATCCAAACAATTTGCAAACATGGTTTTGCATATGCTTTTATAACGATGGAAGTAAACCAAAATAATTCTTAAAATCGTCAGGAGAATCATGTGATCGATGAGAATTAAGGAATTAATCCGTTTTACACTAGCAACTAAAAGTACTAAGACAATTGGTTATGGTGTAAAATCACTGAAATATCGTTATCAATATTTTGCCGTCAAATGAAAATGTCTCAAAAATACCACAAATTTGTTTAAACAAACTTGTATATCAGTGTATTGTATACGAACTTTTCATTAATGGTTTTAACCTAGAATACCAATAAGCTAACAAGTAGTTCAATAGGTCCTTAGAGTTTTCTCTCATGCAATGTGTCCTAATACTTTGGTTGCTAGTGTAGTATACCTGTTTCACAGCGTGCTCCTGTGTAGCCCGTTGGACATTGACAGGTATTATGATTGCAACACGTGCCTCCATTCAAACAAGAAGATGAACATATTGCTGTTGAGAAACACATTATCAAATGGTAAGCTGTCTGTTGCAATGGCGAAAAAGGAGTTCTACGATTGAGGGGGAATAATCATGCTTTGTTTACCTGAGGTGTTACGATTGAATGCGCTGGGGTTACAACAAAAGAGGCGGGTGAACAGCAGAGAAATTAGTTGTGGCCATTATTAGTTATTCATATCATAAATACTTAGATGATATTATTTTCCCCGTGAAGTTATTCTGGTACGTGAATCTTAAACTGTGACGTTATTCTTGAACCAATTCTTCGGGTATGTGCATGTTTCCAATTTTATGGTCCTGTGCATTTAGTTAAAATCCTGGAGCATTGACATGAAGGTGGTAGACGCTTAGCAATCACAACTTGAAGCAGTGCTCGCAAATTTGGTACGGATATGAACCACATGGGTTGCACGGGTCCAAGAACTTGCCGAGTGCGGTGACAGGTACGGGTACACGGATACGGGGACGGATTGGCAACTTTAAGTATAGTCATTGTCATGTAGGGTTAGGATCTACATGAAGATTTTGCGTTAAGCCATCGATTTTAATTGTTTTGCTGGTTAGTAAAGATAATGATGGAGTGCATGTGCTTCTTACGTGTGCAATTAGGAGGGGATCCAGACCATCCGTTGCAGCATCTATCAGGCGGGTTATACGTTCTGTAACGGGTTCTGTTGAAAGAAAGAAAATTATACAAACATCGTCACTAACATGACTAGCAGATTCAAACAGACACACAATGTCAGGATTAACTTCATGTAGTGGCAGAACAGTCAGAAGAATAAAGATCAATGTTAATAACTTTGGTAGTAAACTCAGGCAACACTTATTGCACAATACATGTAGCCTTTCAGTTCATTGTTTGCATATCATATTTCCACCCAAAGGGATTGTCCTCTTTTTTCCATAGTTAGGAAAATTGTCAAATACAGAAGGTACTTTTTGGGTGAAAGGCCCGTTAGCCAGTACCTCGGGAAAATGTTTAGCCCCCCTCCCCTAACCATCTAATAGTTAATTATTATCTTACCGATATCTTGTACACCTTTCGAAATCAAACGACCAAGAACCACACTTTTTAGAGTATCGATCTGTGTATGAGACGACAGTTGATGCTTGACGACATACAATGCTTGACGACATACAACGACCTCCATTTGTACACCCCGAAGAGCAGACGGCTGTATTAAAATACGTATGCATATAGAATTATTGCGTCATGCGTCATTGATTTAAAGAGACTAAAAATACCGTGCTGCATTCATTGTTCATAATTGCGGATGTTTAAAATGTATCCCAATGGCCCAATCAGAACTACTGAGCGATTGAGAAAGAAAGCGGGATGTTTTCAAAAAGACTTCTAAAGGGTACGTTTACATCATATCGAAACAGACAAGTTGTCGACAAACCTTATTTGCTGAAAAGAACAAAAGAAGATGAGAAAAAATAAAGAAATAAAAGGAAATTTATCACCTCTCGAGCTGCACAAAATCTGGTTTGTATCATTAAAGGTAGATGACCCGATCACATTTCCGATTTTCAACTTGAAATTTTCTATTCTACATGAAAGGTCATCCTTAAAAAAGTCGTGTTCCAAAGTTTGAGTTGCATAGCTCTAATGGTTCTTATTTTAGACGCACAAGATGCTGTGAACTGTAAATTTTTGTACCCATTGAGTAGTACACAAACTATATCGGTGGTATACCACCATTCGCGGTAATTCGACGTTATTTCATCGATTTCTCCGTAATTATACCGATTTAGGCCGTCAAATTTCAGTATGATGATGAGAAAAATACGAGCTTTCATATGATATGAAAATCTCCGTATGTTTGAAATAATTCTGTGTTACGAAAATGTGATCGGGTCATCTACCTTTAAATTTAAATATAAATTATTTATGTTATAATATAATTACTACTTACTCCATAAATTATATACATATACATTTTCTTCACACTTGTTTATTAAATGCATCGAATATATTTATTATAATTGTGACGCCTTTTAGGGTAGGTTCGGGTGGAGTCAGTCTCCAACACAAGCAGGCGCATGATCAATTTCTAATATATACGCGCGCACTTACGATCAACTCACTATATGCATGCTTTGAAACTTCACAAAATGATGGTATAGTCACTGGCATAATGCTATGGACGAAATTCAAGCATGGTTTTCCGTTGTTCCCGGGGCTGCGCCAAAATGCATGATACACGCGAACAACTATGCATGCATGCGCGTTGTGGCCAATCAGGAGACGCAATCATTTTTTGAATGCTTGCGATACGCACAGCGTGGTTACATACGGACTTCAAGGTTTACGCACGTACGAACGCATTGGTTGTTGTCAATAGCGTAGCCAGGGTTACTTGTCAGGGGGGGCAAAGGGTATTTTCCCGGTGAACACAGTTCGACCCGGTGTAACTTTTTGATTTGGCGTCGAGTAAGAAAATGGGTGAGTCAAAAAGAAGTTTACCCGGATTGGTGATGTTTTAAAATTTAAAAAAATGATACTCGTGAGTTCAGTAAAGCATATATTCATTCATTCTATTATTTCCATCATAAAAACCCCCAATCAAAACATTAAAATACAAAAAAAGATGGAGGAGATGCAACAAAAACAAAACTCACACACACACACATCAACACACCCCCACACCCCTCCCAACCAACAAGGAACAAGTATGTCATGAAATCAACACGATAGTTTAAGGAACATGGAAACATTGTATTTTAATGTGTTTTTTTAAATTGATTGGGTTTTTTATAATGGAAATAATAGAACGAATGAATGAATGAATGAATGAATACTCGCGTTAAATAGCTTTAATTTCGTCCATAGCATTATGACAGTGACTATACCATCATGGTGTGAGGTTTCAAAGCATGCATATAGTGAGTTGATCGTAAAAGTGCGCGCGTATACGAGGGTCGTTCAATAAATAATGAAAGTGATCATGGTATGGGATGCATGAGTGATTCTATTGAGGGATAATGTGATCAATACAAAGTATGAACCTTTGTCCTTTAAACAATACACTTTTAAATTGTTAGATACCTTTTGTTCCTGTAACGTCATTAACATAAACTCAATAGGTTTCAAACACTGACTGAAATCTGTCAATTATTTGGCTTGATATGTAATATGTTGAATATGGGTTGATTGATACATTTGCGTATATCTCGGCAATGCAAGCATAAAAACAGATAACATTTGGCACATAGTTAGAACACACATTTATCTCTGTTTGACATTCTTTTTTAGATCTGAATTCCTTAATACAAAAAAGAAGGGACCATTTCAAATACGCTTTTTTTAGCAAAATCCGCACTAATATACCTTAGAAAACAACAAAGGATAAAGAACAATGGAGGGATTATAATTTAGTAAATTGTTGTGGGATGTAAAGCAATAAAAACTAGTGGGGATTTCAAGAGGAGCTGTTCATAAAATTTCCTTAAACCATTGAAATTATGTGACGATTACTTTAACAATACATATCTGGTAGCTCTAAAGATAACAGTAATAAGAGAGGTTGTGGCAGCCATCTTTGATTGATATATTCATGTATATCTTCATTTTGACTATAACAATATTTATACACATTGATTTAAGCATTTTTCATTATTTCTGATTAGAATTCAAAAGCACAGTATGCTTTTATCTGGTAAATTTCATGATTTTAGCCATTTTTGGCCCAGTTCAAAATGATCCCCCGTCTGCGCATGCGCATATTTTTTGCAGGTTTCATATGAATAAGTTCAGATAATTAGTTAGCTATCATATGGAATCTTCCAAACTGGTTAATTGCTTGAATTTTTCCTAATTGTTTGATTTTCCGCAATATTGATGATTCCCTGACTTGGCTATTTGAAATACTGATATTTGTATACTTTTTATTCAATTGCCCCTCCTTACTTTTTCTCTTATACTACATATAAAAAATTACACAGGGATTTAAGTTATTGTCTTTTTTAGCATACTTATTGGAAAAAAAGTGGAATTTACCTGATTCTGGTGTCATGTTATGCAATCTTCTTACCACATGTTTCTTACAAACAATTCAAATTTCCCGCCAAATAACTGATTTGCAGTGTCCCAAGTGTACTTACTTTGAGACAATGCTATGACGTCATAGTTCACACTTAGAAATCCAAAAGTGTATTGTTTGAAAGACAAAGGTTCATACTTTGTATTGATCACACTATCTCTCAATAGAATCACACATGCATCCCGTACCATGATCACTTTCATAATTTACTGAATGACCCTCGTATATTGGAAATTGATCATGCGCCTGCTTGTGATGGAGACTGACTCCACCCGAACCCATTCCCTAAAAGGCGTCACAATAATAATAAATATTCGCTGCATTTAATAAACAAGTGTGATAAAAATGTTTAGAATTCATAGAGTAAATAGTAATTATATTATGTGACCCATAACATCCAAACAGACCAGTTGTCTCCAAAAGGAACATTTTTTCTCATCTTCTGTTGTTCTTTTCAGCAAATAAGGTTTACCGACAACTGGTCTGTTTCGATGTGATGGGTCATAGCCTATATCAATGTAAACATATCCGTTAGAGGGTTTTTTGAAAACATCCCGCTTTCTTTCTCAATTTTGATTGAGCCATTTGAATACATTTTAAACATCTGACAATTTTGAACAATGAGTGGGAGTATTTTAAGTTTCTTAAATTAATGACGCATGACGCAACAATTCTATATGCATACATATTTTAATACAGCTGTCTGCTCTTCGGGTTGTGCAAATGGAGGTAGTTGTATTCACCCAGACGTCTGCCAATGTACGTCTGGGTATAATTCCGATGTCATTTCATCACATTAACTTTTTTTAATATGACAAAGCTATTTAATAAATGGGATTAAAAACAAGAAGATGTCATGATAGATTACAATTCATTGTTTAGATATAACATGAGGCTCTCTTTAAAAGTATTAACAGATGGTATAGTCACTGTCATAATGCTATGGACGAAATTTAAGCTAAGTAACGCGAGTATGATTTGCCTTTGGTCCCGGGGCTGCGCCCAAATGCATGATACGCGCGAACGACTATACATGCATGTGCGTGGTGACTAAGGACACGCAATCATTTTCTGAATGCTTGCGATACGCACAGTGTGGTTACATATACGCACTACAATGTTTACGCACGTACGAACGCATTGGTGGTTGTTAATTATTCATGAGCCAATTAACATATTGTTTGCATAATTAATTGTTTGTTATATTTTTCTGGTAGCGTGAAGTCGTCTGGTTTATCCATTGATATACTTCTTGCTTGGTTTTATTCATACCGCATTGAAGTAACAAAGTGATCAAGAGGGCGTCTTATAATACTTCGTCATTGTGGGATTGAAGTGAATACTTATCATGCTTATGTAGAGTTCATCACATTGGGATTGAAGCAGTGGCGTAACTAGGTTATTGATATGGGGGGGCAAGAAATGAAAATAAAACGACAAGATTGTTGTAAGTCATGTAATGCGCGTTACGCGCGCTAAAACAATTCGACTTTACACTTATTTTTGGCATGATTGAGTTACATTTTGTCTCTAAAAAAAACTTGTATAAAAGAATATAGAATTGTTGTGATACATATGCGCGCGTAGCTCGTGAATTTGTTTCATCTGTGTACTCTTGACCATCATAATTCCATGATTCCTAAATGAACCGACAGTGCCAATCTCAACCGACACGACGTCAATATTGGGGGGTGGGGGCGATTGCCTAGACTTTATCCTCCAGTCGTACACACGCTCCACTGCGTTCGCTGTTGTGACGACTGGAAATCAACCAGACCAAATGTTCGAGCACTTTCAAACAGCAATTTGCATACCGCGCGAGCTGCGGCTTGCACAGACACGCGCATTAGGTAGGGCACTTACGCACACATTCATGATATTCATTTAAAACACGGCTGAATCATGATCAATTTGATTAATCATGCATTTAAATCATTTTTGTTTACTATCAACACCGTGAAGTGAAGCCTGCATTGCTGTTTACTGGGTTGTTAATTGTTGGTCAATATTTTATTACGATGTACATATTTTCACATACCTAAAATAGATGGAAGAAATCCCCAAACCTAAGTTTTAAAAGGCCTGTCGCTGCGCTGTCCCATGTTTTTCCTCTTTTTTTCGTAGAGAACTAATTAAATGAAGTGTTAATGATTTCCAATATCGGCCGTTAAAAAGATACATTCGTACCGTAGGCGTAGGCCCGATGTGGAAGTAGTAGGCCGTGCAGCACACTAATTTCAACAACAACAAATGCTGGTTTGTTTATATTGTTAATTTGTTGAATGTATGTTTTGCTTAAAGAGAAAAATATGTATAACAACAAAAAGTGCTGGTTTGTTTATATTGTTAATTTGTTGAATGTATGTTTTGCTTAAAGAGAAAAATATGAATTCAAATTCTAAAAACAAATCAACTTGTTTTAGATTGAGTGTGTACCTTCATATGCATAGGTTGAGCAGGATAGTGTTTGATGGAGCACGAAGGCAGGATCTAGGACTAGGACTAGGAGGTTCGGACTACGGAGCCGGCATAGGCAGGTGTAGGAGGCTGGCGCATGCAGGTTGTACAGGTGCAGGAAGATGTATGGACATGTGGCGCAGGAATGTGTACAAAGATAGCGCAGGAACAGGAAGGCGTAAGCGCAGGAAGGTGGAAGTGCAGGAATGCGTACGAAGCTGGCACAGGAAGGCATACGAAGATGGTTTAGGAGGCTTCGTACAGAGCTGATGCACTTACTAGAACTAGGCCTACAAAGCTGGCGCAGGAAAGCGTGCGATACGAAAGTAGTGCAGGAAGCGTACAAATGTATCGCAGGAAAGCGTAAAGGTATCGCAGGAAAGCGTAAAGGTATCGTAGGAAAGTGTAAAGATATCGCAGGAATGCGTACAAAGGTAGCTTAGGAAGGCGTTCGAAGGTAACGCAGAAAGGCGTACGAAGGAATGCAGAAAGGCGTACGAATGAGTGCAGTGCAGAAAAGCATATCGTCAGCCTGCTTCGATAATTGCCTAACTCACTTTTCAGCAAAATTGAGTTTTTTGCATAAATCTTGACTTCATTACATTATGCACATGCTGTTATAATACCGAAGTCATTGACCAATCAAAAGTGTGGATAAATGAAGAGCTTTGTTGCAAAAGGACCACCAGACTACTCCAACATGTTACTCATTTTGCATTATTGAATTTGCATTGACAAATCCATGGAATTAATCAAATCATTGTATGGCTGTGTTCATCTGTTTCTAATGACTTGGATTAGTGCATCCATCCACGCCAATTGGGGCATCCACAATACAATCCACATTCCATTCCACATAATGAATAGCCATCCATCAATAATGCAAAATGAGCAACAGGTATACAGGTAACAGGTTTCATACTTTTGTTGTTTTCTAAGAACTAGAAAAAATGAGTTAGGCAATTATCGAAGCAGGCTGACGATATACACATGGCACAGCAGGAAGCCTGCATGAAGAACAAGAAGCCGCTGCACAAATTTGTGGAGGTTATGAATGGCATAAATTTACTGACATAGGGCCTAATATTTAATAAGTAATATCATGGTATCTGTGGAAAAGTAGGCCCAAAAAGGGTCTCCCTCTCTTGGCTCCAGGGCTTAGGTTTACAACAGATTCTCCCTAGTCCCTATAGGCCTAGGCTAAGCTAAACATGTAATGAACTAATAGCCTAAAGGCCTAGTAAAAATACACAGAAGTACTGACCTCGCGAGACGCAAGTCACAGTCGTATTTCTTCTCTCAAAAGGCTATACTTAGCCAGAAAACTGTCAAGAAAATTTCAATACCACTAGCCTAAGGCTAGGCACAACAACACTCATTTATGTTAAAAAGTAGGATGATCATCTGGCCGGCCGGTATAACAATCGTTTAGGAATTAAATAAAGCTTAAAAAGGCTACCGCTTGTTGTCAAATGAATGACTGAGAGCAACAGACGCTTAACTCTCAACAGAACAGTATAGCCAGTTAGGCCTACCCTATAACTAGTACAGTGGCGTAGCTCAGGGGGGGAGGGCAAATGCCCCCCTGACGAAAAAAACCAATTTGGGCCCCCACCCCCACCCCCTAAAAAAAAAAGTGAGAAAAAAAGTAAATAGGAAAAAATTGAGAAAAAAGACCGAGGTTATTAGTCAAATAGAAGGCAAAATTGTACATTTAGTTCATTTACTGTTCGATTTTTTTTGGACTGTGCTACGCCACTGAACTAGTAACTAGGATATGCCTCGAATTTGTTTTTTAATTATCGAGGTCACGAGGAACAAAATGTTATCCGGCAGAATCAATGATGATTTAAAAATGTACAACGCTGATCGTAAATAATCTGCTGTATTAATGTAAACAAACAGGGTGACCAACAAAATGTATGCGAAATCTGGCCATCTGGCTAGTCCGCGAAGAGTGCGTGTGTTGGAAGAGGCCCGAGAATGTGTTTTATTTTACCCTTTCTTTTACAGAAGAGGCTTCTTTAGGTAAATAACTTCCCCAAATCAATGGTTTTACTCTTTACTAATCGTCAACCTCTGAACCACAACCCCGCTGCAAGCCGCGCCGCGTCGTGCCGGCAGATCTGCCGGCACGACGCGGCGCGGCTTGCAGCGGGGTGGGTACATGCATATTATATATTTAAATAATGTCGGAATTATTTTGCTCTCGATTTTCGTTAGCTTTGAAACCAGTCCCCAAGAGGTGCCCGCGTTATGCATTCTGGGTAATTAAGTTCAGACGGCGCATGACGACTCTTCGGGGACTGATGGAACCGAGTCTAGCCTGTACTTGAACATGTTGAAGGTGACAAATGCATCTTTTTTTAAATGAGACATGTGTCAAAATACTTCACCTGAATCTGAAAAAGGCGGATGGGTGAATTGGTTGTGGATGACTGTATCGCTTTTAGGTATTATCGGAGATTGAATCATCTAAAATTAAGCCCAAAGCGTAAAATGGATGTGCTTAGTACCAACCTGTTTCACATCGTGCTCCTGTGTAGACCGTTGGACATTGACATGTATTAGGATCGCAACACGTGCCTTCATGCAGACAAGACGATGAACATATTGCTGGTAAGATAATTACAATGATAGCAGTCAATTGTCTATAGCAATTGTAAATGGAATAACATTTGGACACTGCTTCTTGGCAAGAGGGTAATATAGGCAATACATAGTCTGGGCTTAGGCCTAATCCCGGGAAATACGATTCAAAAGGGGCGAAAGGATCGAAAACAAAGGGTACGGGTACGGGCCGCGAAATTCTTTACCGTAACCAACTTTTGGATATAGGCTAGTTAAAATGCGTAATAATAACATCGTAGCACGGGCGTAGTTCACAGAAAGCTCGCTGTACGCTATACATATTCGACTTACGCACGTTCTATTGTATTATATATATTGTTTAAACAGATTAGCTTTATTCCGTAAAAATCATATCGATTGAAATTCCAATCGCTGTCAGCCAACAACTCCTCGTGGTCTAATGGCTATCGAACAGGTCTTATGAACGAAAGGTTGCTGGGTCGAATACCGGTATCGTAGAATTTTGCGTTAAACCTTGTCTGATATTTTTTCGACATAGGATATAACGTAATGTAAGTACAAGTGCAAAACACTTGTATACATACATGTATATCAGTTTCAATCCAAATGTTGTTTACGGTAAAAAATATCGCGTACAGGCCCCAGCCCATAGGTACGGTACGCCAATAATGGCCCCACACCAAGAGGGTGAGTATAGGTCCGGTGCATGGAGTAGGGACTTCAGATTCTTGAACACTGGTACAGATACAGGTCCTGTACATGAGTACGGACACAGATCCCGTTTCCAGGCCAGATACGGATTCCACACAAAGATCATGGTCAAGGCTATTGGTCCAATAAATAGGTTTCCATGCAATGAGTACCGCACAGATTCAACACCAATATCATGGTTAGCGCTATATGTCCAAATAATAGGTTTCTATGCAATGAGTAGTACTACAGATACAGATCGTCAATGACGATCTGTGGTTAGTACGGGTACGGGTAATAAGTACGGGTTCCAGGCAATGAGTACCGCATGGATCTAATGCCAAGCAATAAGAACGGATTCCATGCAATGAGAACCGCACGGATTCAACACATATAATGGTTAGGGCTATTAGTCCAAAGAATAGGTTTCTATGCAATGAGTACCACACGGATCCCATGCCAATAAGTACGGATTCCATGCAATGAGTACCGCACGGATCCCATGCTAATAAGTATGGGTTCCATGCATTGAGTATGTGGGTTGCACGGGTCCAAGAACTTGAGTGCGGTAACGCGTACACGGATACCGGAACGGATTGGCAACTAAATTTAAGTATGACCATTGTCATGTAGGTTTAGGATCTACATGAAGATTTTGCGTTGAGCCATTGATTTTAGTTGTTTTGCTGGCTAGTAAAGATAATGATGGAGTGCATGTGCTTCTTACGTGACGTGTGCAACTAGGAGGGGATCCAGACCATCCGTTGCAGCATCTATCAGGCGGGTTATACGTTCTGTAACGGGTTCTGTTGAAAGAAAGAAACTGGTCCGGTTAAGCATATTTCATGATATAGAAGATTAAAGCTCGTGTAAATATTTATGGAATTGCTATGAAAATATCCCCCATGTAACTGTTTACATATAACATATAATCAATGTTAAAAAATCTAAAGAAAAGGCCAATTACCACTAACTAAAAACTGTACTTGGCACGGACCAGTTACCCCAGTTACCCCATCATTGGGAAATCAGTGAATGACAACACGGAAACTAGGCAGTATTTTCTTTACAAACACATTTCCATATTATTTAACATGTAAAAAGGATACATACATGTCTCATAAAACCCATGTTTTATCATAAATTCCTCTCCAGTATTTATGGTTTTATACAGTTTTCGTGGTTAACGTGTAAATAGCAGTATACTAATGGTGTACAAAGCAAGCGAAATTTTCGACTGCACATTTATTAGATAAAACGGTATGAACCTAGTTAAATGGTTACATGGTTGTGATATTCATATGCCCCTTACATTTGTATATATACCCCTTTCTTTAATGATTTGATTTACTTCATATAATCATCATTTAGTACTTATAATAAACCATCTTGATATTTAGCCAGCTTTTCATGTTACAGGGGAAGTTAGTCAATATGACAATGATGACCCAACGGTTAATATATACAAAAAGCAGTAGATAAAATACATAAATCATGATATTTCGTCATTGCAAATACCTTTACAGACACCATTCAAAATATAATAAAGATGTAATTCATAATACCGAGGTTTTAAACCATTCTAAAGCAATTTCGTGTCATATCTTAATCCTTCAATAGCAGAAATAGTGGTATTAGACCCAAAATGCCCCAAAATGTTTAAGAACTAGAAAGAATGTGAATTATTTCATATTCTATTCACATTTCAATACCGAGTCATGTTTTATTGACACTAACAACTAATTTTCAAAATGAATTTTACAATTTTGATTAAGTTTTTGCAGGCGGACCAGTTGCCCCATACCCCTTCGGACCACTTGCCCCAACAAATGACTTAGCACTTTGTCGAGATGAAACATTATTCAAACACGCCTGCGACGTAATACATTTTACGCCAAAATGTTTTAAAACATACCACCATTTGTCATAATAACCAATAACTCCAATACATTTCAGAAAAAAGGCAAAACTGCATTTTTGTTTTTAGCCATTACACAGATTTCTGTAGCCATCGAGTATCTTTGAATTCGCAAATATTACGGCGTTCGGGTCCTACAAGTAGACGAGTATCTTTAAATAAAATAAGAAATGGTGTACTTTGTTATTTGCAAATTCAGAAACTAATAACTCTACCGAATGAATACCCGTGATAATTATTTAAGTTGAAGCATTCTTTAAATGATAATATTGATCGCAAATCCAAACCACCAATGTCCCAAGTTAGCAATATACGCCATTTTACGGTCATTTCAACTACAACCTATGGTTTTAATCATATTTCGGAAAGTCTCTAAGCACACTACAATATGGCACCCATCAAATGCAATATGCACCTAGCATCTTAAGACGACTGTACTGCATGTATATATTTACTGTTGCATATCTATCAATCATATAAAGTACATTAAACATGATCTAAACCCATCTTCATATATCGCCCATACTATCTGTGAATTTTCAATCAGTCACTCAAGTTGGTGGCTTCATAGATCTGGAGAATATCACATGTGTAAATACCCTAAAGTTCCAACTGTTTTGGATTGTAGAAGGTAAGGATATATGTCAAGTTGCAACAAAAGTCGTACTGTTCAAAAGAAAGCAGTATGCCCATACAATTACAAAATCCTTCATTTCGGACCACGTGCCCCATGGTCCAGTTGCCCCATATTCCCCTATCATATTTCCACCAACTATAGTGGATTATCCTCTGTTTTCCATAGTTAGGAAAATTGTCAAATATAGGAGGTACTTTTTGGGTGAGGTGAAATGCCCGTTAGCCAGTACCTCGGGAAAATGTTTAGCCCCCCCCCCCCCAACCATATAATACTATTATAGTTGTATAGATGGTGTGACCGGTGACGTAGTGCCCGGCGGTTTGCGTGCGCACCTACAGGGAACGGGGAACGGTGCTTTAATTCACACTTGATTGATCATTACTTACCATGCTTACGGTGTAATAGTGCAGTAGTCATGGTAAGGGCATGTGCTTTTAAAATTAGCGCTCAGTGAGTGTGTGTTTTGCTTTCATATAGTAATGTCTTTAGACCAGGCGCTAATCAATTTGTAAACACTACTGATGTAAACAACGGTCACCTCATCTATACTGTTAATCATTATCTTACCGATGTCTTGTACACCTATCCCAGTTTAAAAAAACACAGCTTGTAGTGTATCGATCTCTGTATGAGACGGCAGTTGATGCTTGGCGACATACACTGTAGAAAATAATCAATACACCATAGGAATTAGTTAACTGCTTAGAACATGTAGAAGGGAATGATAAGTGATGCATTTCAGGCATACACTATTGACGTTTAGGATGTGTTCATCACTAATGAAGCCAGGCAACAGTCAATATTTTCATTTTAGACCGAATAAATGGTTCCCTTATCTCAATTTTGGTAACTGGTGATTGTAAAACAGTTGAAAAAAGACGAAAAAGGGTACGGTAGTAATTGATTGTAATTGGCACAAAGCGACTCGACTGCGAAGACATGTCGGGTTGGAGTGGAGGTAAGGTGGGCTGGGGTTTGATCAAAAACTAAATGTGTTTAGCGAATTTATTTTCTAGAAATCAACGAGTATTTACATGTTCCCATAGACCTCTGTATAACGTCCAATATTCATCACTCGCCTGTTGATTAATGCAAATTCCTGTTACCTTGTCCGTTCTAACCCGTGTGAATGCATTGATTGACGTGAAACATGTATCTTAAAACATTGAAGAGAGGTGCTGATTTTTTTAAAATTATCTTTTCCGTATTGTTTTCAAAAACTCCCTCTAGCGTCAGTGACAGTAAATAACTCACCACAATCTACCAAGTGTTGAGAAAGGCGTTGCCAAAACGTCCACAGTTGTGAGTATACTTTTTGGATAAGTATAAGAACGTTATCCTAACATGAAAGGGGGACGTATGGAGCTGTCAGAGGATATAAAAACCCATTTTTTATATCAAAATTGGTAATTCATAATATAAGTTAAAAGTTTAACGGGTTCGCCGTCGGACGAGTTTTAATCTGTCAAGCTTTCGTCAGGATTAGCTCTGACTTCTTCAAGACCAAATTATTATAATATTGAACAAAACATAGAGATTGCCACTTCTCTTGTTATCATCATTTGGGCTGCCCCTTGCCCGATGATTTGAGAGTAGGTGCCCTTTCCTACTTGTGAAAGAATTGGTGGCTCTGAAAAGAGCCGTTCAGATGGATTGCCGCTTCCACTGAACACGTAGGTTGCCCTTTCCTACTTGTGAAAGAATTGGTGGCTCTGAAAAGAGCCGTTCAGATGGATTGCCGCTTCCACTGAACACGTAGGTTGCCACTGGCCTACTATATATAAAAATTTTGGTTCTAATAGAACCTCCAAAGGACTGCCCCTTGACCAATGGAAATAACGTAGAGACTGCCCCTTGTCTACTACAGACTACAAAAGTCTAATGCACAGTAGTGCGGTCACTGATCTGTAAAGATCGTTTGACGCTGTAACGAACTTGAGCAGGGTATATAATGGTTCATTGCGGACCTGGCTGAAAAAATTACAAGACTGTTATCGATTGGCGGGATTGATTGATACTGTAGGAAATAGAGAGCGCCACATGCGGCTGATATCTTTGCCGTCATTTCTATTGATTGTAGATGATTCATTGATTCTGATCTCTAGAGCTTCACGAACAAGCCGCATACTAAGATTGGAAACCTGTGCAATGCTTTTGGATTGGTTCCAGAGTGGTTCATGACCTTCTTCACACGCATGTTCAGCTAGTGCCGAGCTATCTTTCTTGCCTTGTAATGTAGCTCTTTTGTGTTCAGACAATCTGACCTTTAAAGGCCTTTTGGTTTGACCAATATATTGTTCACCACAACTACACGGTATGCTATACACGCAAGGTGAACGACCTTTGGGCATAGGATCTTTAGGTTTGCTGACAATATCTCTGAGTTTGGTCGATTTGGTGAAGTAAGTTTTAACACCGGCACGATTTAAGAATCGGCAAATTTTGTCTGAGACACCTTTGACAAATGGCATGAACGTGATACCTTTGTAGTCATCTTCCACTATCTTGTCCTGGCTTACATCAGCACTTTGTCTTCTAATAGCTTTGTGTACGAGTTTCGAGGGATAGCCATTCTTATTCAATGCTTTTTCAATGTGTTTTAACTCATTATTGCGATGTTCATTGTCGCATAGATTCAGAGCTCTGTATACCAACGTGTTGGCGACGCTATTTTGGTAATTTGGTAATTCATATTCAATTTCCATTTTATTCCTGTACAATTGTTAGTGATACATGCATGTTAATGATATCTAACCTCAAATATGAAATCAAATATTTTAGATTACATGTTATAGAGGGACTAACTTAAATTATACGAGGGTTGGTCAATAAGTAATGAAAGTGATCATGGTATGGGATGCATGAGTGATTCTATTGAGGGATAGTGTGATCAATACAAAGTATGAACCTTTGTCTTTCAAACAATACACTTTTCGATTTCTAAGTATGAACTATGACGTCATTAAAGTAAGTACACTTATGACACTAATTTGAAATGTTTGTATGAAACATGTGGTAAGAAGATTGCATAACATGACACCAGAAAGAGGTAAATCCCGATTATTGTTTGCATAATTATGATACCTAAGACAATAACTTTAATCCCCGTCTAATTTGAAATATGTAGTATAAGAGGAAAAAGTAAGGAGAAGCAATTGAATAAAAAGTATACAAATATCAATATTTGAAATAGCCCATTCTCATTGAAAAATTCTCAGTCAATGAATCACGAACTTTGCGGTAAATCAAATAAATTAGGGAAAATCCAAGAAATTAACCAGTTTGGGCGATTCCACAGGGTAGGTAACTAGGCTGAACTTATTCATATGAAACCTACAGAAAATATGAGCATGCACAAACAGCAGACAATTTTTTACTGGGCCAAAAATGGCGAAATTTGCCAGATATAAGCTTACTGTGCCTTTAAAATCTAATCAGAAACATTGCAAATTATAAATCAATGTGTACAATTATTTTGATAATTAAAATGAAGATATACATGAATGTATCAGTCAAATATGGCTGCCACAACCTCTCTTATTACTGCTATCTTTACAGCTACTAGATGTGTATTGTTAAAGTAATTGTTACATAATTCCAACGGTTTGAGGACATTTTATGATCAGCTCCTTTTGAAATCCTCACTATTGCTTTACATCTTATTTAACAATTTATTCAATTATAATCCCTCTATTGTTCATTATTCTTAGTTGTTTTCTATGGTTTATCATTGCGGATTTTCCTTAATAAAAACGTATTTGAGATGGTCGCTTCTTGTTTGTAGTAATTCAGATCTAAAAAAGAGTCTCAAACCTGAGACTAAAATACCTTAGTCTCAGGTCAAACAGAGATTATTGTGTGTTCTTACTATTCACCATGTTTTATCTGTTTCTATGCTTGCATCGTTGAGATATACGCAAATGTATCGATCACCCCATATTTCAACCTATTACATATCCAGCCAAATATTGACAGATTTCAGACAGTGTCCAAAGTGTGCTTACTTTAAGCTAATGCTATGACGTCACCTAGTAGAAATCCACAAGTGTATTGTTTGAAAGACAAAGGTTCATACTTTGTATTGATCACACTATCTGTCCATAGAATCACGCATACATCCCAGACCATGATCTTCAAAAACGTGTTTTCTAAAATCTTATATAATGAAAATTAACCTATATATTTAAAAACCTGCTATGTACATAATTAGTCTTAATTTTATTCGATCAGTCTTATTTTTGTGTGACATAAGTGTTTTTGCTGTAAAATTGACAAAAACATCTTTAGGCCTTTGAAAACGATCCTCAAAATGCACGAAGAGGTGTCACATGCCACTAATTCTGGTATGACAAGTCCAGTGACATTACTAACTCTGTTATAAGCACGCTGCACGTCAATGGTCTTGGTATATAAGCATTTGTTTAAAATGACCCTATTGTCCTCGTAGCTAGCCAGAGATATCACATTATTTCTCAAAACTTGTGGCGGTACTAACCTCGGTGAGTTTCTCGGACAATAGCAGAACTTTTACCAGTAAACATGGTAAATATCACTAGTATGATTCCACAACAGACGGACAACATCCTAGTGTAATAAGGCGCCATCGTAAAATTGAAGACCACGATGAAAAGACCTATTTAATTTGACATAAAATCACAGTTATAACTTATAAGTCATCGAGTATGTCGAGTGTACAGAAATATAGGCGTCGATAAGACACACATACGAGGCGCACCACGGACTGGTCGGGCAGTCGGGCGTGTTTTAATTTGAAAGGGCCATCATAATCATAAACTTTTATAAAACTGTTCTAAAATTTTGAAGAATTTCAACGAGAATATTTTCGAATGTCCAATTATGTGTTTTCTTAACTCAACGACAGCGTTGATGTGCGTGATTAATTGTGTGGGTGGGTTTACCTTTCATGCCCTGTTGTACAAAACATCTATAGTGAACAATATTAGGCAGTATAAAAGTGGCTATACAATTTTCCGTCATCCGCTCGCGCCAAAATTTTCAGTCCGTTCCATAACTTGGACTAGACAAGATTCAAAATGTCAATAATGTCAATTTTAACAAATGTATTTCTCGTCGAACAAAGTTTGATTCGTTTCATCCCTCGGTGTACTGGGAAAATGTAAATCAGCTTCCATTTAATATTGGAATATTGTGACATCATCTTTACTAAACATGCTAAAACCGCCTCATCAGCAACAGGCATGACAGGTCGCTCGCGCACGTAATCACACAGGAAATCAATCATAAATCGAAAGTACCAATACATGAGACAGAGATGTGGAAATCTCGTAACTGTTTCGTCATGGCTTTGATCAATATGGCGAAGTCCATATGATAGGGGACATTTTTCTAAAGCCGTTTTTATCTTAACGCGGCACTTTTAAAAACTTTAACCTACGGATGTGGTCTGTATAATAATGAGGCTACATATTTCAGCGCTAAATTTCAATTTAAGGATTTCCTTTACTAAGTTATCATAAATTTAAAATTGTCTACTCGATATTAATGAAAGAGGTCTCAAATTGCGGGGAATAAATTTGCTTGTTTAATGTATATCTTCTATTAAATGCACTTTCATTAAGGAATAGGATTTTCATAGACATTTAAAGGTGGTCCAGCAAACACAACAGTGTGAATTATATGTTAGAAAACTAATTATCAAGCCGAAATAGTGTAAATAGATCAAACCATCATACTTATCATAAAAACTGCCATATCTCAACATGCATTTTTTAAGATTCGCGGTGATCAGAAGTCCCGGTATCAATGAAGGTATAGTTATACAATGCACTCAAGCAAATTTGAGCACCATCAACCATGTAATTCTCTATTTTTTCAAGTTGACTTGCTTTTCACAATACACATTTGTGTAGACATTTCAAGAATGGAATTTTTCGGCAATTCCTCATTTTTCAAGTTTACTTAATTTTCACAGTACACATTGGTGTCGAAATTTTAAGAACGGAATTTGTTCGTAATTCCCCTTTATTTATTTTCATTCATTGGCAGTTCCCTTAGACCCCAAATTCAACCAAAAATCATAAATGTGTGAAAATCTTATGAATTTGAGTTATGTAGCCTAAAATTTGGCCTAAATTTAGTTCATAATGCAAAATGTTGCATAAAATTCAGTTCATATAAAGACACAATTTTGTATGAGAATTCAGTTCTCTAAGACCCCAATTTCGGCGACCGTTCAGTTCCGTAAGCCCCCCCCCCCCCCCCCCCCCCCCCCTCCCCGATGTACATCACCCATTGAACAAATGTTTCATGTCTTAAATTTCGAGAATCAATACCAAGCCTTGTGTGACAGGGCCTTTACCCCCTGTTTGAATTGAACAACAATTAAAAGCACGCCGCATAAGCATGGAGAAGCGCAGTAAGGCGCACTCGAACTACAGAAGTGCGAGTTATGGAACAATGCTATAGAAGCCACACACCGCACGAGGATGCTCCGTGTACTCGTTGTGGAGTGTCTCACAGTCAGCGTCATAATGCTTCGGACAACATTCTAACTTTGCGTGCGTATGTGCGCATGCATGCATAGTGGTTCGCGCATTTCAACCACTTGGACGCATCTGCGTTGCACTACCAAACTCGTATTTGATACTAGCAAAACACAAAATGCTTAACAAAACAATTTTAATCCAATTGGTAATCATCTGACAAAGAAGTTAATCATAAATAATGTTCAACAAACACTTACCTTTTCCCCCTCAATGTTTCCAAGCGTTTATGTCACGTACCTACCTATCCATTCTACTTTTAAGCCCATCTAACCGGATCACAGGACAGACCTACGTTTAATAGTTTCCGACCGAGATCGGTATTTCACACATTTTTGACTTCCTCAGGAAGGTACATTTGATATAGCAATACATGTATGTATGACGACTGTGAATTGAATTTATTCCATCAAAGTCCATCAACATTGCTGAGTACTAATGTCAATATGTCATTGCAATTTCGCAAATTTCAATGATAATGTTGCAATATTTAGAATTTAAATCTCAGATGATCTTCAAAATGATCTTGAAAGTTTCGTAATATTTGTTGGACTCATCCACCAAACTGTATGTAAAGCCTCTCATTTTAGAGCCTTGTATGGATTTGACCTCAAATGCTAGCGAGATGACAGAAACTTTGGGTTGGATCTTTAGCTCAGTGACAGTTATGAATGTAGTAAGTTCGACATATAGGACATTCTCAACTTATTTGTCTCCTCCATAGCAGCTAAAACTCAAGGGAGAGGACATTTTAAGTCAGGAATGGCATTGGCATCCTAGATTTAACCAAGAGGTGAAATGAATGAATATTCTTTTATTCAAAGTGTTGTGGTTTTCACATCACTAAAATAGATAGTTTTCTATTTTTATTTGTTTTAGATGGACAGTTTTCTATTCAATAGAAGTTGGGAGTGGAATGTGCATGAGCTCTGCACGTGAACTATAATACGGTAGCCAGTCGTATAGCAACCCGTATTGTTTACCTAATTATTATGCCCGGATGCTTAGTAAGTGTCTCCTATTGTGTGGGCGGCGCGCAATCATCAAGTGCTAGTTGCTTCTTAGAGAGTGGATGGACGAGAGCAACATTTTTGATGTCTTATCCGAAGAAGATGGGTTTGTTTACAATTACATCATGAGAAACCAGCTTTATTGGGACATAGTCATTTTATGACAGGAATTACTTCATAGGCCTAGCGGAGAGTTTACCGCGTGGGTGTAGAATATCTTAATATCTACACAGATTTCTTAAGAGTTTTTCGAAGCCAGCACGGTTCCGATATTTTTTTAGAGATAGATATCTCGCTCTTTCGCATAACATTTTGCTTTCTGTAAGCAATGGTCACGCTAGACCTATACATGTTTATAAAATTTGATTTGTGAATGTAGCATTTTTAGGTCAGTTGACCTTTGGCAGCCCGCTACTGATGAGATTCGTGGAGAATCGAAACGTGTCTAGCTATCCAATTCGACTTATATCTGCGCCGTTAGGCACGGATTTAGTTAACCTCCACGATTATAGTTTTGAACGTGGTAGGCCTATGATTATCTATATACATAAGTTAATGTATATAGGACATTCTCAGTTGAGAATTTCAGTCTCAGTTTCTACATTATTTTATAGTTTATACAACTATTTTATAAAGCACTTTTCCAGATTTTATTTCGGAGGCACGTGGGCCTTCGTTTCACCAGTAGGCCTATGTTATTCATAGTTTTGAATATCTGAGCTATCTTCGCGTGTTTTTGTTTCTTTACGGAATAACATGGAATAAACACATCTTTCCCTCTCCAGAATATTCTCTCATAGGTGGCAAGCAGCCACTTGATATTGTTCATAGTCTTGAATAATTGCCTTTTATTTGTTCTTTTTAAGAACGAGGCATGCCTTTGATTTTCTATAATAGTTTTTATAGTCATTCCGCCTTTATAATAAATCAGTTTTATATGAATGCAAGATATTATAGTCATGAATATCTAATTGTGTGTTTTTAAGGTCATTACGGCCGGCCTTCACACAATCTTACACAACTATCAACCAGACATTTGTACTTGTCAACGTCTTCATTATTAGAGTTTTCTAGTTTGAAAATTTTAATTCTTTATTTATGTCGGATGTTTTACATAGAGCTTGAGTTTTAGCCGAAGTTTGTTACATAGAGCAAGTTTATACCGTTCTTCTGTCCAGAAGCAGGTTCCGTCCAGTGCCCTCCGCTTTTTTATTATAGATATATTTACTGTGATAATAAAGTAGACTCGTACATGTACATATAAAAAACCTATACCTTCTATTTTATTATCGCAGAGTAACTTAAGTCCGGTAGTGCGCCTCTAATATAAACGAGCTGTTTTGAAGCGCTGTGGTATTTCACATATCGGGGAATTCCTTAAGCATGCTTAGCGACTATCAAAGTTGTTATTATGTTTTGCGTATACTGGACCAATCAGCATGATCAGACTAAGGTTGATATCGTAGCTAAGTATTTGTTATCATGGGCTGTGATAATTAGCCAATCACAGAGAAGAAACGAAGATTTGGGCGTGACTTACGGTAAAATGCATTTATGAATGAAGTATTTCAATCTGTTCATCTTAACCTTCGTGAGACATCGGCACATTAAACCGACTTGTTACATATACAGATTCAACGTTGTTTGTTGTTATATTTTCTACAAAATAAAGAAAATATAATAAGAAGGAATTGTCTTCTGTTAAATAAATTGAATTTCACCTCGAGTTTTAATGTTATTTAATTAAGTTGAAAGCACCGCTCGGCTACACGACTCATCACATTTACTCACTCATTTTGTCAACATCCATCCAGACCTTATACCCTGAAGTTACAAGCTAATCCCTAATCTTGAGAGCCTGTTTCTGTGAATTCCATTGGTAACTGATCATTACATGCGGAACCTTTGATTTGGATGTCTTGGGCTTGACTGCTGCTTGGGTCTCTGGTTCGATCCCTGATTCATCTGGCCTGTTTCCAGATTTAGATGAATTTCCGAATTTATTTTCTAACTCCCATAATGCACTGGTTTCGGTAAGTGCTTTGTTTGCCGATTTTTTTCAAAGACTTCAAGGCTGTGAAAATATTAAAACATAGAATGCGGTTAAGTGTTGTATTTAGAAGACATCAAAAATGTATGCCGTTTCCATGACAAAAGACAGACAGAACCCTTCGCAGAACAATGCTATATTTAATGTTAGCAGAATGAATACTATAACAGACTTACTGTTACAAGGTATCGCTCATAAATATCTTTTATCGTATTTATGACCATGGTTGACTGATTATACATTCTTCATTGTTTTGTGTATGCTGCGGGAGAAGTGTTGCACCCAGCGTCTAGGAGGAGTTTTCCTCCTAGCGTCTGGGAGAAACTCTGCTCCCGTTAGCGGACGTTTCGGGAGAAGATTTGATCCCATTGGTGGCAGCGGTATACGGTCGACTTCGCCAAAATCAGAACATTTTGTTGATTATTTGGGTAATAATAGAGAGACGGACTGAAAATAAAGACAAGACTGCCTGCTTGAAATTTGAATACGAAGTTTTGCAAGAAGAAACCAAGCTTCAAATGTTTACACTTTTTACAGTGTTTACTTGTAAGGATTGTAAAACGAGACGAATTTGAGACGAATTTGAGACGAATGGAATGTTTGGGACATTTTAGAGACGAATTTTAGACGAATAGAATGTTTAGGACATTTAAGAGACGAATTTGAAACGAATAGAATGTTTGGGACATTTTAGAGACGAATTTGAGACAAATAAGAATGTTTGGGACATTTTATAAACACGGCACAAATCATTCGGATCGAGGATCTAATTTTGAATCACGGCTCTACATGTTGACCATGCTCGGGATTGAAAAGACGAGAACAACTGTGTTACACCCGATGAGCGATGGCTTAGTAGATAAGTACAACCGTACACTATTAACAATGTTGACAATGTATGCGTGCGAAGGGTGAACAGAAAACACGGGTTCAACATCTGCCCATGGTAATGATGGCCTATCGAGCATCAATGCAGGAAAGCACAGGGTTCACACCGAACCAATTGATGCTCGGTAGAGAAGCCAAATTACCGTTGACAGCAATCATCGCTACCCCAGCTAAAGAGGATGGTGAAACAGTTGTAGACTACGAAAAGTACGTTGCACGCAAACATGATATCAGTCTAAAAGCGCATGAAGTGGCGAGAAAGCACCTACAAAAAGCAGCCACACACCAGAAACAGACATATGACCATAAGGCTGGAAAGCCTGAACTAGAAGAGGGTCAGGCTGTTTGGCTGTGGGACCCATCTAGAAAACGCGGCGTATGCCCTAAGCTGACGTCGAAGTAGAAAGGAATATTTGTAGTCGTTAAAAAGATCGACGATTTAGTATATAAGATTCAAAAACATCCTAGGGTTCAACCGAAAGTGGTTCACTTGAATAGGCTAAAACAATATGTAGGCGACAAGGCCCCAACATGGTTCAAGCGCAACGACAAGATGAAGTACGACAGAGACAACAGAGCTTGAATATAGACGAAGAGTTGGAATAAGCAGTTGTGAAAAGATACTGTGACTTAAAGTAAGCTAAGGCAAGAGTTTTGGAAAGTCGACGGCAGCGGTAAAGAGTCGTGTTTTATGAAAGGTCTGATCACCCTATTCATAAACACAAAAGGATGAAGTTTCCACAAACTTTATCAGTGAAATAATTGAAGTTGGAAATGAAATATCTTAAATAAATGAAGACGTTAAGATTAAAATGCAAGCTGTTGTCTTGCACTCGATAGTGGTATTTTGTTTGTCGCATACCGCGACAATGAGTTGTGTCCGACACCGCCCGCGGCAAATTAGCGCAGATTTAGTATAACGCCCTCAATAGTTCAATAGTTTGTTTTAACGCATAGCAACCGTGAGGTCGCTATTACGGTTATTACGGTAGGTACCGCGCCATTTTGTCCCGAAGCAATGGTCATGACGTCATATTTTGGTCGATTTTCTGAACTTTTGTATTGGATTTACGTGCAAAATGTATGCCCTTGGCATCATATTTTCCCAGGTGTGCCGGTCCACTTTAAATTCAGATGTTCTAAAATGGATGGATTTCTAACCAATTTGATAAAGAAACACGATCCGCACACCTCAGAATTGCAAAAAAAAGCTTAAAATAAGTTCACTTTTTGTGCCTTTGAACAGAGTGACGGCCGGGAATGTAGAATTACACAGTGCATTAACCCATGACCCCGGTCCAATTAATAAAATTAGATGTTAATAAATTATTTTTGTTAAATTAGCACGGTTGGTGTAGTGGATGGAACGTTGACATGGGGAGCGAAAGGTTGTGAGTTCGAGCCCCATTATGATCACTTTTGTTTTATATGTGGGGTCTTGCCGCTGGATTTGTTTAGCCTGCCGGCATCATCTGTATGCGTGCCCACACGGACATCGCTGCTGGCGTTGACCGTATAAATGACGCCATTTTTGTTGTCGAAAATGTCAAAGTTTTTTACCGTTCTTTCAAAAATAAGGAGTATAATCACATTATAAACACATTTTGTGCGAAAGAAACACACACATTTGGCAAAAATGGCACAATAAAAATCCGTTCGTTATAAATAAATGGATATGGTTAAGTAATAAAACTATCACAATTATAGTCGTGGATCCCTGTGGCGTGCATAGGTTGGCCATGTCGTTGGCAATCGGCAATCACGGGTTCGATTTTCGAATATTCCTTGTTATCCTTTTATTTTTCTATTTTTTAAACTTGATGGTGGATTAATGTAATGTAATATGTTTATATTATTATAAAGGCCGCCCATGCGTTTATAGTTTTCTTTTTATTTATTTATCTTTCATAAATTTATCTCTTGATTTATTTAACTTTGTATCTAAACAATTAAAATGTGTAAACAATTATATTATTGCTCGATAAATAAGTGATTTAACTTGAGTTTAGTTTGATTAATGATAGCAAAACTTGGAACAGTGTGCCCAACAATTTCTCCTTTGCACACTTTGTTTATACATTCAGAGATGTCACTTTTAGCTTGTTATAGCTAGGCTAATAATATACCAATTATAAGCAAGTTTGCGACCGGGTTTGCGACCTCTTTGATTTAAGGTTGGTAACACAATCCCACAGTGCTTTTCGTTAAAACAGTGTAAATTATTTTTCAACGATACGTATCACTTGATAACCACGATTGTTCTCGCAAAATATCGCAAAATGGCGCGGTACCCCCAATCCCCCCTAGGTACGGCGTATAATCTAGATATTTGCGTTTACGGGAGCACTGCACCAAATCAATGCGCAATTCGTGAAATCCTGTAGTAGTTCCGGAAAAGCATGAAGACTAGGCTTGTAAATGTGAGGTTTTCGGGCAATTTGTTTCTCCAGGGATGGTATGATTGTATTTAAATGAACGAATGGGACATATCCGTTGCACCTACAATGATAAAATACGTTTTTTTAAATTTATCGACCTAAATAGTGCACAGGGCGTAAGCACCTGCCTAAATGGTGAACAGGCATGCCAGAAAACCTAAAGGTCTGATCCTGATTTGAGTTATGTCGACCGTAATGTAGCGCCCTCAATTATAGCTTCATAAACGGGATATTTGACAACTCCATCAGAAGTGCTAACAGACCAAGTAACCACAGAAATGAGGCACTGAAGTTATACAGAAATAAACTAAATCTTCCTAAGGGTAGTATGAACGAACGACCCATAACCTGAACCCATTAGAATACAGAACAGCACCCTAAAGGTTTGCTTTAAATGCTTGAATATTGAGCAGTTATTTTGTTGATGACCTAACAGCTCTGGAGCCAGATCAACATGGGACAAATTGTTTTCAAGAGCTATTTATCATGATAAAGCAGGGTAACCATGCTAATCTTCATATTGTTTGCTATCATTAAGATAACCTTTCACATTGTATTTCCTGTTAGATATCAACCAAACATGAACGTGCGAGATCCATGGAAGTTGGACGTAACACCAGCGGCAGAGAAAAGATGGCATTGTCAATGGCCCTAATCAAAATGCCAGTTCATCGGCTTTACACAGAGCAGATTGAGAATGCAACTGAAAACCATCCACAAAGCCTTGGATACGGTATGCCCCTACTGTGAAAACACACCCATTTTCGGCAAGATCGGCAACCTAACACGCCATCTCAAGAACCGACACCCAGGTAAACCTGCGGATGGTTGTGAGAAGCTGTACGCTAAAGTACAAACTTCCTTTTGGAAAGTACCTATTTGCAAAGATACACAGAAAGAAGAGGTGGAGGCCGCGATGGTAAATTGTCTGGAGAGACAGGTTATCGGCGCAAACGTAAAAGACATGTCCAACGACGCCCTGATGGAAGATGCCATCTCGCTGACAGACAACGACGGGACGTTGGACGACCTACTCAGTGAGGCAGATGCTACAGAACCAGCTCATAAGAAGCAAAGACTACAAAGTGTAGTAGTGGAAAAGGCATCCGACCTCGCCAACATCATCACCGATAGCAGGAAACCTTCCACGTCTTCTGAATTGCCAAAATTACGGTCACCATCTACCCCACCATCATGGGTCACGTACAGTGGCGACAAGTCTGATAGACGATCCTATCGCGAGAAACAGAGGGATTATCCTAAGCCCTCCTTGCGCTTTTAGAACAGTTAAATGTTGCTGATATCAAGTAAGAAGAAGGGAGATCCCCTGTCTTAGAACTCCTTCAGGAGTCCTATGCTCAGAAAGGGTTATACCAAATATTCATTCGGCCGTCCTTCGGTGGCGATACGACCAAGGCTCTATTTTCAATACAGTCACGCCTAAGAATGTCAGCCCTTCGCCGGCCACAAGTTTGTTTGTTTGTTTACACGGTTGGTCCGTACGGACACACGCTTGGGTCCTGAAAGGACCAAGCTCAAGCAAAATGCTCGGGCCAGGCTTAAAAAGCCTATATAAGCATGCTGGCTGAATGAAAGTGATCATAAAGTCTCTGCAGGGAGTGGTTCAGAGTAAGGAGATGATGCTTGATGGCCACATGGCGCCGGCTCCTCCCCAACATCTCAACCAAAGAGCACTGACAGGTATTCAAACATTTCACTTAACAGCAAGGGCGGCTTGGTATGTGGCCCTCAACTGTCATAATTAATGAGTTCCAAAGTGAATAACTCAATCACACAACCATTAATTTCTTATTAACATAACATCTCAAATTAATAGGTATACTATTACGAAAATATAATTAGCCCGTTGCCTATGTAAATTTGCTGTACCCTTTGGACTGTGCTATTTCTTTTGACCGTGCGAAATGTTTTGACCTTTTGTAGCCCGTCGCCTACGTTCATTTGATGTACCTTTTGGACTGTGCGATTTTTTGTTGACAGTGCGAAATGTTTTGAACTCCCCCCCCCCCCCCCCACCCCCCCCCCCCCCCCCCCCCCCCCCCACCCCCCACACACACACTTACTTGAAATTCACGAGGTGACTGCCGAACAATAACGGCTCTTTTACGTTTTACGTCATAAGGAAAAGCCCAATCGTGCTCAGGCACGCGTAGTACTTTGGACAGTCATAACCGAAATTAATAAGAATTCAAATGAACTCTACTACGAGAATACACCTCAACGAGTTTGAAAGGACCATTCCCAAATGTTCTATTCAGGCAGTTAGCGAGCATTTTATCTCCCTTATATTATAAAGCTTCTGGTTTTGTTTGTTTTTCAACTCAAATTTACATGGGTTTTTCTGGTTTTTGTTGGGGTTTTTTAACGTTTTCACAGAGCATGGAGCACTCGTGCTTTTATTTTAATTGACACTTGTCAGTTATACATAGTAGCATAACAATTATATCAATCACCAACATATTAATAATAATTATATTATGTAATTCATATAATTCTAATTCAATATATTAGGGAGCACATCAAAACTCGACCGCACGGCAACCGCCGGTTCCGTGGGGTTCCGTGCGGTATGTGATGCGTAACCCTCTCATCTTCGGATGTGGTGTTTGTATGTATTTATAATGTTAGGGTTGCGAGTAAGCATCTTAAATGATCTCATATACCGTGTGTTGTTGTATTGTTTGTCAATTAGAATCCATGACTGCTCTATATCACTACTATCTGGTCTGTACTCTGTTTATCGGAGACGGCCGGGTAGCTCAGTGGTTAGAGCATTCGACTTGTGTTCGAAAGGTCACGGGTTCGATTCCCGCACCGGCTCACGTCCTTGCTTTTTAAGTTGGGATATGAGTCGAGGCTTGTTTAATGTTTGTTTGAGTTGCGGAACTTGCGGTAGTTATCTGCCTCGCTGTTAAATTATTAATATATAATAGTCAGTGCATAGGTTCAGTATTGGCTACTCACAGCTTTTCACATAGCAAAACAAAGTTTTGGTCTTTGATACGTTTTGCTATTTCAGTTTAGAGTCTCACCTTTTTGTAAAGATGATGAAGAGGTTTGTTCTGCCTTTCAGAATTGTGCTCTTGTCGTTCCTGAATTTACACCACGTTTTAAAAATTGTGTATTTTAACAAAGTAAGTATAGTATAAACGGCATGTATATTATCGTTGTCTCTTACTCTCTTTATTTTGAAACCCCAAATGAGTGTTTTGAAGTTTGTTGCTACATTATAAGTAATTCATAGAGACACATTGCATAATTACAGAACAAAGTGGATTTTAATTTTGAAGTATTCCACATGCGTTTTATTCTCAAATAGCTACTATTGCATCTTATGTACATCGTATCATTTTGCAGTCTGACATATACATGCCAGTCTTATCCGTTTTACATTAAGTAGGTACTGCTTGTTGAAAGGTTGTTAACAAGTATTGGATTTTCATCAAATGAAAACTTACCCTGTTTTGGAATTGATGTGAAATACACCTAACAAGATTTGTTATATTTCACGGATCGGATCTTGAATGCTTAGACGACGAAAACAAACCCTGTTCTATACGGGCCCGACTGATCGATTTTCTTTTACAAAATGGGAATTTTTCGTTTTTATTTTAAATTTAAATTGCAAAATTGTTAATATTTGTGTGTTTTTTCTTTCTTTCGGGGTGGTCATTTAGAAAAAAATAGTCCAACCGACCAACCCAACATCAGGCCCAACATGAAAGGTCCGTCAGCCCGTAGAACGTTCACAGAGTTGTTTTTTCGCGCATTATCCTAATCCTAATCCTTGTCATTTCCCTTGTTGCGACATAATGTTAGAAAACTTGAGGTTAGGAAACCTGTTAAAAAGCAGAGGAGTATTTTATGTAGAAATACGTGGTTTTCTTTTTTGGATCAATATCGCCTTTCCGTTAAACATGTTAAGGTATAGTAATCTGTGTAAAATATCGGAATCGAATCTGATAATCAGATATATCCCAAAATAACTATCTTCAAACGCGGCATAAAGAGTCTTGAATTAGATAAAATCGAGGGTTGAGCGCCAGACGGCCTTAACTCAAAAAATGCTATTTTGAGATCATCCACTTTCAAATATTTAGGACTCATAACAATACACTGTGGCAGCCAACTTATACCTCTGATATTAGTCAAAGTAATAGTGTATATGAGTTACCTCTTTATATGGTTCTGAAAATCTGAAGGTTATATGGATTATTTTGGTACACAAATCTCAATTTTCACGCAAAATGAGTTACGGCCTTTTAGCGCTCAATCCTCGAAATATACACTGTAATTCTGTAATTCTTTAAAGCAAGTCCGTAGGCTTGAGGTCTATATAAGGGAACTTTTTCAAGCGCATTTATTGGATGCCTTAAATTTATTTCACTTCTTCTGGACAGTTACGTAATTTTTCAGGCGCAGCGTTCACACAGGCGTTACGCTTTCGTTTTTGTACGCGTGTGTTTATCCACCAGTGCATTAATCTGTAATCAATCAATAATAACCATGGTGACGTCACTGTCAAGTTGAAGTTGACTACACTAATAAGGTTTGTATGTTATCCCCTAACGCGGCCTTAAAATTAAACTTAGTTAAAAGTTCTGCTTATTTAATCTTGTGTACTCCTCCTGCTCACTATCCCTTAGTAACATTTAAGGCGTGTTCTTTGGTGGCGGAATCGATGACGGTGTACGAGGACAATACATCGAGTGTGGCGTAGTCTGGCCTGCTTGCACTCTTGCTCTGAAAAGACACTGGGGTTCCGTTAGCTGGAAATCCGGTGCAAATGCCGCGATCCCGTATACGAAACCGTCGCCTGCCACGAACAGTAAACTATCGTTTGCTAACCACGCTCTTTGACCAGACGCTCGACGACGACGCACTTCTTGAGCCAATACTCGATGCCTAGTGGTAGTGGTGTTGCTATTGTTAAAATTATCCGAACCAGTGTTTGGTTCTGGCGTATTCTGGTCAGGGTTGTCCTGTTGGCGATTAAATTGCATAAAAACTTACAAATGGAATCAAATTGGTGACGCCATTTTAAAACGCTTCAAACATTGTATTATCTAATCTATATCCCGAGATTGGAGGTAACTCTCGCGGCTTACTCGAAACAAATAGGCCTACCTAAGCACGGGTTGCAAACATGAATCATGGAACTATGATACATTTCAAATTTAGAACGACGTAGGCCTATAATTAAGAATAACTGATTATTATATTTTCATTGCCTATTTTCATAATATGTAACCAGTTGCGTCATCACAATAGATATGTTGTCAGTCAACACATATTTGCGTACACATCCAACTTGTTAGATTTTATCATTTATAAAGATATCGGGGGAAGGTCATGAACAACAAGGATAATAAAAAATATATATATATTTAAAAAAATATATATATAAAACAATTATTCACAACTTAGAAAAGAAGCAACTTACCATTATAACTGCAAAATTCGTCAAGTGATCGCAGTGACATGTTATTTTCTCCGATGTTATATTCATCCGCTGACAGCCTTCTTCGGACCAATCACCAACGCCGTTATATAGGTTGAAATCCCAGAATACACATACAGATGTATTCAGAACAGACGCACGCAATGCTTCGTTAATCTGAGGTGTAAGAAAAAAGGTAAAGTGCAAATTTAGTTTGAGATAAATTCATCAAAAGTAGTGTCTCGCATGTACAAATCATGTATGTTAATCGGAGCAATTAGTGTAAGACATTTCCAGGATCGTACATGTACGTGTAGCCGGCACGAGTCCCCCTATAGTCTTCATTACATTAACTAAATAGAAATTACCATGGATTCAGCATCGATATTTACCATTTACGTGTAACCAATCTGCACATTATTGTTATTCCAATCAGAAAATTCATTATTCTCAGCAAGGTATAATCGTATATTTTATTTATTATTTATTTCTGAATACAGTTACTCAGAATAACTTTTTAATTTGAATACATAGGGCCTACCTTTGTCGGCAATATCTCAATAACCACAGAGCTGCTTAAGTTGGCCACGTTTTTGCCCAAAACTGCAGCTGAGATGATGGGCCCCGAAATCAATGACGTATTTTGATCAGACAGGCGTTGTGAGTGAAAAAGTGTGTCCTCATTGTAGACAATAGTAGTCACTTTGTACTCTGAAAACATAGCAAAACGTATTTTAGCTAACTGTTGTTATCATTAGTGTTTGTAAAATAAACACTTAGATGTGGGAAGAGTTGAGACTAATTGGTGGTTTCAAATCGAGCGAGAAATCACAGAATTACATTCTGGAAATAATGCAAGATCCCCCTTCATAATATTACTCGAAGCATTGGAATTTACATCTCGTACAGCTTAGAATAGGTAGATCATAATGTATCCTAAAGGCGATGACGAATCCTTGTTGTACGAGCGGGCTGAACTTTCAGATTTGGCAGGTTTGACGTTGAGTGTTTAAATAATTTAAAATGTTTCGTCCAAAAACAATAAACGTAAATAAATTAGAAAAGTGAAATGTTTACAAAAATCAATATAAATTAAAAATACTATTATGCTCACGGTAACGATGATAGAACATAAGGGGAACTTTTAATATAATTGAAGTCCTACTTCTAACATAGATTTACTGATACCCTAACCATGCTAACTGCCCTAAGAGAAATGGGTGTCCGCGCACTGATTATTTTAATTTTGTGGCTCGGATGAGCCAAAGATATACTTTACCATTTTCATCCTGGTCAGCATGAAATATTTCACTGGGTAGTTCAATAGAAGTTATAACATCATTTGCCGATCTTTTGCTCAAGTGCATATGGCCAGAGTTAGAAACGATTGTTCCATTGCCAAATTCTGCTACAGAGTCACTGCTTAATACAGTATAACGAAATCCATTTCGTGTCGCATTAGCCGTTGCTGTTACGGCACTAACGATTATATTAGGCTGTACCGAATTAAAACTGTCATTTTCTTCCAGCGTTTGTGTGAGCTGTCTCTCGAAGGACTTCAAAATAAGTGTTGACGTGTTGGAATAACTCTCATCATTTGTGTCAAAGCTCAAATCATTGTTCAAAATTCGGTCTACAATTTCAACAACAGCCGATGTGACCTACAAAATAAATATTTGAATTGATGTGTTATGTGTGGTTAGCATGATTTGGTTAGGTCATTTAATCCCATGTTTAAACTAAACATGTTTTCACTTGAACAAACATGTGTCAAACCAGTTCAGTGTTAGAATAAACGATAGCCATTGTCTTATGTCCGGCATCGTGGTTCTCGGCTAGACGTGTCGTACCTGTATTGCTCGTACCTGTATGGGAACTGTGCGATACAACCACGGCAGACGCAGAGTGGCAGAGTTACTGGTGCAGCTCCCAGTGCAGCTACATTGATGTGACTTCACTAGTCGTACAGATAATGGCACCAGAGTAACCATGGTGACAGTATAAGAAAACTACTACTTTTAGAATTTAAAAACCCTCAATTACTGTATAGGTGAGGTTTAATCATGGGTGATGTTAAAATAGATAAATCAGTGTTTTGAATCACGTGTCAGGCACTTGCGATTGCCTAAAAGAAGAACATTAAACATTGATAACATGATATTAGCCTTTTTGAAGTAATGCTGATGCAATGGTTTGGATAACACCTGGGGAATGCCAAGAATGTGTAGTCAGGTGTGCAAAGCGTGTTTCTGTTCAAATGCAAAAGGTGGTTATTGATTGATAAATGGTGGTGATGGCCCAAACAGAAAAACGCTATCCCCACCTTTATCGAAAACTTCTGTTTCCCAAAAGTAAAATGGCGAATATGTTGATAATCTTGAACAGAAACAGGCTGTAATTATTATAGTGGTGATGACTTTCCAAGCACCGAATTATGCTATAATTGTTTTAATTTAAAATGGCATGATTAACAAACCTTGAGAGAGGATGAGCCAGCATTAACTATGTTGCCAAACGCTCTTTGCACGACTTGAATGTTAACATCTCCAGATCTAACAGTGGCGACGTTGTTCGTAATTATTGCCAATGTCTTAGCAACGTCTTCAACATTACCCAGGGTTACCGGTATCTTTTAACGAAAAACAAAGATAACTGATTAGTATTTCACTAACTATGCAATGTTCAGTTCAGTTTTCTCTTAGTGGTGTAAGAATGCACGAAATAACCCTGCACAAAATATTTATGAAATGTTTAAAGGATTGTACAGAGTCTTCACATTAGTCGTAACACATGGATATCTTACACCAATGATATGTTCACCCTCAAAACATACATAAAGAATGTCAAAGTGTACAGCAAATAATCAATGTTATAAAATGGCACTTAACATTCTTGTGTTGTAAGCCTTAGAAAACAGATTGGAATAAACGATGAGCTACAGTGCACTAGCCCGTGATCCCCACAGGCACGAGGAGGCGAGCATGACTGATAGGTTCATAAGCCTCCTAATGGTATTGAACGTTGAGACAATTACATGTATCGAAAAATAGTCTGAATTTCTCTGTCATAAGTATGTGCAATTTATTACCATGATTTACAGTGTTAGAAATTACCTCAGCTAAATCTTGTGCTTCAGGGCTCTCAAATTCTCCACAAGCATTAATATGTGGTTCAGTCCACGTTGCGCCTAGTATTGGATGAGCTATGCATGTTCTTGAAGAAAGTCCATGGTTTCCTATTTGGAGGAATATAAGTTTGTTATTTTTCCGTGAGTCTCACCCAGAAAATACGCAAACCCGGGTACGCAAACGTAAGGTAACATTGGATCCAGTGACAGGCTTAAAAATAATCTTATTTATTTATTTATTCATTCATGCATCAAATGTTCCTTTGCGCATTCATTATCAAGATGATAGTTCTAAATGATATTTAGAGAAGGTAATTAGATTTTTAATCTATTATGAACTACGTAACAATTTCACATGTTTGTAAAACGTACGTCTCTCAGAATTAACTGGACATCTTTCGTTGGACTCAGCTCCGTTACCAGCAGTCACTGCTCTCCATGACAACATGCCAATACTGGTATTTGCATTTTCTGCCCTGCAAAAAGCTGTAGAACGAAAGATATTGTAGACTTCAGATTATAATGACATGAATCTACGGTAACGAAATATTTCATACAAAATAATCTTTGCGCTTTATTGGGACAGTTGATGAAAACAATGTTATTTTATGATCAATTTCCTTCGTCTGACAGCAAAATCTACTTTACACTGGTTTGTCCGGATTTGAAAGAAAACGCATGATATGCTGACACATGTAAAAGTCTAAACATCTTTTTTATTCAGATGGAATGATGTAATCTTGCTTTTGTCGGACAGGTTTTTCCGAATGCACGATTTTTAAAAGCTTTTGGACACTAGCGGGCACTAAACAATGGGACTGATGATGTAGTTCAGATGCAATCTTGATACTTGATACAAAACATACGATGTAATGTCATTCTTCGATAAATAAACCGAGATATATCTATTTCCAGATGCATTTTACACTACTCATATTCAGTAACGCACTTTATCACGCCGATTTTTAATGCGGGTGATAAAAATCTTATTTGCATATATTCGTTATAAAGAGCACATGCGCATATGTTGATATTATCACAATACTACTCCCCTACGGGATCGAGCCATTATTCGTACATCAACATCAGCGCGCGTGCATTATTTATTCTAATTTCTCTCGAAACAAGACATTTTTTGACCTATAATCATTGTATAATATTTGTTTTCTAAGAAAATATTTCATTATTTATTCTTACACTGCGCGTAATTTTGTTATGTAAAAAACTCACGTGTTTGACACTGGCTACCAGTATATCCAGACACGCAGCTGCAGACGTCCGGGCGAGTGCAAATTCCACCATTAACACATACGGGATAACAGGCAGCTGTTTAGTATGTAATAGTAATCGTCAAATATTGTTATTCAAGTGTAACAGCAGGACAAATATTAGAATATTTCTTATTCGTTATTAAAACATATTCATACACTCTTAGGGGTGTCGAACCAATCAGAAGGCAAGAAACTAAAATACGCGGAGTGCATTGAAAGTGTCTAATGCACTCCGCGTGTGTGCCGTTGACTGCACGCACCATGCGCTTTGCTTTGATTCGCCGATTTTCACTGCGGGTGTTAGCAAGCTTGAAAACATGTTTTATTCGTTTTTACGTAGATCAAAAATTATGCTCAAATTATGAATTATGATTTGTAAGTGTCGTGTATGAATTAGGTCAATACATGTGTATGTTTTGTTTCTCGAAAAATTAGAAACATCAATGCACTTGCGCAAATGTTGATATGCTCACAATAGCACTCCCCCTTCTGGGTCGTGCCATTATTCACATATCCACATCGGCGCGCGTGCATTGATTTGTCTAATTTCTCTCGAAACAACACATACGCATTTATTGACCTATAGGCCTAATCATACTTTCAATTTTGTAATTCATGCGCTACACATATCTGCCTGGTCAGCATGGCCAGTGTCCAACACACAAGTATACTGCGCATGCTTGAGAACACACATTACGTTAACACTTTCCACGCGGCAGGCAGCTGCAGACGACATTCCAAAATGTCACAAAATGTTTCAAAAATTTCAAAATTACCATATTTGGAATCAACATGAGAAATGCATTGAAATAAGTACAAACATGCCTAGTGTTTGGTCACTAATCTTTGAGATAGACTTTGAAAATTATGAAAGGTTTCTGAAAATTCTGTTTTGTGTATGGTAAAATTAATAGCCGCGTGGAAAGCGTTAACCATGTTACGTATAAATATGATCACTATTTACTCCATAGTTGGATTTATTTTTGACGCATTTGTAAAATAAAATCTAAGTCCATCCAGCGGTCGTCTTGGCACATATTGGCCATTGACCCATTACGATTTGGGCTAAATATGAATAAAATGTTTATGTAGGTATATTTTACAGAAAAATAATAACTATTTTGGTAGTTTTTGATGGATTGTGTCACTTGTAACATTTTCTTGTAAAAGTACTAAATATAACAACAATTGTGTAATCTTATTGCTAACAATAACCATTAAAATGCTTCGAAAATCATCCAAAATATTTAAATATGATTGAAGTTATTTTTGTATCATGTATGAACCTAGTTATTATACGCTAATTTGAGAAAAAAAAGTTATACAATTTGACGATGTGAAATTTGCAATTTTAATCAAAAATATAATATTTTAGTCAATTTTTAATAAAACCTCATTAATTATTCATGAGCTTATTAACATATTATTTGTATAATTAACTGTTTGTTATATTTTCTGGAAGCGTGGTCTGGTCTATCCATTGATAGTGATCAAGATGGCGTCTTATAGTACTTCGTCATTGTGGGATTTAAGTGAACACTTATGGAGAGTTCATCACATTGGGATTAAAGATCACCGTATACATGATTGATACACGCCATTGCAGGCTCTGCTGTGATCAATTGGTAGCATACGCCAGCGTATCTAAATCACGCACTCCAGACGAAGCTGTTCTTATCATGTTTATTGGCAATATTAAACTCTGACATAACGTTTGTATTTCATATTGGATTAATTACATGCGGCGTAGTAATAGCCTGTACTTGAAGGTGACAAATGCATTTTTTTCTCAAATGAGACATGGGTCAAAATACTCCACCTGAATCTGAAAAGGGTGGATGGGTGAATTGGCTAGGGATGACTTTATCGCTTTTAGGTATTATCGGAGATTGTACCTAAAATTAAGCCCAAAGCGTTAATTGATATGAATATGCTTGTCTGAAGTACTAACCTGTTTCACATCGTGCTCCTGTGTAGCCCATTGGACATTGACATGTATTAGGATTGCAACACGTGCCTCCATTCAGACAAGAAGATGAACATATTGCTGGTAAGATAATTGAAATGATAGCAGTCAATTGTCTATAGCAAAGATAAATGGGATATAATTTGGACACTGCTTCTTGGCAAGAGGGTATATAGGCAGTAAATAGTCACGGCTTAATCCTGGCAAATACGATCCAAAAGGAGCGAAAGGATCAAAAACAAAGATTTAGTTTTGTTGTGGATAGTAACAAACAAAGGCATAGTTTTAATCATTCTTGCATCCACATAGCCGATGAATGGCAGATTGGTATGGGGTAAGGGTATGGGTACGGGCCCCTGCCCATCAGTACGGTACGCCACGAGCAAGAATGGGCCCCACACCAAGAGGGTGAGTATGGGTCGGGTGCATGGACGAGGGACTTCATATTATTGAACACTGGTACAGATACAGGTCCCAGAACATGAGTACGAACACAGATCCCGTTTCAGGCCAGGTACGGATTCCACACCAAGATCATGGTCAGAGCTATTGGTCCAAAAAATAGGTTTCCAGGACCGCACGAATTCCACACCAATATCATGGTTTAGGGCTATTGGTCCAAACAATACGTTTCTATGCACGGATCACACTGCCAAAAAGTACGGTTTCCCATACAATGAGTGCCGCGTGGGTCTTAGGCAATACGGGTTCCATGCAATGAGTCCCGCACGGATCACATGCCAATAAGTACGGGTTCCATGCAATGAGTACCGCACGGGTCTCAGGCAATAAGTACGGGTTCCATGCAATGAGTACCGCACGGATCCATAGACTCCCTGACGGATCCCATGCCAATAAGTATGGGTTTTATGTAATGAGTACCGCATGGGTCTCATGCATAGAGTACCGCATGGGTCTTAGGCATTAGGTACAGGTGCAATGAGTACGGGGCACCATGTAAAAATTGAAGGGGTACGGGTCCCAGGCAATAGATACAAAATCATATCATTGGAACTAGCTCAGATTTAATGTGTTTGATGTATCATAGTCAAGCTTTTATGAAATAGATCTTTTCAGTTTAATTTTAATGAAGGGTATATATGTAATCAAATAATTTTAATATGTTTTTTATTGTGTGATAGATTTATGAGTGTTGTCCATTGGGTTTTATACTCTATACATAATCATATTGTCATTATTATATCTCATGTATTTTATATTAAGTCATTATTTTTAAGCATGTATTATATTGATGTGCAGGGCCCCGAGTAAGAACAGCGGTCAGCTGATTCGGGCAACCCTGGGTCAAGATAATAAATAATAATAATAATGAACCACGTGGGTTGCACGGGCCCAAGAACTTGAGTGCGGTAACGGGTACACGGATACGGGAACGGATTGCCAACTTTAAGTATGGTCATTGTAGGTTTAAGATCTAAATGAAGATATTGCATTGAGCTAACGATTTTAGTTGCTGGCTAGTAAAGACAATGATAGAGTGCATGTGCTTCTTACGTGTGCAACTAGGAGGGGATCCAGACCATCCATTGCAGCATCTATCAGGCGGATTATACGTTCTGTAACGAGTTCTGTGGAAAGACAGAAAATTATTCAAACATCGTCACTAGCATGAATAGCAGAATCAAACAGACACCCAACGTCAGGATTAATTTCATGTAGTGGCAGAACAGCCAGAAGAATAAAGGTCAATGTTAATCACTTTGGTAGTAAAACTCAGGCAACACTTTTATTATTGCACAATACATGTAGCCTTTCCGTTCATTTTTAGCATATCATATTTCCACCCACTATTAGGGATTATCCTCTGTTTTCCATAAATTGTCAAATATAGGAGGTACTTTTTGGGTGAAGGTGAAAGGCCCGTTAGCCAGTACATCGGGAAAATGTTTAGCCCCCCCCCCCCCCCCCCCCCCACCCGCCTCCTCCCCGTTACCATATAATAGTTGTATACTGTTAATTATTATCTTACCGATACTTAAACAAACCACAGCTTGCAATGTATCTATCTCTGTATGAGACGGCAGTTGATGCTTGACGACATACACTGTAGAAGATAATCAACATAACCATAGGAATTAGTTAACTGCTTATAACATGTAGAAGGGAATGATAATTGATGCATTTCAGGCATACCATTTTGACCTTTAGTATGTGTTCCCCAATAAAGCCAGGCAATAGTCAATATTTTCATTTTAGACCGAATAAAGTCCAAAAATGGTTATCCCTTATCTCAATTTTGGTAACTGGTGCATGGTGATTGTAAAACAGTTGAAAAAACACGAAAAAGGGTAGTAATTTATTGATTGTATTTGGCACAAAGCGACTCGACTGTGAAGACATGTCGGGTAGGAGTGGAGGTAAGGTGGGGTGGGGTTTGATCAAAAACTAAATGTGATTAGCGAATTTATTTTCGAGAAATCAACGATTATTTACATTTTCCCATAGACCTCTGTATAAAGTCCCATATTCATCACTCGCCTGTTGATTAATGCAAATATCTGTCACGTTGTCCGTTCTAACTGTAAATGCATTGATTGATGTGAAACATGTATCTTAAAACACTGAATAGAGGTGGTGATTTTTTTTAAATTATCTTTTCCGTATTTTTTTTGACGATGACATAGTCATAGGCACACAAGATATTGACCAATCCTACGGCTTGCTGGTGAAGTGTGACAGTTGATGGCTTAGGCCTACTACGTGAATGAAAAAAAACCTGACTTCTATGCAATTTCAATACATGTAAAGTGGGTGCAAAAGAGTAAAACATGGAAGGGGCACCACCATAAACCAAGATGAGGGGCAGCGTCACCTTTCCCACGTTTTTCACGAACTGTTACTGTCTGGAGTCAAGAAACGAACTGGCAACTCGAAAACCGCCGCTGGAAAAACCCCCTCTATCGTCGGTGACAGTAAATAACTCGCCACAATCTATCAAGTGTTGAGAAAGGCAACAGCGTTGGCAAAACGTCCACAGTTGTGAGTATACTTCTTGGATAAGTATAAGAACGTTATCTTAACATGAAAGGGGGACGTATGGAGCTGTCAGAGGATATATTTGGGTTTGACAAATAATATAAAAACCCACTTTTTATATCAAAATTGGTCATTCATAGTCAATTTCCATTTTATTCCTGTACAATTGTTAGTGATTAATGCATGTTAATGACATCTAACCTCAAATATGAAATCAAATGTTTTAGATCACATGTTATAGAGAGACTAACTTGAATTATGCGAGGGTTGGTCAATAAGTAATGAAAGTGATCATGTTATGGGATGCATGAGTGATTTTATGGAGGGATAGTGTGTTCAATACAAAGTATGAACCTCTGTCTTTCAAACAATACACTTTTGGATTTCTAAGTATGAACTATGACGTCATAGCATTAGCTTAAAGTAAGTACACTTAGGACACTGCTAAATCAGCTATTTGGCGGGAAATTTTGGGTTTGGGTCCGGCTTACTTAACATCTGGCCTAACTCTGTACTCACCAGGGCGAGAGGGATTGCGTTCTGCATCCGATTTGTCTCGTCTAACAGAACACAAAATTCAAAATGTTTGTATGAAACACGTGGTAAGAAGATAACATGACACCAGAAACAGGTAAATCCCGATTGATTGTTGATTGCATAATTATGATACCTAAGACAATAACTTTAATCCCCGTGTAATTTGAAATATGTAGTATAAGAGGAAAAAGTAAGGACTAAGGAGAAGCAATTGAATAAAAAAGTATACAAATATCAATATTTGAAATAGCCCGTTTTCATTGTTTGGGTGATTCCATGGGGTAGGGAACTACGCTGAACTTATTCATATGAAACCTACAGAAAATATGAGCATGCGCAAACAGCAGATATTTTTGAACTGGGCTAAAAGTGGCTAAAATAATTAAATTTGTCAGATATAAGCTTACTGTGCCTTCAACATCTAATCCGATTGAAAAATGCTTAAATTAATGTGTACAATTATTTTGATAATCAAAATGAAGATATACATGAATGTATCAATCAAATATGGCTGCCACAACCTCTCTTATTACTGCTATCTTTACAGCTATTAGATGTGTATTGTTAAAGTAATTGTTACATAATTCCAACGGTTTGAGGAAATCTTATGATCAGCTTCTTTTGAAATCCCCACGAAATCCCCACTATTATTGCTTTACGTCCACAAAAATGTATTCAATTATTATCCCTCTATTGTTCTTTATCCTTTGTTGTTTTCTATGCTTAATCATAGCGGATTTTCCTTAATGAAAACGTATTTGAGATCCCTTCTTGTTTGTATTAAGTAATTCAGATCTAAAAAAGAGTGTCAAACAGAGATTATTGTGTGTTCTTACTATTCACCATGTTTTATCTGTTTCTTTGCTTGCATTAGATATACGCATATGTATCAATCACCCATATTTCAACCTTTTACATATCCAGCCAAATATTGCCCGATTTCAGACAGTGTCCAAAGTATACTTACTTTAAGCTAATGCTATGACGTCATAGTTCCTACCTAGAAATCCACAAGTGTATTGTTTGAAAGACAAAGGTTCATACTTTGTATTGATCACACTATCCCTCCATAGAATCACTCATACATCCCATACCATGATCTTCAAAAACGTGTTTTCTAAAATCTTATACAATGAAAATGAACCTATATATTTAAAAACCTGCTATGTACATAATCAGTCTTGATTTTATTCGACCAGTCTTATTTTGATGTTACAAAAGTGTTTTTCCTGTAAAATTGACTAAAGCATCTTTAGGCCTGTGAAAACAATCCTCAAAATGCACGATGAGATGTCACATCCCACCTGGTATGACAGGTGACATGCTTAATAGTGACCAGTCAGTGACATGCTTTATTGTAGAGTTTTGAGATCATCCTGATCTCTAAATCCAATATGGCTTCTGTCCACCATCTTTGAAATGGTTATAACGAATAATAACTCACCATGAGAAGGAAGATGAATTAGGTGCCATATCTCACTAATTCCCTGAAAGTCAAGTGTCATGTTTATTGTAGAGTGTTGCGATCATACTAGATGAGCTATGAATTAGTGGGATATGACACCGCATGTGTTCTTTTATGACATATTATGATTTTCAAAATTGCTGATGGCCGCCATCTTTGATTTAGAGGTCAGGATTACCTCTTAACTCTGTTATAAGCACTTCAGAGGTCTTGGTATATAAGAATTTGTTTAAAATGACCCACTTGTTCTTGTAGCCCAATGTGTGGCACTGCCCAAAATTGTGGCGGTACTAACCTTGGTGAGTTTCTTGGACAATTAGCAGAACCTTTACCAGTAAACATGGTAAATATCACTAGTATGATTCCACAACAGACGGACAACATCCTAGTGTACTTAGGCGCCATCTTGAAATTCAAGACCACGATGAAAAGACCTGTTTAATTTGACATAAAATCACAGTTATAACTTATAAGTCATCGAGTGTGTCGAGTGTACAGAACTATAGCTAGGATTCTAAAAGACACACTTCAGTTAAACGAGGCGCATTTGAAGAATTTTGACGAGAATATTAGGCAGTATAAAAGTGGCTATATACAATTGTCCGTCATCCGTCCGCGCCAACATTTTCAGTCTGTTCCATAAACATGATAAATTGGACTAGACGAGATTCAAAATGTCAATAAGTTGTTTTGTACATTTTAACACATTTATTTATCGTCGTACAAAGTTTGATTCGTCTCATCCCTCGATGTAATGACAACATTTGAATCAACTTACATTTAATATTGGATTGCGACAGGATCTTTCTGCAGTGCACTACCAAACTCGTATTTGAAACTAGCAGAACATGCACAAAGCTCAACAAAATAATTTAATCCAATTGGTAATCATCTGACAAAGATGTTAATCAAAAATAATGTTCAACACACACTTACCTTTTCTCCTCAATGTTTCCAAGCGTTTATGCCACGTACCCACCTATTCATTCTATTTTTAAGCCCATCTAACCGGATCACAGAACAGACCTACGTTTAATAGTTTCCGACTGAGATCGGTATTTGGCACATTTTTGACTCAGTATCGGCATTTGGCACATTTTTGACTTCCTCATGAAGGTAAAGATACATTTGATATGGCAATATGACATATGACATGGTATTTTAAAAATTAAATCTAGGACGATAGTTTATTTTAGCATGTTTGGGTCCCACGCATGTTTCAAGTGTTTGAAGGAATAACAGAAGTTGATGCACAAGTGGGATTTAAAGTACACTTTAATCAAATCTTGAGCTCCAAGTGGTTTTTGTAATTAAGCAAAAATAAATGCATATTATAATAATACAATGTGAGAAAGAGGTTAGGAGCCCCAATGAAAACCCTGATAAACGGGCTTGTAAAATGAGGACCCTTAACACAGAAATTACCGTTTTTGTTCAAGTAAATATGTGTCGACATGAGTCAATGCCAGCATCGGGTGTAGAATAACGGATTTGACTATCCTATTATCTGGTCATGGATTCGTAAAAGCATTCCCCTTTCATTTCCCATAATAAAAGGTCACGTGACAGCATGTTAAGATCCTGGAGTCTTAACTGTGCGCGAACTTTTGGTCATCATGACGTGCTGCATACACTACAGGGTGAGTCAAAATATTCAGGTCCCGTTTTCATAAAATCAGGAAAAATACTTCATGTCAAAAATTTGTCAATGTCGTCATTGTTTTTAAGAGTAGAAATACTTCGTCATACTTGGTAATGTTTTAATGACAATACCTTATTCCACGCCAGACTTACAACATATTTACGAAAAAGCGCGAAATCCAAAGTGTTCCAAGTTGGTGGCTATTACCACTACTCAAGTATTAGTTATTCACTTAGCACAACAAACTGTATAACTGCTGAAATGTTATAAATAAAACCAAATTGTTGTTGAATCTCTGTTAAATAAAACGATGTTGCATGCAAAGAATTGATTTATATTATGATATAACTCAGTTGTGCACAAACATAAACAATGAAGTATGCACTTGGTAAGTTATTAAAGCAAGAACTATTTTTAGAGATTAGGTCTGTTTTTCTCTCAAACTTCTCTCATATCAAATTCGATTAAAATGATAAGCTCCCCTCTTGCCAATATCTCTAATGAGCGCTTGCATATTCTCGGCCATTAGATCATCAGAATATAATTTGTAGTACAACTGCATACCAACGAAAAGACCTAACCATCCATCTGGTTGAAAGTTCTCTTCCATCAGTACGGGGACGATCTGTTTGGAGTGCTTGTACGCGTAGCTAGCCTCTGTAAAAGTAGAATGGAAACGTTATGGAAAGGTTAAATAAACGCAAAGGTTTGAGTACGTTCAGTATCATTGCCGTAAGCAAACGAATACATTTTCTTAATTTGCAGTTAAGACCCAGGTTTTAATATGTCTTTAAAATGCATTTAGCAATGGCATCTTTAAGAGTATGAGAGATTTTGGCTTAAATGCGAGCTTCCACTTTGGGTTACTAGCCACATCAAGTTCTCTTGGAATTTGACAAGGTTACACTTTCTCCATGTTACCTCTGTATAGTCTGTCATTATTAAAGTGAACAGGTGTATGACCAGTTCATCTGTGGTGTTCTACCAAAGTGGTAGGCCAGCTTTCAGTTGTTATACATTCACACGTACTTGGCATGTTATACATGCACACGTACTTGGCATGTTATACATGCACACGTACTTGGCATGTATGAGAAGAATAGCAATCATTCAGAACACATCGTTCTCTGTATCATATCAAATAAAAAATAGATACATCTTAGAGTGAAAAGAATTTATGATATAATTGCGTAGTTCGTTATTACCTGAACGACAGTTCAGACTCGCCTTATACTTCCGGGTCATGCAGACCACTACGACGGCAGCATTTTCAACAGCATCGGCCATAGCAGTTAGTATGTTTCCCTCTGAAGAAAGATAGAGAATAGAGAAGAGGACAGATATCATTACAATTAAAGTTGGTCTGTGTTATTTTCTGATGGATTTGGTTGGATTTGTCATGGTTAGGTATAACAGATTTTAAGACATGTTTAGTCCAGGGCTGTCAACTCTCCCGCATTAGGCGGGAGTCTCCCGCCTAGACACTCTTTCTCCCGCACTCCCGCCTAGCATATATAAACTCCCGCCTCAAAAATAAATCAAATAAAGAAAAGGGGAAAGAAAAGAAAAGGGAATGAAAAGAAAAGGGAAAGAGAAGAAAAGGGAAAGAATTTAAGAGAGGAAAAGAAAACAGATGTCTATCGGTATATTGAAAAGGCCTAGTTGCACCCCCACTTGGGATATCAGTGGCGTGTCCAAATGGGGGGGGGGGGGGGGGGGGGGGGGTGGCTGATATAATCCAGCTTGGAGGGGCATGCACCCCTTAGAAATTGACAGATAGACATTGCATGAGCAGTGGCGTGTCCATAGAAGGGGCCATGCACCCCGCGTTCGAGGGAATTAAAGGGTTTATATATTTAATTCTATCAAATTTCAAGGCTTCAGTCGAAGGAATCGAAACCATATTCTTTACGAATATTATGAATGAGTACGTATGCAAGTACTTATGAACATTTATATTCGTATGCTATGCGTGATTATGTCCAGAAATATAATTCTAAAAGCTCATTTCAAACCAAAATATACATTAATTATAGCCAGAACTGAGTATATAGGAACAAAATTCGCGCGCTTCGCGCGCATGTTTTCCGGAAACAGGTAACTCGGAACTAAATTCATTCGGGTGGGGTTGGGATTATACTTATTCGGAGGAAATTAAGAGGTTTTTAGTAAAATTCTTTCAACGCGTCTATCGGGGAAATCGAAACCTAATTCGTCGAAAATAGTATGAAAAATCATGGTCGGAAAATAAATAAATAACGGAGAGGGGTCATAAATATAGCTTTTTGGGGAACCATTTTCATATTTTGTTCTAAAAACGCTTAGAAAAACCCAAAAGAACCGTTCAAATACGCAAAAAATTCTGCTCGCTACGCTCGCATCATATCACTTAACAGTTTCACTTTTAATAAATCGGGCTGATTTTTTCGCAATTCTTTTTGGGGGTCACGGTTCTGACCAAATATGTCTGATTGGCTCGTGGGCCAAAGAGGTTAGGAACCAATAATCTATACTACTTAAATCAAGAAAAGATCATCAGTAAATATGCACAAATTCTTTTTTCTCGCATATAATGAAATAGCTGTCTAACTTAGATAAAAAGCCAATATTGATTGGAAATGATGGCATTTCAATAGAAAATCGGTCAAAAGTACACACAAAATTGCCCAAATGGGTTCGAGAATTGATTTTTATCTTCAAATTATGAGGGCGGCACATCCCCCCTCAGACTCCCCCTGTCCGCGTTAGTTACCGCGGAGGGCGGTGCTTTGCACCTCTTTGGTTACTCACAATAGTTACTCAATTTTTAGTTTTTTAACCTTGATTTTGCCCCCACCCCCTATACAAATACCCTGGCGCCGCCCCTGGCTGTAGGCCTACCTTTTGGACTGTGCGATTTTTTATGACCGTTCGATTTTTTTTGACTCTCCCTCCCAGCAAATCCCAAAAGTTGACAGCCCTGTGTTTACTGTGATAATAAAGTAGACTCGTACATATTTTTAAAAAAATTGTATTATCGCAGAGTAGCGTAATAAGTCCGGTATAGTGCGCCTTTAATATAAACGATCTGTTTTGAAGCACTGCAGTATTTCACATATCGGGAAATTCCCTTAGCGACTGTCAATCAAAGTTGTTATTATGTTTTGCGTGAACTGAACCAATTAGGCTACAGTTGATATCGTAGCTAGGTGTTTATTATCACGGGCTGAGTTAACTGGCCAATCACACAGCAGATAAGAAGATTTGGGCGTGACTTACGGTAAAATGCATTTTATGAATTAAGTATTTAAATCTGTTCATCTTAAACTTCGTGTGACATCGGCACATTAAACCGACTTGTTACAAATCAAGATTCAACCGTTGCCTAAACCCAAGCCTAAACCTAAGGCGGTGAAAAAACCCTGATCTATGGGCCTGGCCGATCCATTTTCTTTAAATTTAAAAAAAAAAATTGTTCAAAAACTCCGGAAAATGTTTGGGTTTATTTTGATAAACTGTTCAAAAACTCCGGAAAATGTTTGGGTTTATTTTGATAATTTGTTCAAAAAATACGAAAACAAAATGGGTTTATTTTGAATAAACAAAATAAGGCCCCACCGACCCTACATGAGAGGTCAGATTAGGGGGATAGGCAATTATTGCATTCATACGCAATACTTTGGCTTCCTCCGGACAGTGACGTAAATTAGCAGGCACAGCTTTCACGCACGGAGTTTGTTGGTAATTTCAAGACAGTGAATGTTTCATTTCAGGCTAACACGAATGTTATTCATCTATAATTGTATCATATTTAGGGGTATAACAAACTCCAGGTTTGCCTACCAACTTTAGGGGGTGAGGTGTTTCTGAACTAAACTAAGGTTCTTTGGTATCCCATAGAGAGCCATCACTTTTCCCTTAATGATAACCGTTTCAGGGTTCCTATGTACCTATCTTCTAAAACAATGAGAGGGGGAATTCTCTCAAGATTATAGATATGCTTATACGATATATAACATTGAAAAGATTTGAAGAACTCAAACCAAAGTTGTATTCATTTAATTGTTTGTTTGTTTGTTTGTTTGTTATGGTGGGTGGATTTTTTTGTTATTTTTGATTGGTTGGTTGGTTGGTTGTTGGGTTGATTGGGTTGGGTTGGTGGGTTGGGTTGGGTTGGTGGGTTAGTGGGTTTTGGTGGGTTAGTGGGTTGGGTTGGTTGGTTGGGTTGGTTGGTTGGTTGGTTGGTTGGTTGGTTGGTTGGTTGGTTGGTTGGTTGGTTGGTTGGTTGGTTGGTTGGTTGGTTGGTTGGTTGGTTGGTTGGTTGGTTGGTTGGTTGGTTGGTTGGTTGGTAGGTTGTTTGGTTAATTGGTTGGTTGATTGTTTGGTTGGTACCCCCATACACAAATAGTGTATACACAACTAGTGTGTCACCCTAATGTCAATAGAGAGCCATCACTTCAACCCTTTTCCCATGATAAGCGTTTCAGTGTTCCTACGTACATGTACATGACGTACATTATCTCCCGATATAATGTATATAGGCCTATTGGATATATAAATTGAAAATTTTATAATTTAGATATCAAACCTTGAAATCTGACTTTTGATCATATGGGAAGACACATACTCTGGCACACACCTACACACCCCTACTCCCCGACATACATGACATGATCACAATTTTCACCTCCGACTTTTCAAGCCAGTGGGATAAAAATGAAATGAATATTTTTGTTCTCAATTAATGAATGCGTTATACACCAACTTAACCCACATGTCGTATACGGTTCCGATAGGATCCTATTGCGTCATTGTAACGAACGCAAACCACAAACCGCGTAAGCCGAGAACCGCGCCATCTAGTTTTGATTTGTGTTTGCATGGTTTATATCCAGGTGAAATAAAACTATATTAACTTAACAGTAACACCACAATGAGCATTTATATAGCGCTCTTACACATTATACAATGGTACCACAGCGCTTAACAAAATGGAACAAAAGAAAAAAATACCAATAATAAAAAGAAAAATAATAAGAAAAAAAGGGGGAAAAATGAAAAAAGTGTTAAACATCACTCACACTATGACGGTGGAATGAGTGAGTTTTTAACATTTTAAATTGAGTCTGTGATGAGGCATGTCTGATGTAACGCGGTAAATTGTTCCACAAATATGGCTGGAGGCATAAAATCCTTTCTTGGCGGTAGTGAAACGAGTTTTAGGTTATGTGAGAATCCGAGTGTCAGACGCAGAACGAAGACTACTTCTTACATTCAAAATAAATCATTTTTGTTATTGTTGTGCTTCTTTTATTTTTATTTTTGCAGGTAGATATTTATGGCCTAAACGTATTTGATTAATGTGTACTAGTGATTCCACTTGTGTGTAGTTTGAACCACTGACCTTTGGGCTGACCTCATCATTTTATCGAGTTATTACATTTGTCACCGTTTAACTCAAATTGAATGAGATGTTATTAGTAGTAGTAATAGTATCGACGAGCGTACTAATAGCACAGCACTACCGTTCGATATGTCATGTATGTGACAGCTACAGTAGCGTATCTCACGGGGGTCAGGGGGCAGAGTGCCCCCCCCCCCCCCCCCAGACGGCTTTGACCGGGAAGGCCAGCCCAAACTACCGGGCTAAAAAAAATCGAAGAGAATGGAAGAAGAGAGGGAAGAGGGGAAGAGAAAAGGGGAAGGAAAGGAAAAAGGGGAAGGAAAGGGAAAGAAAGGAAAGAGAGGGGAGCAAGAGAGAAGGAAAAGGGAAAGGAAAAGAAAGGAAAGGGAGAAGAGGACTCTTAAAAGGGAAAAGGAAAGAGAAAATCTAAGGATTTACTTAATTCCCATCTAAATGACAACTTTGCCCCTTGTCTGGTTTGATAATGGGCAATTTAGTATAAAAATGGCAAATTTTCTCGCGCTACGCGCGCATTTGTCCAGGAATATCATTATAGAAGCCCGTTTGAAAGATAAATGTACCTTAATACTGGCAAGATTCGTGTAATATGTTGTTAAAATTTCGCGCGCTACGCGCGCATCAACTTTAGGATTCAACGTCATTCACTGGAATAAACAATATCCTTTGACCCCCCCCCCCCCCCCCCCCCACCCTGGAAAAAATCCCAGATACGCCACCGGACAGCTACCGTTCGATATGACAGCACTACCGTTCTATACGGCTGTTGGATATGACAGCACTACTGTTCTATATAGCATGTATGTGACAGCTACCGTTTGATATGTGTGACAGCTGGGAGGTTGCATTTCTTCACACATCTTTACACATGGGTTCACACATGGGTTCCAGTAGCTATAAAACCCCAGTTAGCAGAATTCAGAGTTGCCAGTCTGATGAAGCTACCAGCATGGTAGTGAAACGTCATTAAACAGTGAGTAACATCTTTCACTTTCCTTGGATTTGTACACAAAGAAATCTCAATATTATGTCTACAAACAATCCAGATGAACTTATTCAAAGATCACAGTTGAAAATGTTTTACTTTTACAAGGACATCTCAAATTCGTAGCAATTTAGGTGCTGTCATCAGGAGCCTGGTCATCGCAGGTTATTGTTTATAAGTTTCAAAGTCAATAAGTTCAGGGTGCTGCAGTGGATGAGTTTCAATGGCAACTATATTGGTTAGTCTTGAAGTCAGTATAAGGTCAGTGTGCTGTACTGATGTATGAGTTAAAACTCAATCAATCTGTCCATGCAATGCATTAAGATAACAGGTATTCAAATATTTCAATAACAGCAAGGGCGGCTTGGTATGTGGCCATTTACTGTCATAATAGCCTACTATCATGTGCGAACGGTGTACTATATATTCGTAAGCGTACACCTATTAATTTGAGATTATATGTTAATAAATAAGAAATTAATAGTTTATGAATGAGTTATTCACTTTGGGACTCATTAAATATGACAGTAAATGGCCACATACCAAGCCGCCCTTGTTGTTAATTGAAATGTTTGAATATGGTGTAGAGATGGAACAGGTGCCTTTTTAGTAATATAAACATTTGGTCAAAGAGTTATTGTTATCTTAAAGCATTGCATTGACAGATTGATTGACTTTGAAACTGGTACATCTGTACAGCACCCTGACCTTATACATGTATACTGAATTCAAGACTAACCAATGACCTGAGATGACCACACACTTGATGACAGCACATAAACGCTACCAATGTCAAGTTGCCATTGAAACTCATACACTGCAGCACCCTGAACTTATTGACTTTGAAACTTATAAACAATAATCTGAGATGAGCAGACTCCTAATGAAATCACCTAAATTGCTACGAATTTGAGATGTCATTGTAATATGTGTATGTATTAAAGTGACTTTGAAACGTACAGAAGTAACCATGAACTCAGATAGCCTGAGTGAGGTGGGTATGTATTTTTAAATACATACATTAAAATGGAAGTGTAATAGTTGTGTGAACAGAAATATAGTCTTTGAAGCTCAAGATGCACTTAATTTAACTCCAATGCTGATCCTGATGCTATTTCAAAATGCATGTTCATACATTCAGTAAGACAATGTTGTTAATGTTGTTGTTATTGTTACTGCTGATTCTTGTATATAGTAGTTTTAGTTGTTGTTTGATATATTCTGTTTGGATTTGACATGTACCTTTTTGTTTGCTATTAAAGAACAACCACTTTCAACTGTGGACTTTATGATTGGAATAGTAGTGTTAGTTTCTGTTCTATATTTGTTGCGATAACAATAAAAATTCAACACAAGTAAATAACTTTCAACTGTGCTGTTTGTTATAAAACACTTCCAACTGTGTATATATTGTTCTTGGAATCACTGGTAAAAACTGCAGGAACCCTCACTAGTGTTTGCCATTTCTCCCCTATTGTCTTCTGATCCCCGCTTTTGACCATTATAAACAACAACAAAATGCTTGGTGAATCCAACTCCTATCTTGTTAGCTTATAGTTGAAGTTCAAATGTATCATTCTAAATATCACTGCCATTGGAACATAAACACCACACACACACATCACATTTTTATTTTGACCATTCCAAAGCCAAGTTCAATGCCTAGACCACTTTACCCGCCAACATGTAGACATAACATTAACATTAGCTGATCTGTCACCGCTAAAATTATAGAGACCCAACCTGTCACATAAAAGATGTGTGAATAAATGCAACCTCCCTGCTGTCACACATATCAAGCGGTAGCTGTCATATACATGCTATATAGAACATTAGTGCTGTCATATCCAACAGCCATATAAAACGGTAGTGCTGTCATATCGAATGGTAGTGCTGTCATATCGAACGGTAGCTGTCACATACATGGCATATCGAACGGTAGTGCTGTGCTATTAGTACGTAATAGGTCTCCTCGCTTCGCTCGTCGACACTATTACTACTACTAATAGCCTACTATCATGGGCGAACTGGTGTACTATATTTTCGTAAGCGTACACCTATTAATTTGAGATGTAATGTTAATAAATAAGAAATTAATGGTTGTGTGAATGAATTATTCACTTTGGAACTCATTAAATATGACAGTAAATGGCCACATACTTATGGAATAAGCTTCCGGAGTCTGTAAAAACTGCAGAATCTGTTGATTCATTCAAAACATTGTTAAAGACTTTAATGATGAAATCTGAGAGCGATTTCTTTGATTAATGTTTTGTGAATTTTTTATGTTCTTGATGTGTATGTTATTATTTGTGGCGTTGTTCACATTATGAATGGGGATTGTCATTAGTTCAACCATGTTAACGCTACCAATTTTGTTGTTGTTGTGTTGAAGTGATGACGGTTTTCCTTAATTCAGATTTTTGTACTAATTTTGTTTTGCAATGTTGTGTCGATGAGCCTGGAGCAACAATTTTGTTGAATGTTGGCGCATTATAAGCTGCCATTATTATTATTATTATACCAAGCCGCCCTTGTTGTTAATTGAAATGTTTGAATACCTGTCAGCGCTCTTTAATTTGAGATGTGGACACGGTGACATGAGCATATAAAATAGTAATTGTTGACCTGGTATTAATGTGACGAATGGTATTATCTGGTACATACCTAGCTTTTACACTTAATATATGGTGTAGAGATGGAAGAAGTGCCATTGGTCAAAGAGTTGTTTATCTTAAACATGTTAGAGCATTGCGTGGACAGATTGATTGACTTTGAAACTCATACATCAGTACAGCACCCTGTTATTGTTACTGCTGATTCCTGTATATAGTAGTTTTAACTATTGTCTTCTGATCCCCGCTTTTGACCATTATAAACAACAACAAAATGCTTGGTGAATCCAACTCCTATCTTGTAAGCTTATACTTGAAGTTCAAATGTATCATTCTAAATATCACTGGTATTGGAACATAAACACCCCCCCCCCCCACACACACACACCCCCACACACACCACATTTGTATTTTGACCATCAAAAGCCAAGTTCAATGCCTAGACCACACCTGCCAACATGTAGACATAACATTAGCTGATCTGTCAACGCTACAATTATAGAGACCCAACCTGTCACATTAAAGATGTGTGAAGAAATACAACCTCCCAGCTGTCACACATATCAAGCGGTAGCTGTCATATACATGCTATATAGAACAGTAGTGCTGTCATATCCAACAGCCGTATAGAACGGTAGTGCTGTCATATCGAATGGTAGTACTGTCATATCGAACGGTAGCTGTCACATACATGGCATATCGAACGGTAGTGCTGTGCTATTAGTACGTAATAGGTCTCCTCGCTTCGCTCGTCGACACTATTACTACTACTAATTAATGAGTTCCAAAGTGAATAACTCATTCACACACCATTAATTTTTTATTAACATAACATCTCAAATTAATAGGTATACGCTTACGAAAATATAGTACACCAAAATGCAGTGCTCGCCCATGATAGTAGGCTATTATGAAACAGCTATAAAACCATTTGTATGACAAAAAGATACAGATCTATTGAATGTAATAAGAGATAAAGACAAGAATGTATACTTTTTTACAACATACCTACTAATTGTCCTTTCACTAGATTAAATGAAGAAGAAATCGCCACCAGCAGAAGAAATGTTACAGACATCTTAACTCGTTGTATTTACTGATTATGCTCAAAAATAGCTATGGATCATAGTGGTCGCTTATTTAATTACAGAGACGTTAATGATATTCTCCCAGTAAGCACTCCAGCTGAATAAGAACTTGATACTGAACTAATCGGCGGGGTAGTCTGGCTAATCGTCACTCATTAGTCGAATACTAAAGGGTTCAACAAAAGAAAGTATACCACTTTGTTTATGTCATTTTGAGTAACTTTCAATTTGTTTCTGACCAAACAGGCTAGATAGGTATTTAGATGAATCTTTTAGGCATAATTTGATACCAAATTTTCCCCCTAACAACAAAGATAAACCATGATTAGCACCATTTAAAGGAAAATATCCCATTTTCAAAAGTCGCATTTCGAATACACAGCACGAGAAGAAAAGACCAATATTGGGGTCTCTCTGTGTGTTTGTGTAGCCAGGATTGACGGGCTATCGATCGCACAGCGCATGAGTTTAAATTTGAATTAGCCCGCGCATTGAGGGATAGCCTATGCGCGGTGATCAGTAGACGGGATAAATACGGCATGTGTGTGTGTTAATAATTGGCCCTTTCTTCTCGTGCTGTGTATTGGAAATGCGACTTTTGAAAATGGGATATTTTCCTTTAAATGGTGCTTATCATGGTATTTCTTTGTTGTTAGGTGGCAAATTTGGTATCAAATTATGCCTAGAAGATTCATCTAAATGCCTATTTAGTCTGTTTGGTCAAAAGCAAATTAAAAGTTACTCAAAATGACATAAACAAAGTGGTATACTTTCTTTTGTTGAACCCTTTATATCCAAGTACCCGGTCGTAGGCAGGCAGAATACCCTTTACCCATTGGTCGATTTCTTGTAGACGTAGGAACGTGCATAGTACAGTCACCGTCCTACCCACTCATTGAGCTGGAACTGTCACTGGTTGGAACCAAAAGAATCAAAATACATGCTTGAACAATTATAATTGTTGTGTTAATTGTCCCATGTTGTTGATTGAGATGTGTCTACGTTAACATATTTATTGTATACAAAAATACGTGCTAGACTTGACATCTCAAGGTTAAATAAGTTAATGATGAGTTATTTGTTACTACAGGCACCAGGATTGCACAAAGTGCGGGAGCAGGAAGAACCTCTCCCGGGAAATTATGAGCAGAATTGGGGAAATAATGCCAAGTGGAAAAAGAAAAAGTATTGGGGAAAAGGGTGAAAAATGATGAAGAGAAGAAAATGCAAACTTTGGGTTATGAGCTGTGGTTGCAGGATATACTAACGTGTTTATTGTTTTATTGCTTTTCCCCAGTGGTGACGCTACAGGGCGCAAGGGGAGGGCATTTCCCCCAAAAGATTTGTTTGTGCCCCCCACCCCTCAAAAAAATTCTATTTAGTTAAAATTAGAAAACAATCGACAATTTTAGCATTATAAAGGCAATTTTGTTCGCGCTTCGCGCAGATTTTCCTACTAAATTAGACAAAATTTCACCATTTTAGCGTAAAATGCCACAAAAAAATGTGCGCGCTTCACGCAAATCTTTTTATTTCATGCTCCCCTAACAAAAATTCTAATCCAATATTGTAATCTGATTTTTATCAAACCTGTAAGTATAGGTGGGGAAATGTTAAACTCAAAACCTTGCTCCTGGGGAAGAAACAACTTTGTGCAACCCTAACAGGCACTCTTTACATGCTATGTATTTTTCTCAAATGCATTTGATTGCAAAAATCCCAATAAAGCTCAATATTAAATTTTTGACATGTTTCATATGTGTGATGGTCTAGTACTGTATTCAATATCTCCAGCTCTTCCTTCAACATGTTCAACTTGCCCCATTTATTTGACATTCATAGTAGATAATGGGGAAGTTAGAACAGTGGCGTAGCCAGGTCTTTAAAATGGGTGGGGGGAGGCGGAAAATGAAAGTGAACCGACGAGGACTTTACCAGACTTCACAACATCAAGTGCACAGACTTTACCAGACTTCACAACATCATATTTACAATATACATGGAATACGGTATAACAACTATTTGCATATATATACAAAACCATCAGATACATTCAGCAAGAAAATGCAGAATTGTAATATGCTTTAGAACACAAAATTTATTTAAATGCCATGGATCTTTGTTTCAAATTGTTGCACTGACATATTCTCAAGCTCGGTCCTGATTGTTGATGGCAAGTTGTTTCAGACATATGCTGCCCTAACATGAAACGTTCGCATACCTGAGTTAGACTTAAATTTCGGTACAACCAAAGTATTATTATTGTGATTTCTTGTTACATGAGAATGGTTATTATGAACAAATTCAAAATTGATCGATGTTGTCTCTATCAATAGACATGGGAAAAAGAGTGAACAGTGTGAACATCATTATTGCATATTTGCTCATCTATTGGCCGGAACTGTGCGCTTATGTACAACTTTAGAGTGTGGGATCAGTTGAATTATTGATTAATACCATATTACCAAAGCCATGAACTGTTATCAGTAGATAAGTCCACCCCTCATCTTCTATATACTGATGACAGTTCATGGCTTCATCTGTTATGTAGACCACTCCAACATATCTCCTATCTACTGATGACCGTTCATGGGTTCCGTTCCCCGGGACTAACCCAAACCCCTCGTCAGTCACACGATGCCCAGGACTCGTCCACTCCGTCCGCCATCCAATGCATACAGTTTTAAACTATCAGCAATCAACGCAATCAACGCAGTCTCAAAGTTTCAGTCCTACCATAGCATCCCAAACAGCAGATGGCACAACATACCGTAATTCAGTCTTGCCGTACAGAAAGCCAAAAGAGACAGACATCCTGAAAAATGCCAGTGACTGGAAACTCCTGGTGGATGAAGAGCACTCGCAGATAGTATTTCCTCCAGAAATTGTTGAGACGGCCAAGCGACCTGACATTACTATTTTCTCAACTCAGACTAAAAATGTCATCATTATTGAATTGACAGTCCCAGCAGAGGAAAACCTTGCAAATGCTTTCGCCAGGAAGAAATGTAAATACCAAGACCTTGTAGCAGAATGTAAAAATAATGGATAGTCTGTAAACTACTTTCCCATTGAAGTCGGAAGCAAGGGGATTTATAATACCACGATCAGCAAATGTCTGGCCTCACTAGGAATCCCCAACGGGAAGAGAAAACCAATCTTAGACACAGCAGCCAAAACAGCCTTGCGAGCAAGCTACATTATCTGGCTTTGCAGAAGCACTAAGGCGTTCAGACAAGCGGAGTTGATTCCACCTCCAACCATATGCCATGAGGGAAGTGGGACGGTTGAGCGCTCACAAAACCGGTTTAACCCGCCAAAGTCTGGTCCGCAGCCCAGAGACCTCAGAGCATAAAATGATCTACTTGAATATTTCAAGTTAAACCAATAAAATTTGAAAGTCAAGTAAAGTTGAAGTGTTTTATTTTATTCGGATCCACTCCACTAAGCAAGTATATTCAAATTAATCTAAATTTATGTTAAATTAAACTGTTCAATATAGGCCTAAGTATTGTAAACTCATTTCAATTAAGTAAAACCAACCAGATAATGTTTTACTTAAAATATTAAAGTGACAGCTATACCAAATAAGTTGAGTTCTACCAACTTATATGAATAATATGCACACAACTTAAATAAATGATTGTTGTGTTTACGGGAGAGTGGGGTAATCACGGACGCGGGGTAATCACGGAAAGGGCTGTATCTAAAGGCAGGTGAAAGAAGGTGGTATTTTGCCACCCTATGATGTTAGGTGCCTCTCAATTGAAATCACACAAAACCTAAATGGGATGGTTGTCTCGCAAATTCTCGCGAGAATTACAAAAATCACTTTTTGGGCAAATTGATATTTTGGTGCATTAATTTCTCTTTGAAACTGGTATTTCTACATTAAGGAAAACAAAGTCTTATTATTTGTTTTATGTAATGTATGATATCTTCTGATAAAAAAAGAAATGAATTTGGAGTCACAATGATGAGCATAATAATAAGAGAGGATGTGCCCATACATTGTACATGGATTGGGGTAATCCCGGTCATGTACCGTTTCCATGGGAACCAATATGGGCGTGGTCAATTTAACATCATAAATCGGTAATAGTTGTTGACCATATATATATGTGACATTGTTCTTTGATTTCTGCTACACTTTTAAAACGGGTATTTTTTAACTCCCATTGAAATGCTATATGTCCAATAAAAAGAGGGCTGCCATTGATAAATAACGTCCGGGATTACCCCCATAGTGTGGGGTAATCCCGGACGACGCCATTTTCTTGTAATGGTCATAGCTGCCACACTATAGATGCTGTGCTAATAAAAAAAAACATGTCACTAGGTAGAATATTACTTGTACATTGTAGTAATATGACCATCTTTACAAAACTTTCTTTTGCCTTGTACCTAGGAGCTTCAGAAAAAGTGTCCGTCATTACCCCGCTCTCCCCTACTTAATCAAATTAAGGCAACCCACTTAGGGGAGACGTCAAAACTCGACCGCCCGTTGACTGCCGGTTACGGGCGGTTCCGCCCGGTTCTTGCAGGTCAAATATTTTACTGGTATATGAATATTCGCGCATGCAACACTGAACAACCGCCGGTTGACTTAATGCTGTAATCTGACCAATTTACACTATCAATCTGTTACTTTGCGGTCATAATAGCTCTCTCTATAATCGTTCTATAAAAAAAACCCATTCATAGACTTTCGGTATTGATTTTAAAAAGTTAATTGAGCTATAAACAGATTGAAAAAGCCAACCCCAACGAAAATCAATAGCTGTATTGTACTGGTTGTCAACTGAGACTTTTAAGTCTTAAAAGAGCCCATTACTTCAAGATGTTATTGCTCACGTGTGTGACGAGGCACTTTCAACCGGTCGTGTTCACCAGAGTGTTACTATTTGACCTCATTATGTGTGTATATTATAACAGACGACACGTTTAGTGAGAACCGAACGGAACCGGCCGTAACCGGCGGTTGCCGGGCGGTCGAGTTTTGACGTGATCCCTTACCTCAATTTTATTGAGTAGATGTAACAAAATATTCGTTTGAGTGTACTCAATACGAGGGTCATTCAATAAGGTCTACCTCCTACCTCCTAACTTTGCTATTATACAAGCCAGTCGTATGAAATATTCCACAATTGAAGCTGTGAATCTCAGCTACAAAATCATAGTAGATTGGTCTGAATACTCATTGTATTTTCTTTTGGATAAGTAAAAACCAAACTTCCATTTAGTGCGACGAAAACGGGTAAAAAATAGCCAAATGTCTCCTAATTGCTATTCATTTGGCCAATTCTAAGAGACAAAATGTTCCTATCGTGTAAATTACAATCGTTCTAAGTTACAAATATCTCTTGAACAAACTTTAAACAATACAAGTGACTGATTTCTTGGCGGAAAATGCACTCTAATTAGCCAGAACCAGACCCAGGACAGCCATCAATTGTAACCCTACCCTAGAGACCGCTGCAAAAGTCATATTTGCTTTCCATAGGAACTAAGAGATCTTCATTATACGGGGCTATATGGATTATATTTCAAGTCTCTCGAAGATATATTTTTCTATCACTGACTACCTGATTAACTAATCTAAATGTTGCATATAAGGATAACTGATAAATTTACTATCATGTTAAGATTTAACATTCGAGGCATCACTGTGGCTTGACTTGTAACAAGGAACATTTGACTGAATATCACTATTCCAGTATGCTAAAGGCGTGTCAATACATGATTGGGATAGGTATAAAAATATTATTGAGCTTAAATTGTATCGATATGTTGTGAACATTCTTAATCACAACATGTTACTATTTAGGTCATATAGCAAATTCCAATGATATTTGGAATTCTTGTGAGATAACCGTTCAGAGGAAAAAAAACTTTTTATGGTGTAGAGCAAGTAGTTATTGCGATATGCTAATTCGAATCTCAGATGGTGTAAAATGTAAAAATCTGTACATGCAACATTAACCATAAATACTGCATTAACTAAGGGTGGCGAGTTTATAACACATGGCCCTAACAACTTCAAGTACGCAAATGCATCATCATACTTTGTTGTGTATCAACACCAATACGAACAATTGCTTGTTTTACGTCAGTATTTAACTTTATTTATACCAACGGTCTCTACCCATGATTCAGACTTCTATACCTACACACTTGACAACTCAAGCAATACAATCGAATAATGAATTGTTTATGCGTAGTCATAACAGTTGTAACTTGAATTCTCTGTTGGGTTGAAAAAGCCATGCACGTGTTCCGTACCATTTGGGTATCGTGCCATTTAGGTAGGCGTATTAATAATTATAGGTAACGTTGAAATTTTGACTTAATAGGGTCGAACTGGTGTTCACCAGGAAAAAAGACCCCTGAAAAAGACCCCAGATACGCCACTGAAGAGAGATAAGAAATCATACACTCACGAATATCACTAAAAATATTTACATGTAAATTATATACATCGAGATGGGCTCATAAAGTCACGCGTGGAGCGTGATATTACAGGGTGTCTCAAAAAAAACCGTGCACGTGTTTACCCAGCTTATTGACCGTGAACTTATAGAATTTGGTGTAACAATTGTATACATTTTGATAGCCATAACGGTTAGCTTTCATATTCCGTTTATTTCATCTGATTTGGTTTTATTAATCTTGAAATATGACCAATTAACTAACATGACTAAAGATACCTAAAGTCCACGTTGTGCCACTTTACAGTTTGCAATGAATAGAAAGGGTTACTCCGGAGAGGAGGGTTGTTACCACTGGGGTTACCACCCTCTAAAATAATCCAATCCGAAATGCAGAGTATGCTTATTTGGGTACCATGTTATAGCTAGAGGTTCCCTCTATCCATACATACTAAAACAAGTCCAAACATCCCATTTTCAAAACATTTTACGACATAAATTTGGTCACAAAACGTGTTTAATACTATACATTTTACCGTTCTGCAGATGTTATTGACCCTCCTCTACAATTCTACATGATTTTTAACACGTTTGTCAGTTTTTGAGATGCCCAAATAGACCATATCCCGAAGCTATTTCTAGCAAATATTGTAGTCACCGAGACTCCATTGTTTTCTTGTGTTTAACAAAATATTACATGCAGCGTGACCTCTCTGCTGACTGTAGGGGGGGGTGGTTGCCACCTCACCTTTTTTTTTTAAATCGCCATTTTTTTAATTTTTTTATTTATTGTATGTTCCTGAAATATTTTAGCATGGGCCTATGTTAAAAAACACCATTTCCATCACTTATAAGCAAAAATCCGGGTGAAATTCCGATATTTAGAACTTTTTTGGCTAAGATTTCTATGATATTTCACTGTCCAGCGAATACGGCGGGATTTTGAGGTCGGCCATGTTTGGTGACGTCTTCGAAATTACAGGAATCCTAACTCATTATCAACCTCATCAAATCATGAAATGAACCCTCGTCTACAAAAAAGTCCATGTACGTATTGCTCTATCTGCTTGGAGATAGCGAAGACCACGGAAACTTCATAGCTTCATACCACGGAATGATATCCGCCATAGACCATCGTACAGATTTGCACTGCAGTCCTCTGTGTAGGGAGTGTTGACAATAGCAAGGTCGTTCAACTATTGTGTCTGTTCATGTGTGTGACTACTGACCCCGTTTAACAATCTTCATAGCTTTCATATAGGGCTCGGGTGACCTAACTATTGACTGCCTACTATCGGACTTTGACGGCTTACCCTACCCCCGGGTAAGGTGGCAGCAGCCTCAATTTATTTTCGTCAAAATGAGCGCAGGGAATGTAAAAGCGATCACCTAGACTCCCTAGGTCACTGTTATTTGCGTTCTAGCGCAATCGGCGATCACCCTAAGGGGGACTTAAGGATGTTTTTTTGTTGAATTTTGTTAGTGCTGTAATTATTGAACCATGACTCAAATGTATATAAAAGTATACCTTTTTGGAAAGGAAATGGATCACTTTTTTGACCCACATTTTTTGAACAAAGCTAACAAACATAATTTTGAGTTAAAAATGCCCAAATCACTTGAAGATGATGTTAAGACACTAATGAAGGGACGATTTTTTTTTTTAACCTAATCCAATATTTTTTGAAATTTTGACCAAAAAGTGTTAAAAAAATAATCCATTTTTTTCACGTTTTTTGGCACTTTTTGGTCAACATTTTCAAAAATATTAGATTAGGTTTTAAAAAAAAATCGTCCCTTCATTAGTATCTTAACATCATTATAAAGTGATTTGGCCATTTTTAACTCAAAATTATGTTTGTTAGCTTTGTTCAAAAAATTTGGGTCAAAAAAAGTGAATTTTGTGATTTTCTCAAAAAATCTACTTTTTTGGTCAAAATTGACGCCAAATTTGGATTCTCTGATCCATTTCCTTTCCAAAAATGTATACTTTTATATGCATTTGATTAATAGTTCAATAATTACAGCACTCACAAAATTTTAAAAAAATCAAATCAAAAACTTCCTGAAGTCCCCCCTTGGACGAGCGGTTCTAATGATTACCGTAAAAGTGGCACAACTTCGATTTTAGGTAGTTTTAGTTAATTGATCATATCTCAGGATTGACAAAACCAAATTAGATAAAATAAACGGCATATGAAAGCTATGTGTTTGGTCTATCAATATGTATACAATTGTTACACCAAATTCTAGAAGTTCAGGGTCAATAAGTTGGGTAAACACGTGCACGGGTTTTTTTGAGACACCCTGTATATTGATTAATGATCATAACATTATTTAATAACTGTATATAACACTGTTAGTGGGGTTTGTAAAGGATTTTATCGTTACAAACTTTACAAAACGGCCATTTCTGGCACACATATTGGTATGGATATAAGATACACGAATTTCTCAAGACGCAAAAATGTGACCATGCACATTTTAAATTGAATTTGAATAAATATGATTTACAAAAGGCATCAAAATGTCTATCGATTTAGGCATTGTATGAGTAGTTATGTGAAAAACGCCTGATTGTATTAAAGTCCCAAAACAATTTTTATAGTGTTTGTTATTTTGTTCTTGATCGAATTAAAAGAAAAACGAATGCAGTAATCTTTTTGTTTTCTTGTTTTGAAAATAAATTTAGAAAAACTAACTCTTAAAATTTAGGTTTTTCTCTTGCTTACTTACCATACAAGTGTTTAAGAAACGAAAAACTAACGTAGTTGACTCATATCGTTTTTCTTGATTGCAAATGAAGTTATAAAAACGAATGTTTTGAACTTACATTTTTCTACTGTTTGTGTTTTGTATTTGTGTTAGTAAAACGAATCATTAACATACATGGCAATTTTATGTTTCTTGTTTCAAAATGTATCAAGAAAAATGAATGTTTGAAACAAGATCAAATTAGGTTTTTCTATTGCCTTTTGGTTACAATTCTGGTTGAAGAATGAAAAACGAATACACTTGCTTATATAGTTTTTCTCATATGAAAACGGATAAGAAAAACGAATATTTGTATTTATTTATTTTTCTTCTGATTTATTTTTACACTTTACTAGAGAAAGAAAATCGAATGTGGTTGATCTTTTTAGTTTTCCTTAGTTGAAAATAGAGGAATAAAAACGAACGTTAAAAATTCTAGTTTTTCTCTTGTTTGTTTTTTCTACTCTGACAGTCAAACGGAAAATGATCATATTTGTGTTTTTTGCTTACCGTGTTGAAAACGAAATAACGAAAAACGATTGTCCGGTTATATACACGGACCGGGCTGGCTAATTGAACATTAATGAGTAAGTAACCAGCCGCGCAAGTGAAAATCTGTCAAACTATGCAAACTTGGATGGAAGTGTTCCGTGACTACTCTTACGTAATCACAGATATCTCCATAATTACTTAACAAAATTCAACGCCGTTTTCTTCCAATTGTAGAAAACTAATTTGGCCTCATTTTACCGTTTGAATTGTAAAATTCAGATACTTAATTTGGAAGTTATGATCACATAATGGTGCGTTGTAATTTTTTTTGAGACACCCTATATGTCAGGTTACGGAAACACCCCATTATTTTCTTTGATGTTTATTATTTATCTGCACACCATGTACATGTAGTGCAGGACAAAGTGAAATCCCATTATATTGAATTACCTGTATTTACCCAGTGTCACTGATTTACCATACTCTTTCTCCTATTTTCATGATAACAAGAAGATAGCATGACATCCACATATACAATGAATTTACAAATCCTTAAGGGGTTTCATGACACATACAGGGTGTCTCAAAAAAATTAGGACTCTCTTTCATGACGGTGTAATTCTAATTATAATCATTGGACCATGACCAATTTAGTCTCAATGTAAAGCCCAATTAATTATTATGATATCCTGAAATTATGAGATCAATCCGATGAAAAATAAGAAAACGAGCTTACTTTGTGTAAACCATGTCATTTACTGGTTTGTACAATGGGAATTCACATAGTAACACTAACAGTCCAGTAACATGAAAGTGCTCGACTTGTAACTCAATGAACCATCCAAAACTTTTTTTAATTTGCACAGAATATGCATGCATCTGTTTTGCGGATTTTGTTAGCAAGTTTTGGTTTGTGTCAGAATTAAATGGATTACCAAACTAAACTTTGCTATTGACTGATATATTATTTACTATGTTGACAATTATTATAACGTACGTATTGAAACGTAAACCATGTTATTTACTGGTCTGTACAATGTAGATCCCATTGTACACACCAGTAAATGACATGGTTTACACAAAATACGCTAGTTTTCTTATTTTGCATTGGATTGATCTTATATTTTCAGGATATCATAATAATCAATTGGGCTTTACATTGAGACTAAATTGGTCATGGTCCAATGATTATAATAAGAATTACACCGTCATGAAACAGAGTCCTAGTTTTTTTGAGACACCCTGTAGAGCACGCGCATGCCGTTTTCACCTGGATTTCAACAACTTGAAAATGCTAGCGTATTCCGCTGTATGCGCTTGCAAACACGCGCATTTTGACGAGCGGACTTTTGACGCAAGCTATCGCGTTTAAAAATTCAACAACGATTCATTTATATACTTCTTTTTCTGGACGTCAACTTTATGATGTCCCCCACCCCCCCCCCCCCACCCCCCCCCCCCCCCCCCCCCCCCCCACCACATTTCAATGTGGATTGACGCCCCTGGCTGTGTGACTGAACCTTTACGGAGATATCGTCAGTTATAAGTCGGGTCATTAGTAAATACGAATAATGAATACTCATTAATGGTAATTAAGCGTCATTTTTTGTTTCAAATGAACTAAATTTGATTTAAAAATGAAGTTTTCACTTATTTAAGGCATCTTAGAACACTAAATGCATTTATTATTGGAGTAATCAAATAAAATACGACATTTTTTACCAGCCTGGTCTTTTGAAAAGGGATACTTAAAACAATAGAATACATAAGAATTAAATACATACGCTAATATACGAAATTTTCGACCTCTCGACGGACTCATGGACGCGCAAAATTTATCATAACTTTGCAGAGGAATATCCAATTTTGTTCACTTTTGAAAGCTAATTGTCTGGGCTGTAATTTATAGCCAAAAAAATAAAATCCATAGTATAAAACCTCTCAACCTCTAATTCCCCCTTAAGTAGGAAACATTTCCACCATCTTATCTTATAAGTGCTTAAATTTGAAACACTATTTGTTTTGTATTTTTTATCGTCGCTATTCTTTCAAAACCTTGTATGTTTTTCCGGCCCTTCAGCATGTATAAAGTAAAACTGCCCAACGGTTATGCATAGGAAGAGTTGCTTTATACATGTTCCGGGACAAGAGAACTTACAAGGTTTTGATAGATGTGATTTTGTCACTTTAAAATGTTTAGAGCAGACCTCCTAAAGATCATACATGCAAAAAGGTTGCTTAAATATTTACTCAACATTTTACACAACGTTGTTGAAGTATGCAACCGCTTAACAGTTGCGTAAAATTTACCCAACACCGTTGGATAACATGTTTTCACCAACAGTTGAACAATTCCAGTTACTCAACAGTTACACAATTTGAATTACACAACAGTTGGGTATTATTAATTAACCATTTGTTGGGCATTTTGTGACTGTTGCTTAATTTGTGAATTGTTTTCATTATATATTGAGCATTTTTGTATAGCAACTGTTGCTTAATTGATCAAATATAGCCATATGTTGGGTATTTCATTTGTGTCAAGTTTTTATTATATATTGAGCCTTTTTGTATAGCAACACGCGGTAGGCAAAATAATGTTAATTCTGGGCGATGCAGCAGAGCTACATACATCACTTCCTCCCGGTAGTGAACCGGTAACTTGTAATGGGAATTCTAGGCGATGCAGCAGAGCTACATACACTATTCCCGTTCGGTCAGGGGTGTGCCAGTGAGCTTGCCGATCGGGTCCACTTTTAAATTAAAATGTAGTCAGCATAGAATTGGTGGCACTATACTGATAAGGCGGGATTGTAGCAGACGATGGTAGACACGAACGGTCGTTAATTTTGAATTTCCATTGCTTTCAATGTAACAATGGATTTTGCCCGGGATTTTGATTATATGACCCCATAAAATTCATCACACGTTGGTACTAAATTATTTCCTCCAACAACCGCTGGAGTTGGATAACCAACTCCAGTGTCAGTATCATTTTTTGACAGCAAGCTGTGTGTAAATCTACCGCGTGCACAGCGCCACCAATTCTATGCTGACTAAATAATGACGTCAAACACGTCATACGCCGGTCACCGACGCATTCCAGACGATTACCATAATTTATTCAAATATGCAAAAGGGACCGTTTTCGCTACGTACGTTAGTATAGGACTTTCCTATCCCAAAATTAATAGTATCCCTGGTTCGGTAGTGAATCTGTAATTTATTTTAACATGTTATTAAGCTATAGGCTTATACATGATATCTGACATCTCTTATCAATGGTGTTATTACTGTGAACGTTTGCCAAACGTAGTCTTGCTATCTGGGTATGAAGGTATAAATAGTCCATATTATATAATACATAAACATATTTATAATAATAATAATAATAATAATAATAATAATAATAATAATAATGGCATTTATAATGCGCCGTCAATCTAGGTAAAACTATTCCGAGGCGCAAACATATAAAACAAAAATACAAATTAACATGAAAAATACATAAACAAGGATGATGTGCATATACATGTACATATGTATAATACAAAGAAATCAATTATAAACTGAGTCAAATAATCTTGTTTTTAACAAGTTCTTAAAAGAGTCAAGTGAATCACAGCATCTTAAATTATAAGGTAGTGAGTTCCAGAGAGTTGGTGCAGCAACCGAAAATGCGCGATCTCCAAATGAAGAAGTAGTCCGTGGAACAACAAGTAAAAGTTTATCAGTGGACCGGAGAGTACGTGTTGGATGATATGGTACAAGAAGATTAGCAATATATGTTGGTGAAGTGCCATGCAAAGCTTTCCAAGTTAAAAGAAGAAGTTTAAAATGAATTCTTTCGCGAACAGGAAGCCAGTGGAGATCTTTCAATATTGGAGTGATATGATCGAATTTCCTTGTCTTTGTGAGAACGCGAGCAGCTGCATTTTGAGCCAGTTGTAGTTTGTGAAGTAAGTGATCAGTGATGCCAAAAAGAAGAGAATTGCCATTGTCAATACGAGAAGTTATAAGAGCATGGACAATAGTAGCTGCGGTTTCAAATGTTAACATTTTCCTTATACTATTGACATTCCGTATATGATAATACACTGATTGGCATATCCGTCGAACTTGAACATAGATTATTATCAAACACAATGCCTAAGTTCCGAGCAGATTTTGAAGCAAGAACAGAAGAAGTGTCGATATTGATATGATGATCAATTATTTTACGTTGATTGAATCTGGAGGTCATAATTAAAAACTCTGTCTTATTTATGTAATTCTTTTGGTGCAAAATAGATCACATGACATGAACTATTCAGTATATGTCCATGTAGTGTATTTTTTGGCTATAAAAATCGACTATTCAATATTCATAGCTAGCGACGTCGCTATAACACCGTTGAAATGATATTCATAAACAAATAATGTCAACATGTTTAAATGTCCCTCGGGTTTGGCCTCAGGGCTGGCTCATTGTAGAAATAAATCTGGGGTCGCTCATGCGTAACGATCCATTTTTGCTCTTCAAGTTGAATCAAGGTGAGGAGGTATTGGTGGTTTGAACAACAATATGATACAACAGCAGTTTAGAATAGAAAAGGAACCAAAGATATTAGCAGACGGGAGATTGAGAGAGTGTATTGGTTTCTTTCAAACAGGCTGTTTAAAAACACAATTTTTTGCACTTTGCCGGGGTGATGTAACTTCATTAAAATAAGTCCGATATTCATGATCTAAAATGCTAATGAAAGGGTACAGTATAGCAAATATGATAGAAAAACAACGGATCTAATGTCATTGATTTTGATGATGAAAACATTTATTGAACTTTGGGAATCGATGGGTACTAATCATTTTGGGACAGCCTGTATAATATAATAATAGTAAGTATGTACAATGTGACAATCGATTAAAAACATTGAGTTATAATATTTTTTAAAAAAAATTAAATTAAAAAAAATTATGTCAAACAAGGATGGCAATTTTAAACTATTTGTCAGTGTATTCCGTTTTGGATGCCAAGACAGAATAAATCTAATTGTGGTCCTGCGCTGCAAAAAGGTTGCTTAAATATTTACTCAACATTTTACACAACGTTGTTCAAGTATGCAACCGCTCAACTGTTAAGTAAAATTTGCCCAACCGTTGGATAACATGTTTTCCAATAGTTGAACAATTCTAGTTACTCAAAAGTTAGGCAATTATATTCACTCAACAGTTGTTCAAGTATGCAACAGCTCACGAAATTGGCTTTTTTGGACAACACTTGCCTAAAATTCACATGTGCGTAACTTGCATCAACTGTTGCGTGATTGTCCTCAATGCTCATGCAACAGTTGCCAAAGTGGAATATTTTTACACAACATATTTTAGCAACGGAAACAGTTTCCACCAACATTTTAAGGACATTGTTTTCGACGAATTGCTCAACGCTGGGGATTTTTTACTTTTATACAACGCCTAACTTTCTACATATATTGAATGAATTTTAATCAACACGTCAACCAACGGATGATAAAAGTACTTTTAGTAACGTATTTTAAGCAACCTTTTTGCAGTGTAGGAAGTATTACTTTATACATGCTGAAGGGCTGTGGAGATACAAGGTTTTGAAAGAATAGCGACGATATGTTAGAAACCCGGTCCAGATCATTCTGGGACACCCTGCATTGGTCAAGTTGTATTTGTTAGCCGTTCGCTATGGGTCTGCAGAGGTGCGCTTGGGTTTAGGAACATTTGTTAGCATGTTCAAATTTTTGAGCGGATGACAACGTAGTGATCCGCCCTTAAAAACAACTTTAGGCTCTTTCATAGACCTAGTGGTAGTCTAGTAAATACAAAATGTTGTTGATTGTATAGTCCACATTCGTAACTTATGGCGAATTCGTCGCTTCCTTAGCCAGGAAGCATGCCATCATGCCGTCAGAGCACTTGTCTTGTCTCGCATTGACTATGCCAATTCCCTCTTATACGGAGCTCGTGAAGCTGACCTAAAACGTTTGCAACGTATCCAAACAAAGCTGCCAGACTAGTCTTTGCATGTGGACGAGACAGGTGCTCTGTCAAACTGTTGCGTTCCTTACACTGGCTCCCACTCAAAGAAAGAATACATTTCAAAATCATGTTGCAGGTATATAGGTGCATATCTGGTACTGCTCCGGCTTATCTACAGAATCTTGTCGCGTTGTACAATCATCCTGATACTACTAGAAGTAGGCACAGACTTCGTTCTTCATCTGACATAACAAAGCTCAATCCCGTTCGTTCACACAAAAGAGCTGGTGATTGTTGTCTCACTGTTTTCGGACCTCAGCTCTGGAATAAGCTTCCTATTTATGTCAGAGAAGCTGGGACTGTGTCTACTTTTAAGAGTCTTCTAAAGACCTATTTATTTCCAAATGTGTAACTTTGTATTATTGTATATGTTTTGTGTATTATGTCTGCAGTATAATGTAGTATTACCGTCCAGGCTACATTTGACGTCTTAGAAAATGTCACTTGGGCTTAGCAAATACTACAGAGTTACAGATATATTTCAAACATGAACATCGGTGGATTACATCGTCGTCAAATTGTATTTGAAGAAAATGGTGTGGTCGGAAAAAAACATGATTCAGCGACATTGTTTTGATAACGTCACGAGGTCAGCCTGGTCAGGCAACTTCTGATCGCTTCCGGACACGTCCAGGGAGGGGAAATTCGAATTAAAACAAGAGCCTCCCATATATGGGCATATGGGCGTGGGTACGTGAGATGTGACTCGTAAATCGTGGGCGACGCTATGATTGACAATACGAAAGTCCTTATAACATGTATAAGGCAAATGAGAAGCGCGATGTGACTCGCAAATCGAGGGCGCTATCACATTAGAGGCTTCAATCTCGGCAATTGGAAACTGTGTACAGTGGCACGCTTAGCCTTTAGCTGAGGCGGTCACCCTTCTGTCAGTTTACTGCGCATGCGGACAAACTCGTACAATCTTGAAGAACCAATCAGACCTGGGAATTCGAGCCTACATTTTCTTTTTTGTGAGGATATCAACCTCGTGTCAGTTACTTATGAGTTTAGCATGTGCGCGATATTTTGCATTCGCTGGGATATGCCGTATAGTTCATGAATTTTTCGCCATTAAATAATTTAATAAATCACTTTATAAAGTTCTTGTATGTATTTATATGAATTCTATTTCATCTATTGCATTGTTTTATATGTTTTTGTTGTATTTCTGAAACCTTGATGAGGTCTAATGAGATAAAAAAAATTAAAAAACCTATGAAATACTTACATGGAGTATACGGTTTATACTGCTTTGACTATCTGCGGTCCGACAAATCAGTGCGTGGAATTCGGGGACTTTGACAGTACTTTGACAGTTGTTGAAGAGACACAGGTGGTACACACAAAGGAAGTCGCTATCTTGATCCGTTTAGACGACATGTATTCACGAATTTTCATTTTCACACCTCAGATAATGCGCTGTTTTTCTGCTTCCGTTGTTCGGTTTTAAAAATAAGGTAGGTAGGAATGCACTGTAGGAAAACGTATTACTGATAATCTTATTTGCAAACGTCTAAACCTTTGCGGTGTTCAAGAAATATTTCCATGAAAAATTACTCGCTGCTGTGACACAGTTGTATCGGCTTTGAAACCAGGGGCTATGTCACGTAGCTATTGCTTGCAATAGCTACGTGAAGTTAGGTATACGTTAGACCTAAGAGAGGCAAACCATACCAAAGACGGGACCAGGGGTCTGATCGTAAAGCTAATACTTCTGACGAGTTTTTTCGTGGCCCTGGGAGCTTCAATAGATACCCAGCTCGGTCTAGTTACGGTGGGTGGAACCCAAACTTCGGGACAGGTCCGAAATCTACAGACATCTGTTTTGGATGTGGTAAACTGGGACATTGGCGTAGTACATGCAGAGTTGCCAGAACCTTTAAGAAGGTGGTACCCAGCAGTAGTAGGGGTGAGAATATGTTCATGTAATATTATTGATTATCGATTATACTTAATGTTGAGTTGATTGTGTTTTGTTCTGTATGTTACCACGTTGAGTGGGATAATGATGATGGATGTTCAACATAATGTGTTATGATTAATGATAATATGATAACTGGTATCGGATATTGTTTCCTCGAGCCTGAGTGCTTTCATCCTTGTTTTATTTACTTATCGGAGTACGACATGAAGTGACCGTTGTTATATGTATTTGTTTTTATAGGTGCTCTGGTGGTATCTCATAAAGCAGACGATAAGACTGATATGAATCATATGGAACAGAACTCTGGGTACGACAATATTAACTATATTGATAATTATTTTGATTATGAGCAAGGGATAGCAAGTCCTGTTCTCAGAGGAAGACTTAAATCTGCTTTACTTTTCTGGAGGAGTATTGGTGCTAACTCTGTAGTTCTTAATACTATAGAAAATGGTTACAAACTTCCATTCATTGAAACGCCTTCCACAGCGGTGTTCACGAACAATAAGTCAGCTTACAATTTTAAGGACTTTGTTTCTAGTGCTATTTTAGAATTAGTTGACAAATCTATTGTTAATGAGTGTTTGTGTATTCCTTTTGTTGTTAACCCACTTTCTGTTTCAGTCCAAGCCAATGGCAAACTTAGATTAATTTTGGATCTGAGATACATTAACCATTCTCTTTGGAAAGACAAGATTAAGTTCGAAGACTGGAACCATGCACTGGCATACTTCCGTAAAGGAGATTATGTGTTTAGTTACGACCTGAAGTCAGGTTATCATCATATAGAAATATTTCCTGACCATACCAAATTTCTTGGATTTTCATGGGTGTTTAATGGTGTAGTCAAGTATTTTACTTTCCAATGCCTGCCATTTGGATTGGCGACTGCGCCTTACATTTTCACCAAGTGTTTAAGGCCTCTAGTAAAACATTGGCGCAGTATGGGTTTCTTCATGGTGTTGTATATCGACGATGGATGATGTAGAACAAGCTCAGAGGCAGAATGTACCAGAGTCGCAAGTATTGTTAAAAAAGACCTTATTGATTCAGGTTTTGTACCCAATGTTGAGAAGTCTCATTGGGAGCCTACACAGTTGATTGATTGGTTGGGTATTACATGGAATGCTCGTGAAGGCGCAATATACAGGGTGTATCAAAAAAACGCAACACTTTTTGTCGCGAGCTCTAGAATTACGCCAAATCATAAATCACTCTGAAATTTATATATTCTGTTAGGTCTACTTATTGGCTATCACATTACAGCGATATCGATTATTGATTCGCTGAGGTATCAACGATACACGTAGACAAGTGCAAAACACGTTTTACATCGTTTATCCCGTATGCCTGATTTTCTTGTCAGGTGAATATTAGCAAGACACTTTTAACTCATTGTACTTAAATAATTGGAATCAAACTCATCATTCTGAGAAGAAATGTCATGTTAACATGGTTAAAGGTATCAGATCTCTGGCTATTACAGTATCATATCAATATTAATTAAATCTGGCAATAAATTAGTTGATAGTTAAAGGCATTACATAACTCCATGGTAATTCGATTATGAACTTTAATTTATGAAAGAACGTACCATAGACATTATGTGGCGATCATAGCAATCGGTGGTTCAGAACTTAAAAAGGGTGATTGACGTATTCAAATGGTCGAATGATTATCAGATTACACGATTCGATGATTTTATGTACCACCTTACTCAAACAAAGGAAATTAAGATAAACCATTCCAGACATTAAGGTTACATAGTTATTAAACTGTTAACCCATAACACTAATCGGACAGGCAAAATCCAAGTTTTTAGAACGAACGATGTAAAACGTGTTTTGCACTTCTCTACTTATACCTATAATATCTCAGCAAATCAATAATCGATATCGTTGTAATTTGACAATGTGATAGCCAATAAGTAGACCTAACAGAATATATAAGTTTTAGAGTGATTTGTGTTTTACTGTAACCGTACGGCTCTCGACAAAAAGTGTTGCGTTCTTTTTGATACACGCTGTATGTGATACAGAGACGAATTATTGATATTCAAAAGTGTTTAGACGAATTTCAGGATTGTTTACCCTGGACAACTCCCAGGAAGGTAGCTGCTTTAGCCGGTAAGATAATCTCTAATATTCCAGTAGTAGGACATATTGCTCAACTGAAAACGAGGTTTATGTATCAAGAAAGTTTGCAACGAGTAAAATGGGATAAGGTGTTTAGAGTCAGTGATGATAGTAAAATGGTTGAAGAGTTGTTTTTCTGGAAAAACAACCTAGTACAGCTTAATAAACGTTTTCTATTCAATTATTCTGTTCCGCAGCTTTTGGTGTATTCAGACGCTAGTCAAACTGGATGTGGAGCTTGGACGGTTGAGTTTGGGAACACGATGAAATTTAACAAGACTTGGAATGGTGAGGAACAATTGAAAAGTTCAACATGGCGTGAGTTAAAGGGTATATCCTTAGCTATTCAAGCTTTTTCGCCACAATTAAGTACCAAGAGTGTACGAGTTTTGTCTGATAACAAAGGTGTAATAGCCATCGTTTCCAAAGGTAGTAGAGTGCCTGAATTACACAACCTCAGCGTGAGTTTGGTTGAGTTCTGTAAATTACATAACATCTCATTAGATGTACAATGGATTCCTAGAAATCAAAACCAAGTCGCAGATGGACTTAGCCGTGAGATCGATTTTGATGATTGGGGTGTTTCGAATATCTTTTTTTCAATTTATGTCCAAATTGTGGGGGCCATATTCTGTAGACCGTTTTGCAGATGATTCTAACGCAAACTTAGTCAGGTTTAATTCCAAATACTGGTGCACAGGTACAGAATCAGTTGATGCTTTCTCTTGTGATTGGAGTGGCGAGAACAATTGGGTTGTGGCTCCTATCTGTTTATTGAGCCAGGTCATAGTCATGTACATGTGTGTAAAGCTCGAGCGACGTTGGTAGTTCCTGAATGGCCTTCATCGCCGTTTTGGCCTATTTTGTTTTCCAAGCATAGTTAATTTAGGTATATGGTTTCACATGTAATACGATTTTCTGACACTGACGGTATATTTGTGCATGGGCGTAATACAAAATCCATTTTTGAATCCAAGTTGCTTATAAGTGATGATAGTTATAAAGTTACTATGAAGACAGTTTTAGAAGCATCGAGAGCTGAGGGTACAACTGATAAATATAATAGAATGCTCTCCTATTGGGAGAAGTGGGCTCATGATGTCTCCTGTTTTGGCCAGTGCTGAAATTGCTAGATATCTTTAATCTTTCTTTATAATGGCAAAGCCCCATTATCTAGGATCCAGTCTACATTTTACGCTATCAAGTGGCGTCTGGACTGTCAACCTAATGTTATTGTGAACCCCTGTGACTCTAAATTTCTCTCCAATCTTCTGCTCGGTCTTATGAAAATACTGGCTAAACCTATTGTTAAGAAAGAGCCTGTTTCGCCAGAGATGATTAGACTTCTCATCAATAACTTTGGTATTGAAGATAACCTGAAGAACCTTCGATTATGTACTATGATATTATTAGCATATGCAGGTTTTCTTAGATTTAATGAGCTTATAAATATTAGACGATGTGATATTCAATTGTTTGTTTCACATGTGCACATTTTTATCTCAAAGTCTAAGACCGATATTTTCAGACAACATGGACAAGGTGCTTGGGTTTTGATCGGAGCTACTGACTCCTTGTGTTGTCCAGTTAACATGTTACGTAGGTACCTCTCTCTAGCCAAGATAACTTCGGATTCTGACGAAGGCTTTATCTTCAGACCTCTTATTTTTATGAAATCAGATAATTCTTACAGGCTTAGAGATGGGCAGCTTTCCTACACGAGATGTTTAGAAATCTTTAAAGATGCATTGGCTACGGTTGGTGCTAACCCTAAGAGTTTTGGGTTACATAGTCTTCGAGCAGGTGGGGCAACCGCTGCAGCCAATTATGGTGTTCCTGACCGGCTCTTTAAGAAGCATGGGCGATGGCGGTCCGAAACGACGAAGGATGGGTATGTGAAGGATTCTATGCAAAGTAGACTTGCAGTCTCACTTAACTTAGGTGTGTAAGATGTTTGTAGTTATCCAGTTTTCAGCCAGTCTGTTTTGTAAATATGTGAAATAAATTATCGATGATGATAATCATGATAGTTGCATGATAAATGATACAACATTGTTGCATTCCCGTTCTTTAATGCTTGACATAGGGGAGGACAGTCTGTCCACGTGCGTGTTAACGAAGAACGGCGCTCCCCGGATTCAAGTGTATTATAGGTGTTTTCTTGCAGGGGCCTAGGGTAAGGTAGAAATTGAAAATGATTTCTTCCCGTTTGAGTGCAACGTATTACTATTAGGGAAGAAATATCTTTTCATTTGGTACAGTGACCTAGGTTAGGCTATGCAAATGATGCGCAGTGAACTGTGCATTAGTGGTGGAGTGAGGGGCTTCAATGTTTGGTCATTGACCGTATTCGTTTCACACCACGCAGACGTATTATTTACCGTGTGAATGATTTAATTATAAATATAAATTGATATGCATGAAATAATAGAACATTAATAGAACATTAATTTTCAGCTTCATGAAGGATCGCGAAAAACAGCATTCCGTATCCTTTGATTGATAACAAAGCTTTTATTAGCAGGAAGCTGTAACAGAACGGCCTTCAGAAGGCAACAAGTAAGAAGAGGGAAGGAGAAGATGAAGAAGAGTGAAGAGTGAAGAATGAAGGTGATGTTTAAACTATTCTATTAGAATCCTGGCAAGGTAAACCACTCTTTTTGATATCAGGCCTAACATAATCAGGCCTTCGTGACAAAGTTATTAGCCCCTCCCATCTGTCATAGGGGAGGACAGTGTGTCCACGTGCGTGTTAACGAAGATCGGCGCTCCCCGGATTCAAGTGTATTATAGGTGTTTTCTTGCAGGGGCCTAGGGTAAGGTAGAAATTGAAAATAATTTCTTCCAGTTTGAGTGCAACGTATTAGGGAAGAAGAATAATTCAATGCAACACGTCACACAACGTTCAGTCGAGCGACCGTATAAACAGTATACAAGACGCCAGTTATTGTGTTCGAAATGTCAACGTTTTTACCATTCCTTCCAAAATAAGGAGTATAATCACATTACAAACACATTTTGTGCGAGAGTAACATATACGATATGGTATAAAATGGCACGATAAAAATCCGTTCGTTATAAATAAAAGAATAAATGGTTAAATAATAAAACTATCACAATTACACTCGTCGATCTCTGTGGCGTGCATACGTTGGCCATATCGTTTGCAATCGGCAATCACGGTTTCGAATCTCCGTGTATTCGTTGTTGTTTTTTATTTTTTTTTATATATATATATTTTTTTTAAACTTGATTGTGGATTTATGTAACATCATTTTTATGTCAATTTTTATAATTTATAAAGGCCGCCAATGCATTTATAGGTTTTTCTATTCTTTTTTAATCTATTTTTCTATCTATCATTTATCTCTGGATTTATTTAACTTTATAATCTTTTTATGACGTGACTGGGGTATAACTCGCAAAGCGGAGAGGGGACCAAAACACACAGAATAATCATAACGGACAAGCTTTTTAAGTTTACTATATATATATATAATGTTATTTATTAATAAATGAATGGTTCACTTACTCAAATACCAAACATGGCACACCCAGCAATCTTTCACTAAATCATAACCAAAGTGACATCGCTGCAATCTGAGTTTCTGTGTAAATATTAGAAAACCCGCACGTTGGAATAATCTTGAATTGAATAGAGTAAATTAAAACATGACTTTCTCAGCGTGATGCGTCGACAGGAATTAGTCAGTGTTAGCGTGGCCAATTATCGAAATCGGTTTTCGACACGGCCGACAGTGTTGCTAGTTCCAGTCAATCGTGGCCTAAATAAAAGGAATTGAAATATTGTAACGCTATGGGAAAATCCTCTCTTACCTATACCTTCTTTGTAAAAAGTCAGTGCTTTAACAATTAATTGCTAAATTCACAAATGCAATATCCTATAAAGGATGCCCAGTACTTATAAATGCCTAAAACATGGTAATTTGATGAGGAGGTAATTTGAATTTTCAAGAAAATCCTGAAATTTAAAAGACAATGTAAATATTTTGGTTTGAAAATCAATGTTCGAAAAAGCGACAGAGAACCACGCAGATTGTCTGTATTTTACGCGAGGCAGCACACAGGCCTACATGTAGCCGGTTTTAAAATTACCGCGACAATGATTTGCATTCATCAAGACAGTCACCGTAACATTTTTACGAAGGTCAGTCAGTCGGTCTCTCAGTTGTGCCATATTTATGTGAAGCAACATAGCCCAACAGATTACATGTATACACCACCGTACTAAACGAGCGCGTACTTATTGTCAGATGTGTTTAATTGGGCGATATCTCTATCTTTCACATTATAACAGTCAACTCCCATTCATAAAAGAATGCACTAAAAGGGTGATCGATTCAAGTCTAACAAAAGAGTTGAACAAGTCAATTCAAAATAATGTATGCTGGATCATGCGATAACTAAACTTATTCGGTGATTAATATTTTCTAATAGCGTAGGTCAGGCTTGGTTGGTCTCAATTTTTTTCTGAACGGCCTTGACAAGTCGTCTCACTAAGGGGGTGTCACTACGTTGAACATTTTTCTGAATCCAAAAATACGAAGATTGCAATTAAACCAGACATATTCACCAAGACACTTATAAAACTCGCCCATTGCTTGTGTGTTGGATTTCGATCACGACAGGAGCATGCGCAGATGCGATTTTTGTGTAAGTGGTCTGTGATTTTGTCAATATTATATTTTTACTGTGATTTGTCGATCTGCATTAAATGCAAAAAGAAACAACGCCCCCGGCTGGCCTCGAACCACCAACCTTTCGGTTAACAGCCGAACGCGCTAACCAATTGCGCCACGGAGGGGCGGTTATTTACTAGGCTGTTTTGGTTTGTCATGTTCACCCGTACACTTCCCCGTACACTCCTTGCAAAGCCGGGCATCGTTTTTCTCAAATGTTGCCTGCATATTGTAGTTGCTGTCACCTTAAATACATGTGCTGTCGGTTGAACTTGGAACCAACGTTTAATTTGAACTGTCTATTTTCAATAAAAAAATATTCCAATTCGGGAAAAAATTCACAAAAGCTCACAGACAACAAATAAGAACATCATTTTACTACACCTAGAATTTCAAACCTACAAACTTGCCCTTCCGAAAATATCGATGATGTGAGTGACGTCATTTAATGAGCTCATTAGCATAATTTATGTCCGTGAAATGTACAATGCAGTTTGATAAGAGCAAGACGAGCTCAACATGCTCAATGGTGTGTAAAAATGCATTGTGTGCTTGGTATAAATATCATGTGCATCAGTTCAAAGTGTTTATATAGCCCATGTTCTATCCACACATTTCAATATGACAGAATACCCCTGTATGTAACATTGTAATTGCTGCTGCAAGTTTTTTTTTTAAAAATTGGCTGGTTCCCAGTACGCGACAGTTATCCTTCAACAACCAAAACTTTAATAAAGTTATGTCTCGAAATATTAGCTTTTCTGGAAGATTCCAGTAACCTTTTCAAAACATTTTTTGAAAATTTAATTACGGTACCTTGTTTGTTAAAATCGATAAAGTATTGTTGTCGCGGTATGCTTACAGATGAAAAGTACACATTTCCATTGTTGCAGTAACTCATTGATCTCTCTGATTCAGCGTGAAGATAATAGCGAGAATTTTGATTAGCTGTTCTTGTTGTGCTGTAAACTTTATTAGCATAATCCGGGACAAATTTAATGGGGATGGCAGGCGTACTTCTTTACAATTAAAAAGGATGAATTTAAAACTCCAAATGCTCAGAAGGTCCGGGAAGACAGACAGGACAGGTCATCGCCATGGGCAAACTATCAAAGTTCCCGCTATTATCTTCACGCTGAATATCAAAGAGATCAATAGGAGTTACTGCAACAACGGAAATGGGCACTTTTCATCTGTAAGCACATACCGCGATAACAATACTTTATCAATTTTAACAAACAAGGTGTCAAAATCACCGTAATTAAATTTTCCGTCTCCTGGTATTTTCATTTTTAGGATATGAGTAACAATTTCAAAATTATAGGTGCTTTTACAACAGCCGAGTTACTTTTTTTGATGTCTTTATATTAACAATACACTCAACTTTCAAAAAAATTGAACACCGGATTCTACTGTCGCTCTGTTACGGTCGTATATTCGGCCCCCGGATTCCACCGTCACTCTGTTGCAAGTGTATATTTGCCACAACATGTGGGCAACTTATAGTTTTATTGACTGTACATGATGCCTTTCGTCGGTACAACTCGGACTTATTACTGTCTGATAAGTCAACCCCTCCCTATGGCCCTGTTTAAAGCTGGCTACGCCACTGATTCGCGCATATTGGATGTGCCGGCCCGCCGCGCCAGTGTCCGCATTGCGGCGTTATTGGTCACTCTCGATCATCGTTTGGCGTGGCCCCTCGCCACACGGCTTCTCACGGCGGCATTATTATCACATCAAACCACTTCTGGATGTGTATCATCAATCAATGCATTGTCGGCTGCTTTAGTCAAAATCAAATATTATATACCAAGGGATATACAACTGTCACTGGATATACCCACTTTGCCTATCTGTGATATACCATTGAACCGTCAAAGAATGACACGCGCCTGAACGTTTTCCGTGAACTTTTCCTGATTGACCTTTTGCACCCCCAAACTGACCGGAACCCGGTGGTTAGATCTACGGTTGATTAGCGCATTACAAGAAGTTGTGTCACTTACCATTCAGCACATACTCATTGGGAATTTGTCCACGATTTTGGTGGACAAATTCAAAGCGATCGGACGCATGCGTAGAATAAAAAAATGGTGTCCCCTCGACTCTCCAGAGGGCCTTTTCGATATTCAGACGATGGCGGACATAGGTTCGTGTGACGAATATTCTAGGTGAAATTCGATGTGGGAACGCTCGGACTGTAGGGAACAATGCAACACGTCACACAACGTTCAGTCGAGCGACCGTATAAACAGTTTACAAGATGTCATTTATTGTGTTCGAAATGTCAACGTTTTTACCATTCCTTCCAAAATAAGGAGTATAATCACATTACAAACACATTTTGTGCAAGAGTAACATATAAATATGGTTTAAAATGTCAAAAATGGCACGATAAAAATCCGTTCGTTATGAATAAAAGAATCAATGGTTAAATAATAAAACTGACACAATTACACTCGTCGATCTCTGTGGCGTGCATACTTTGGCCATGTCGTTTGCAATCGGCAATCACGGGTTCGAATCTCCGTGTATTCGTTGTTGTTTTCTTTTTTCTTTTCTTTTTTTTTCTTTTTTTTTAACTTGATTGTGGATGTATGTAACATCATTTTTATGTCAATTTTTATAATTTATAAAGGCCACCAATGCTTTTATAGTTTTTTTCTATTCTTTTGTTAATCTATTTTTCTATCTATCATTTATCTGTGGATTTATTTAACTTTATAATCTAAACAATTAAAATGCGTAAACAATATATTATTGCTCGATAAATAAGTGATTGAAGTTGAGTTCACTTTGATAATGATAGCAACACTTGTTGTAAACCCATTTTACCAGTGTGCCCAACCATTTCTCCTTTGCACACTTTGTTTATACATTCAGATATGTCATTTGTATAGCTTGTTATAGCTAGGCTAATATACAACTGTAAGCTATTTGGATACACAAAGCAAACACATTTCCAAAACAGGGCATAGCCAATCGTACAACATGAGAAATGAGACCGTTACCAATGTTAAATCTACCATGATTACCATTTTTTTTAAATATGTACAACCGATGAATTTCTAGAAAATCTTTGGTGCAACTTCATTTCAAGAAAGTTAGTTCTTGTACCAAATTTAGCTAGCTTTAATAAACGAATTGGGAGACGCAATATTCATGTCGAAATATATGTGGAAAGGCAATCAGACAACTATTGATAGACGCGATCAAGTCTTGTACCTTTGAAGGGTGATACGGGCACGTATAAGTGGATTTCCTCTATAATGAACCAAAATTTTAATTTCAGTGCAAAAGATCTTGAAAAAGGTTACAGGGGACATTCTCGCTTCGACGATGCTCCTATGCGTAGGTCAACTGAAAGCCCGGTCCGATGGTACTGTAGCCTCCGAATCTCCAGAATCTTAGGAGATATGTACACATTTTCTCATAATACTTTATGCTGTTACGCTTCCAATCATTAGATGGTTTTAGCATATGCATGGCGCAAAGTGCACGGCGTCTCATTTAGGCCCACAGGCCGGTCGGGCTAGAGAAGTGCTCAGAACCGGGACTATATTAACAATACACTCAACTTTAAAAAATGATTAAACACCGGATTCTACTGTCGCTCTGTTACGGTCGTATGTCCACCCCCTCCCCCCCCCCCCCCCCCCCCTCCCTATGGCCCTGTTTAAAGCTGGCTACGCCACTGATTCGCGCATGTTGGATGTGCCGGCCCGCCGCGCCAGTGGTCCGCATTGCGGCGTTATTGGTCACTCTCGATCATAGTTCGGCGGGGGCCCTCGCTACACGGCTCCTCACGGCGGCATTATTATCACATCAAACCACTTCTGGATGTTATCATCAATCAATGCATTGTCGGCTGCTTTAGTCAAAATTAAATATTATATACCAAGGGATATACAACTGTCACTGGATATACCCACTTTGCCTATCTGTGATATACCATCGGAACCGTCAACGCCTGAACCTTTTCCGTGAACTTTTCCTGACTTTAAGCTTTTCCACCCCAAACTGGCCGGAGCCCGGGGGTTAGATCTACAGTTGATTAGCGCATTACAAGAAGTTGTGTCACTTGCCATGCAGCACATACTCATTAGGCATTTGTCCACAATTTTAGTGTACAAATCCAAAGCGATCGGACGCATGCGTAGAAAAAAAATGGTGTCCCCGTGACTCTCCAGAGGGCCGTGTCGATATTCAGACGATGGCGGACATAGGTTCGTGTGACGAATATTCTAGGTGAAATTCGATGTGGGAACGCTCGGACTGTAGGGAACGATGATATTTCTGACTTCAACAGCGCCAGGGCATCGTTCGGGGACCGTTTGATTATCACTCAGGTCGTGTCAGTATGAAATTAGGTAAAACACTCCGACATAACATTGAAATCAACGGAGATTCAAAGATTACGGCCGTTCGTGTCCACTATGGTCTGGTACTTTTCATATTCGACTTCACAAATGACGTATATTCATTGATATGATTATTCATTGTATATTCATGACGTCCCTGACTTGTATTGTTCTATACACGTCTAGCCACCTTACCTTTCATTATTATCTATTGTCTTTCTATTGTTGCATCAGCCCTTTATTTTGTAGGAAGAGGTCACCATTCTGGTCACGGCGTATGAACAACCCGTTATCTATCCAAGAGCCCATTATTAGACAAAGGTTTTTGATAACGTCCTCTAGCTCACATAACGGCTTCTGCCCTGTAGTGACCTCTTCCAAAAATATTGAGCAGATGATTAACAAGAAGACAATAATAACAAAGAAAAGATAAGTGGATTACCTACGAAGAAGATTTTTAAACTATCACCTATTGGATAAGATTAACACTTCTGAGTAAACATCTCATAAAAGATTTTAAGTAGGCCTAGCAACAGTGAACGTGATCAATAGTTTTTCAATAGTTTTTTAAACTATCACCTATCGGATAAGATTAACACTTCTTTAGTAAACATCTCATGACAGATTTTAAGTAGGCCTAGCAACAGTGAACATGATCAATAGTTTTTCAATAGTTTTAAATCCTGATCCTGAAGTATGCCTATGCATCAATGATTGAAATATAGAGACAATTATGAGTTTCAAACGGATAAAAATCACACATAGTTGGCATTAGTATTTTATTGAATTTATATCGGCATGCTTGCAATGAAAATAATTCATTTTAATGCTAAGGTAGGCCTATGATAATGCAATTATTACAATTTAGATCGGGATACACAACTTTATAGTAGTGGATTTTTCATTACCAATTCTTCAATTTAGGGGGAAAATTGAAAATGATGTATTCAAGGAGGGCACACATTCGGGGACATTAAAGGGGGACGCAAGGAAGTTTTTTTTTGCTCTAACAAATGTCCAAATTTGAAAAAATCACAAGAAAACCCAAAACTTTTTGACCCAATTTTTTTTAACAAAGCTAACAAAAATATTTGTTAGTACAAAATGTCCAAATCGCTTGATTATAATGTAAAGACACTATAAACTTGGGGACGAATTTCTCATTTTCGACCTAATCCAAAAAGTTTTGAAATTTTGACCAAAAAGTGCCAAAAAAGTGATTTTCCAATTTTTAAACTTTACATCATAATCAAGCGATTTAGGCATTTTTGGAAAGGAAATGGATAAAAGAATCAAAATTTGGTGTCAATTTTAACAAACAATTTGGATTTTTGTTGTTGACAAAATCACAAACAAAAAAATACTTTTTGACCCAACATTTTTTTAACAAAGCTAACAAAAATAACTGTGTACAAATTGTCCTTTGATTATAATGTAAAGACACTAACTTGGGGACGAATTTTCTTATTTTTTAACCTAATCTAATCCAATTTTTTAAATTTTGACCAAAAGGTGTCAAAAAAGTGATTTTTTCCAAAATTTTTAACTTTACACCATAATCAAGCGATTTGGGCATTTTTTACTCAAAATTGTTAGCTTTGTTAAAAAATATTGGGTCAAAAAAGTGATTTTTTGTGTGTGATTTTCTCAAAAAATCAAAATGTTTGGTTAAAATTGACGCCAAATTTGGATTATCTTATCTATTTCCTTTCACAAAATGCCCAAATCGCTTGATTTTGATGTAAAGTTTAAACATTTGGAAAAATCACTTTTTTGGCACTTTTTGGTCAAAATTTCAAAAAAAATATTGGATTAGGTTAAGAAATGAGAACATTTTGGATTCTCTGATCCATTCCTTTCCAAAACTGTCTACTTTTATACACATTTGAGACAGCATTCACAAAATCAGCATAGCCTCCGTAATACTGTTGTAACTCCTCCATTATTTACATGAAATTCACATTTTTTGAAAAAATATATATAAAAACACCGTTTTTGACCCATTTTAGGTTTTGTCAAGATAAGTGGCAACGATTTTATTTTCATGATTTTGGAGTAAACAAATCACATTTTCAAGACATCAATTGGGGAATCGAACAGCAAATTAGTATAAAACAGTGGCGGCGCCAGTAACACTGTTGGTGTTGTTGGGGGAGTCAATCAGGGGTGGGGGTCAAACTGAAACGGGGGGGGCGAGAGGTTGGGCAAGAACTAAAATTGGGGGAAAATACATTTTTGAGTTCGCGCCCGTGAAATATAATACATTAATGCAATAAGGCCTAAATTAACTGAATTTAAACTATTTCAACTAAAAGTATGTAATTTTAATATAAAAAGTAAACCATTTTCGATTGGTTGGGATCCAAATGCGTAGGGCTTGTTGATGAGCTGACTGGGAGGACGGGGCAAAGGTTGTGACTGGGGTTAATTACGTTTTACGTCTTACGTAGCGGTCATGATATTATTATTTTATTTTCCGTATAAATCTATACGCAACTGAGAAGACGCTGAAATCTAAAATATGTGTAATATAATAATTTAGTAAAATATGATACAAAATCATAGATAACTCACATTCTTTTAGTTTTCTTGTCAAGTCACATGAACACGTACTGTAAAAATAGGCATTTTCCAAATATATCCAAACATACAATTGCGTAGTCCTTGTTATCGGGGATAGTTTACAAGACTTCATTTGATCTTGGTAATGAAGACACTCTCGGTTGCATGGATTTCGAAGATGGTATAACATTGGAGCATCAGACGAAGAACCAATGTGATGTTATTCTCATGAAAGTTGATGGCCCACTGATACACCTGACCGATCAGTTAAAAGAACTGCAGATTATGCTAATTCAACTATTAAGTTTGTGTTGCACATTATATAACTAAAGTAGCTCATGGGTCAATTAATCTACTTGCTTAAGCCAGAGGACAAATCATTTTATTGAACCAATTCTAATGTTTATATAATACCTTCTGCTGATAATAGTTTGTGTTTATCAGGGATAGTCAACCATTGTAGATATTTAAAACGCTCACTCGTGCATTCAAGTATAACTCTTAATCAGACAGCTTTTTTTATTTCTCAACACGCTCCCTTGCACTCAGTAATATTGAATTCCTTATTTCAGTGTTTGTAACTAGTTCATGGATAGTTAACTTTAAGCTGGGTCTGACGATTATTGTAATGTTAGTGCGTCATGGGGGGCTAAGCACCAGACCAACTTTATTTGATAGTCTCTTGCAAAATTTAGCGATGTCAACATAACAAATGATTCCAAGATCCATTGCCCAAATTGTATTAGGTAAATTACGAATTATGATTTATCATCTTTATTTGTACAGATACGGTGTTTCGCCGTGTATGAAAGATAAACCCCTCATAGCAGACCATCAGCAATAATAATGGTCGCCGGCGCGCCCCTTTTGCAGGCTCGGCCTGCGGCCTCGCCTGCAAAAGAGGCTAGCCGGGCGCCCATTATTATTGCTGATGGTCTGCTATTCGTCCTTTATCTAATACATAACAAAAGGTGTCCAGGCCCTGACAATACAGTGTCCGGGGGTTGATACGGGTCTAACACGCCTATTAACGATTTAACAATAGGTTCACCAGAGCGAATTAATAGCGCTTGTAAGCGGGCAATTTATGTCATGCAGTGGCACAGGGCCATGGAGGAATTAAACTAAGGAGGGGTCACTCTTTTTGAAAGACGCACTGATATGGGCTGGGACGCCCTCAAAAACCGCCAGGTCAATCCAGTTAAATTAGACTACTATACGTTGTACGTTGTACGTTATACGTTGCAGTGGCAACTTGAAACTTAGTGTATAAAGTGTATGGCTATTTCTGTGCGTAATCCAAAAGAGGTAATTAGTCTTACTCTTTTAATAGTTCGGTACAATTATAACAGACTTTGCATCAGTCTAATGAAATCAGCGCGAAAACGAAGTCACGTAATTGTACACGGAGTCCTAATGAACAATTTTATTTGTCATTGTTTAAAATGCTAATCGATTCATTGTTTTAATTTCGAAATAAGTATATGGGGATCATCAACGCGTACGAAATGTGATGCTTGAATCACTCCATACTAAATATATCTTTATCAACGACTATGCCAAAACAGTTAGTCTAGTGTAGCGTCGTGGCCACGCTCTAGCGCTTCCACGCAGGAATCCCGGGTTCAATTCCTCATCCAACCATATCATTAATATATGGCTGGGTTTTTTTTGTTGTAACATACACCTTTCTGCAGCGTTCATAGTTAACTCACCTGAACAAAAGAAAAGCCCCTATAAATTGTATATTTTGTAGTATGGGATAAACGCTGAGGCTGCTATGCGGTGCAGTGATGATAAACAATTTGATGATTTGATGATGTTATTATATTATGCCACGCTATGCCTTGGTCTAAATACTCAAAATTAAAAGAAATGCTTATCCTGGGTGCAAGTGTGTTTAGCTCAATTGAAAATTGAAGAAGGCACAAGCCCGGGTGCAAGTTGAATTTACAAAGCAGAATTTGAAATTTACAAAGCAGATAACTTTGGGCTCTACCCAAGGGTTATGTAATAGGCCTACTCTTCTGTTCTCGAGGTACTGATGGTGTTTTTCAGACTTTTTGAAGTCATGTCTTGCAAGACAAAACGGTAAGAGCAATCAAAGAATGGCAAACCAAGCCTATATGACTGTAAAGTAAGTTGTAAGAATTTACAGTTCTTCATAACACAAGGCTATGCAATACTGCAAGATGTCCCCCGATGAAATATCACCACGAAGACACGTAATATAACACGCATATGTACGACCATTAGTCTATTGAAGACAGTTTTTATCCTGAGTCTGTGTCTTCTGGCAAATGTGTGCTTCCTGAAGCCGTCGGGGAAGTGTAGTGGCCCGTCAGTGTCTTCTAAGCATGCTAAGTGTACACTGTTACCGTTCCACACTTGCAAGACAAGACTTCAAAAACTCGCCAAAAACCGCTCATTTTAACCCAGCGCGACAAGCCCTAAAACCACCTCATTCGCAGCAGGTGCTGCACGTTAACACACATGATTCAATGCATAAAATCAAAACTATCAGTATATGAAACAGAGATATGAAGCTATCGAAATAGAGCTGTCGTCTGCTAACCTCTATAGACTTATGCAAGTCTTTATTTATGCTATATTGTTATTGTTTACGCTAGTTGTTCAACGTGTATTCATTCATGTGTGTGTGGGTGCTTGTTGCATTTTCCCCTCACATTGAATATATTACTAGTATTTCATTACAACTACTGCATGTACTGCATAGCTATTTTATTGGATATAAAGTCATAATGATAGGTGTGGTGATGCGTTGGCTTGCGAATTGAAAACTACAATACAAGAGCTTGTTGAGAGGCTAAGCTCGGACGAAACTGTGTCCAAGCTCTGTGTAGCCCCACTTGGATTGTCTAGGTTTTTGCCGGACAAACCTTAACTGGATTGGACTGGCGCCTTTAGAGGGCGGTATACACGGTGTTTTCAACATACTTATTGCCAACGGCTTGGAACCCGATTGTTTATTTTGAATGTATAAATCGTATTCAAATTGGGAACCAAGTACACAATGCAGGGTAATTCTTAAGCTGCCGAAAGTCAATGGCTTTCTCCACGTTGTTCTTGGCATTTAGCCGGTCCCGTCTTTGTTAAGAATTGTTTCTATCAGATTTGCACGTTGTATCGGAGTCACAGCCGCCGAGAATCTCAGTAGCAGGGGCCTGACAGGGCCCCAAAGTGGATTCGTTTGTGCATGAGATGCCAAGTTTTGCAAGGAAGAAAGACAGAGGTTTGCTTGTCATCCAGTCACGATTCGCTGAGGTACCAACACCTCTTCTTCGAGTGAGTGATTGAAATGGTAGATGGTGGTGAAGAAGAATTGCATCGAGAGATCTTGCTCGACCACCTTTCGCACGCTTTGGCATTCCTTGGAAACGCTCAATGTCATGTGTCGATACAACGACGTGAGGAATTGCGCAATCATGTTGATACTAAATATGGTGACATATTAAATAAACTAAAAGCGGTGACTGACATCCAACCGACAACTCGTCGAACGCAACCACCATCTAATCAAAGAGCTTTTTGTGCTCCACAACAAGCGTGGTCGGTGGTTTCAACACAAACGCAACAGTAGCTTTCCGCAAACGCGTCCCAGCAGTGAGTGGCAACAACCACGATTCCAACAAGGACAAGGTCAAGCAAAAGACAGTCGGTTCCGCGGACGCGGACGGGGCCAGAGCAGGCCACCATCATGGGCAAAGAAGGTTTAATTAAGTTGCACCACTGGAAGACTACGTTTGGCAATAAAGGAATGGTCAAGAATAACCCAAGACAATTTTGTTTTGCAGACCGTAAAAGGTTACCGTCTGGAATTAATTTAGTTTCCTCGTCAGAACTGTGTTCCGATAACAAAAGTAAAATGAAAGCTTCAAGTTTCTGTTATGCAAGAGGACGTCAAAAAACTTCTTCAAAAAGGGGCGATAGAGGCAGTGGTCCAATGCCCCGACCAGTTTGTTTCACGACTATTCCTTGTCCCGAAAATGACGGGAGACTTGAGACCAGTGATAAATTTAATACCGTTAAACAAATTTATTTTCTACAGCCATTTCAGTAATTCAGTTAATTCGTCAGGGAGACTATGGCAACAATAGATCTCAAGGACGCCTATTTTTCGATTCCGATTAATGTTCATCATCGCAAATTCCTTCGGTTCATCGCAAATTCCTTCGGTTCATTTGGAAGGATCAAGTGTACCAGTTAACGGCTCTTCCGTTCGGGTTGTCGAGCGCCTCGAGAATCTTCACAAAGGTTCTAAAGGCAGTAATAGCGTATCTACGCACTGAAAACCTAAATTGGTCAGCCTGACTAACTTAAAGCTAGTCCAGATGGTGCTCACTTTGACTAGCTTTAGCCTAGTCCAGCATTGCTGGACTAGCTTTACGTTAGTCGCTCGACTAGCTTGATGTTATTCCGTTTTAAGCTGGACTAGTTTAGGCTAGTCGCTGGACTAGCTTAGGCTAGTCGCTCGACTAGCTTTAAGTTAGTCCAAATGCTGTCCATTTTGACTAACGTAAGATTAGTCAAGCTAGCTTGACTAACGTAAGGTTAGTCCGACTTTGCTCGACTTACGTAAGGTTAGTCCCTCTCAAACCATATAGTAGATCCCGCGTGACTCAAATTATTCACGTTGCGTAGCAGTACTTGGTTTTGCCACGGGTGATTGCTCTGTTGTCTGTTCAATAGCACTCGTATTGACCATGTTGTTGGCGGGGCTGCTGGCTACTGGTCAGCCATGGCTGACCCGTTAGCGTTCGAGATGTCCGCGCTACCGTCGTTCTTTACAGTTAGTTTTTTTCCTACTCCGAGTCGTCATTCCAAACAAAATGTAGCATAAAATAGTCTACAGATGTTGGCAAACACTATGATATACACAATGGCCACACAATGAAATAACTACGGCAAATTACGTCTGGATTGGCTAGCAAAACCGGACCGGCGATGACGTACGTCTTATCTGCATGCCGCCATTGATATTTTATCTCAGTGCCTTGACTAACCTAAAGCTAGTCAAGCCAGCTTGTCTAAAAAGCTAGTCCAGCCACAGACTAGTCCAGCAGAACAAATCAAGCTAGTCAGGCTGAGCCGGACTAACCTTAAGCTAGTCAAGTCGGCCATAACCTATCCATCAGGCTTGACTAACCTGCTTGACTAGTTCAAGCTAGTCCAGCAGGCTTGACTAACCTGCTCGACTAGTTTAAAGTTAGTCTTTGTCTGACTAGTTTAAGTTTTCAGTGTGGCTGATCTCCGTATAATAATGTTTGTCAAATTATCATCTAAAAACTAATTTTAATTAGTGGGCCTAATTAAGTAAGCAAATGGAAATTAGACAAACGCCAATATCAAGTGTACTACCCATGTACAAAGTCACATCATCATAGCTCATCTCATATATCCACAAACTTTACTTTGCATATTTTATGCATACATAAGTTGACATAATTAGGAAATTACCTGGCAACTGGAATTTTTACTCAGCCAAAAAAGAACCACCTTAAGATCAATTTATTATTAAATATTATAAATATATCCATAATCATACATGAAAAATTGTAGAAATAATATCAAACAATCAATCAACCAATCAATCAATCAATAAAATAAGTGAATACTTAATTTAAATTAATTAATTAATTAAGAATAATAAATTGAATAATTAATTAAATAAATAACATTAAATGCCTATTTACATATAAATTAATGAATGAATAATTAAATACTATAAATTAAATTTATGCTGCAGTTAGGGCTTATAAAGCTTCTCAAAAAATAATGTATAATCGCGTCACTTCCTTCATTAACAAGCACAACATTCTTACAAATTCACAGTATGGTTTTCGTACAAAACACACATATGGCTCTCATTGATCTCTTAACCAAAATCAACGATGCACTGATCAAAAAGCACCACACCTTAGGTATTTTCTTGGACCTGTCCAAAGCTTTCGATACCATCAATCACAATATACTAATCTCTAAATTAGAACACTATGGTATACGAGGCAATGCTCTCGAATGGTTCAGACACTACATCACAGATAGACATCAATTTGTTTACGTCCACTCCACAAAATCATCGCAACTAACATATGGGGTTCCACAAGGTTCCATCTTCGGCCCTCTCTTCTTTCTACTCTACATTAACGACATTACGCACGTCAGCACCGCTCTTTCGTACATCATCTTCGCAGATGACACAAACCTACTTCTTTCACACCCAGATTACCATGAACTTCAAAACATCACTAACAACGAACTGTCTAAACTATCTAACTGGTTCAAAGCTAATAAACTGTCCTTAAATATTAAAAAACTAACTTCATGACTTTTTCACGCGGCAAACACAAACATCACAATATTAACATTCTCATCGATGACCAGCCTATTCTCCAAGTGGACACCACGAAATTTCTAGGTACCACAATTGACAGAAAGCTAAAGTGGACTGATCATGTCAACAACGTTCGTGTCAAGGTTGCTCGACCAGTAGGCGTTTTAAATAAACTCAAGCACTTCCTTCCTATTGTAGCGAATTTCAGATTTCATCGGTATGTGACATAGGATTAGATTTTGTTGTAGCCACTAGGATGGACATCGTTTAATTATTAAGTAGATGGACAGGCAATAAAGCAGTACGAGGTACGTCCATAGTAGCAGTAGAGAGGGGACGCCCTGTAGTTGTAGAGATACTAATCAGAAGAAAGCTTAAAGATACATGGAAGTATATAAGCTTACTGTGACCATTCATAGAACTACCCCAAATTTACCTTCAGAATGTTATATTCCTGGCGAATAAATGACTACAAGCTTCCATCTCCATCATTATAAATGTAATCCGGTTTATTTATCTTTCATCCTGGCTTCATAACCAGCACATTTACTCCGTACGACTACAACAGACGTCAGCGTTTCTGTTTTGTTTACATTTTGACTCGACGACGATCAGCTGTTTTGAGGTCATCACGGACAAAGGTCAAATCACCTTGGTCAGGCATCTCACGTCTTAAATATTATTGTTTATTGTGTGCATACATTTGACATCGTTTGTCAGTTTAAATATATTTCTACTAATGTACCTGTGATTTTTATATGATTATAACTCGCACATTAACATTTTACACGCTGATTCAATGTCGGAACATTTCGTAACTATTGAATCAGGCTGCGAGCTCCCAGAAGTCCCTTGGAAAAATATGGCCGTCAAAGCCTGACGTATATTCGACGAACGCTAAAACTAGCTAAGTTGTACCTTTCTTATTCGACTAGAAGTTGAATCTATACAAAGAAAGCAATCATGAAACGTCGATACTAATCAATGGGAATGTAATAGAATGTAAACTGGGTAGAAATGGGCTAAATTAAAGACATTATTGGGGGCATTGCTATCGTCAAGGTTAACAATAATAAATGGGGCTGTCAGATGACGTCATCAATAACAATTGAATGCACACTGTGTCGAAAGGCCAAGGGAATGCTAGTAACGATTGAACGCACACTGTGTAGAGTAGAAAGAGTAAACGTTAGTACTAAATACAGTGATACACACTGTGTCGAAAGGTAAACGTTATTACTAAATACAGTATACACACTGTGTTGAAAGGCCAAAAGGTAAATGTTATTGATACATGACATGTATACACACTGTGTCGAAAGGGTAAATGTTATTAATAAATTCACACTGTGTCGAAAGAGTACACGGTATTAATAAATACACACTGTGTCGAAAGGGTAAACGTTATTACTATATAAATACAGTGATACACACTGTGTCAAAAGAGTAAACGGTATTAATAAATACAGTGATACACACTGTGTCAATGTATACACACTGTGTCGAAAGGGTAATGTTATTAATAAATTCACACTGTGTCGAAAGAGTACACGGTATTAATAAATACACACTGTGTCGAAAGAGTAAGCGGTATTATTAAATACAGTGATACACACTGTGTCGAAAGAGTAAGCGGTATTATTAAATACAGTGATACACACTGTGTCGAAAGAGTAAGCGGTATTATTAAATACAGTAATACACACTGTGTCGAAAGAGTAAGCGGTATTATTAAATACAGTAATACACACTGTGTCGAAAGAGTAAGCGGTATTATTAAATACAGTGATACACACTGTGTCGAAAGAGTAAGCGGTATTATTAAATACAGTGATACACACTGTGTCGAAAGAGTAAGCGGTATTATTAAATACAGTAATACACACTGTGTCGAAAGAGTAAGCGGTATTATTAAATACAGTGATACACACTGTGTCGAAAGAGTAAGCGGTATTATTAAATACAGTGATACACACTGTGTCGAAAGAGTAAGCGGTATTATTAAATACAGTAATACACACTATGTCGAAAGAGTAAGCGGTATTATTAAATACAGTGATACACACTGTGTCGAAAGAGTAAGCGGTATTATTAAATACAGTGATACACACTATGTCGAAAGAGTAAGCGGTATTATTAAATACAGTGATACACACTGTGTCAAAAGAGTAAGCGGTATTATTAAATACAGTAATACACACTGTGTCGAAAGAGTAAGCGGTATTATTAAATACAGTAATACACACTGTGTCGAAAGAGTAAGCGGTATTATTCAATACAGTAATACACACTGTGTTGAAAGAGTAAGCGGTATTATTAAATACAGTAATACACACTGTGTCGAAAGAGTAAGCGGTATTATTAAATACAGTAATACGCACTGTGTCGAAAGAGTAAGCGGTATTATTAAATACAGTGATACACACTGTGTCGAAAGAGTAAGCGGTATTATTAAATACAGTAATACGCACTGTGTCGAAAGAGTAAACGGTATTAATAAATACAGTGAAGGCACACTGTGTCGAAAGCGTGTAATAATAACCGAATGTATACTGTGTCGAAAGCGTGTAATAATAACTGAATGCACACTGTGTCGAAAGCGTGTAATAATAACTGAATGCACACTGTGTCGAAACAAGGCTGTGATAGTAATTGAATGTTAATCAGTAAATAAAGGGATAATTCGTTGAGCTTCCTAAAATTGCTGTACGTGTCTGATTTCCTAGGGGATTTTAAGGATCTCCCGTGTACCCCACGCTACAAAATTGGTGGCAACGGTGGGATTTCGGAAATCATGGCTACAGAGTGGCAGGTAACCCATGACCCAAGGTCAGGGGTTCACGTCCCCCGAGAAAGAGAAAGGCGAGATGTCGAAGCAGACCTTGTACGGAAAGTAAAAGATTTAGAAGATGAGATGAGGCGACGAGAATACGATCAGTTGGAGATGGTGGAAGTGTGCGAAAGGCAAGCAAGAGAGTTACGTTCAAGGGGAGGAGCCACCGCAAGGTCGACTCGCAGTGGAAGGGAGGTTATTCCTGAAAAGTATGATGGAACCTCTAGTTGGCGTAGCTACTTGACACATTTTGAGGCCTGTAAACATTTAAACGAGTGGGACGATGAGATGGCAGAAGAATGGTTGGCGGCGCGTCTGATGGGAAAGGCTACTAGAGTTTTGGAAGAAGATAGAGATGGTTATGAAGAGCTGAAGGATTTGTTAAGCGCAGAGTTTGGTCCATCTGACGGAGCAGAGAATTATTCGGCCGAGTTGAAGAGCAGAAGAAGGAGACCGGGGGAAAGCTTGAAAGAGCTTGGACAATCCATTAAGGATTTAGTACGGTTGGCGTATCCGGAACTACCCAAAACATCTCGAGATCGGCTAGGCCGGGAGTATTTTAAGGAGGCCCTTGAGGACGCTGAACTTCGTCAGGCTATTTTTAGAGCGAAACCAGCCACTTTGGATGAGGCCGTCGCCGCCGCCAAGGACTGGGAACTGTTCGTTAAGACGGAGAAGACTCGCCGGGGGAGGGCGACTGCCCGAGAGATGGAGGTATTGGTGGCTAAGGTTGACAAACTGACGCAAGAGTTTAGAAAACCTGATTTGCCGAAGCCACTTCAGTCCAACCCACCTACCGCATGGAATGGACCGCCATCAGATTGGGGTCCATCAATGGCGCCACCTAGTTGGACACCAAATAGTCATCCGCAATTGAATTGGACGTCAGCGGCAAGTCAGCATCCGCAATCAAATTGGACGCCAGCGGCAAGCTATCAACCGCAATCGACTTGGACGCCAGCAGCATATCACCAACCGCAATCGAATGGGATGCCAGCGGCAAGTCATCAACCACAATCAAGTTGGACGCCCCCGTCGAATCGTCAACCCCAGCCTAGCTGGACACCGCCGCCTGGTTGGATGCCACCGCAACCGCAGTCGTATGCGAATCCCAAGAATCTCAGTCTTCCATTTAAATTTGGCCAGAGGGATTATAGCAAGGCAAAATGCTGGCATTGCGGCCAACTTGGACATCTTGTCCGCCAATGCCCGGTTGCGGAAAACTCCAACGGGCCGACCCCGCAGTCCATGGGAACGCCACAGGAACAAAAGAAGGACTAAGTAAGACAATGAATAATAAGACATCACTCATCACGCTTTCTGTAGATGTAACTGAAGGAGGACTTAATGTAATGGGACGGATAAGAGGTCAACCAATGATCCTTCATATAGACTCCGGTGCTTCTCATACTATTTTGTCATCGACACGTTATCATACGTTTCCGGCCGGCAAGAAACCTACGTTGAATTCAGCCCCTGAGTTGCAGATGCGTCAAGCTGATGGAACCTTAGTCAAGATAGCTGGAACTGCGACTGTTGAAATTCAACTTGGCAAAGTGGTCCAACCGATGGAAATCATTGTCGCAGATATTGAAACTGACTGTATACTTGGCCGGGACTTCCTGCTAGCGACAAATGCTGACATTAGTCTTAAAACACGTGTCATTACCGTCAACGGAGAGCAAGTCCAATGCATTGCGCAATCCAGAGGAACAGAGTGTTTGAAACTACATGTTACTAAGACTGTCAGAATTCCCGCCGGGCATGAAATAATAGTTCAGGCCGAAGCACCTGCATCGTGTGGCAACTTATGTTTTGGATTAGTCCAACCGTTAGAACTGAATGATTTGACAGCCAGAGACATCTTAGTGGCCAGGGGTGTACCGTGTACTCTTTCGACACAGTGTGAATTTATTAATAACATTTACCCTTTCGACACAGTGTGTATACATGTCATGTATCAATAACATTTACCTTTTGGCCTTTCAACACAGTGTGTATACTGTATTTAGTAATAACGTTTACCTTTCGACACAGTGTGTATCACTGTATTTAGTACTAACGTTTACTCTTTCTACACAGTGTGCGTTCAATCGTTACTAGCATTCCCTTGGCCTTTCGACACAGTGTGCATTCAATTGTTATTGATGACGTCATCTGACAGCCCCATTTATTATTGTTAACCTTGACGATAGCAATGCCCCCAATAATGTCTTTAATTTAGCCCATTTCTACCCAGTTTACATTCTATTACATTCCCATTGATTAGTATCGACGTTTCATGATTGCTTTCTTTGTATAGATTCAACTTCTAGTCGAATAAGAAAGGTACAACTTAGCTAGTTTTAGCGTTCGTCGAATATACGTCAGGCTTTGACGGCCATATTTTTCCAAGGGACTTCTGGGAGCTCGCAGCCTGATTCAATAGTTACGAAATGTTCCGACATTGAATCAGCGTGTAAAATGTTAATGTGCGAGTTATAATCATATAAAAATCACAGGTACATTAGTAGAAATATATTTAAACTGACAAACGATGTCAAATGTATGTACACAATAAACAATAATATTTAAGACGTGAGATGCCTGACCAAGGTGATTTGACCTTTGTCCGTGATGACCTCAAAACAGCTGATCGTCGTCGAGTCAAAATGTAAACAAAACAGAAACGCTGACGTCTGTTGTAGTCGTACGGAGTAAATGTGCTGGTTATGAAGCCAGGATGAAAGATAAATAAACCGGATTACATTTATAATGATGGAGATGGAAGCTTGTAGTCATTTATTCGCCAGGAATATAACATTCTGAAGGTAAATTTGGGGTAGTTCTATGAATGGTCACAGTAAGCTTATATACTTCCATGTATCTTTAAGCTTTCTTCTGATTAGTATCTCTACAACTACAGGGCGTCCCCTCTCTACTGCTACTATGGACATACCTCGTACTGCTTTATTGCCTGTCCATCTACTTAATAATTAAACGATGTCCATCCTAGTGGCTACAACAAAATCTAATCCTATGTCACATACCGATGAAATCTGAAATTCGCTACAGAGCTCCCTCCCAAGACGATGACGTCCCGGCATCTCAGTCTGACAAATACAGCAAATTTCAACTATTGATCTTCTCTGGTGGTTATCTTCGGAAAGCGTTCCACGAAGAGCGTTGAAATATGAAACAATGATAATAACCAATATATATATATATAGATAGATTTGGAGAAACATCATAGTGGTAGAACATACGCGTTTATCCTACACAGTTGTATCTACCGTCTTGGCACAGCGTAATTGTAACTAGACGAGGGATGAAACAATAATGAGTTTAACCGGTATCTTGCCGGTACTGTACGAGTCCTCCTGGGATTTCGCCTCCCTTCAGGTTCTGGTGGTTCATCCGAATCTTGAACTCTTTGCTGTTCATCGTTGTCGTCGGTCGTTTCATTTAGGTCCGGTACTGCCAGTGGCATTGGCTCATTAACCACAATCTCATTCGGTAGTTCTTTCGGAGTCTCAGCTCTGGCTGGCCTTTCTTCTTCCTCTTGTTTATCCTCTAATGGCTTCTTTGTATAATTCCACCCATCCAGAGTCGGTCCCTCATAAAGTTTGAGGTGGTCCACATGGTATATTTTACATTTACTCCTAGGTGATTTCTGAATTCTAACATGTACGTCAGACAGTTTTTCTACCACCAGGTATGGCCCATCCCAGGGAAGGCGAAGTTTGTTGGTGAGGCCTGGTTTTCTTTGATGAATGAAGAGCCACACAAATGTGCCTTCCTGTATCGGATTTCCATGAGCTCGTCTATCGTAAGTCGTCTTCTGCCTCCTGGCACTGCTGCGCAACACTTCTCGGGCTCTTTCATGGGCAAGTCGTATGCGCTCCCGTAGCTCTTCTGCGTAGTCTGTCATAATGTCGTCCTCTCGAGGTTCCAAGTCCTCATCCTGAAATGGCTCGACCATCAGATCCAAGGGTACACTTACTTCTCGGCCCAGCATGAGCATGTTTGGTGTTTCTCCAGTGCTCTCATGTACTGCACTGCGATAAGCCAAGCCAACATATGGTAACATTGCGTCCCAATCGCGTTGATTTTTTATTGGTTCAATCATCATAGAAACCATGTTCAGCAGGGTCCGGTTAAATCGTTCTATCATACCATCACTCTTAGGATTATACGGTGTGGTCCGGGTTTTCTTTACACCAAGGAGTCGCAATACTTCCGCAAAGACCTTCGATTCGAAATTTCGCCCTTGGTCTGAGTGTAATTCGTGCGGGCATCCGAATCGACAAACAAATTCATCTGTAAATTTTTGCGCTACCGTCTCTGCAGTTTGATCGGGAATCGCGTGCACTTCGACCCATTTACTGAAGTAATCACCTATCACTAGCACATATAAATTCCCGTCGTCCGACTCTGGCAGTGGCCCAAGAATATCAACAGCTACTCGCTCTAACGGAGCTCCAACCCGATACTGTCTCAGTTTTGCCCTTCGTTTCCTAGCTGGTTTCATCCGACGAGCGCAATCGGTACACTTTCGGAGGTAAGAGCGTAGATCGGCAGTCATTCCTGCCCAGAAGTATCTTTCCTTTACACGACGGAGTGTTTTGGTGTATCCCAAGTGCCCTGCAGATTTGGAATTGTACAATTCTTGAATACACAGGTCTCTGAATGCGGCGGGCAGAATGATTCTGCGCGTAAAGCTGTTGGAATCTGCGTCCACCCACTTACGACAAAGGACTCCTTCTTTAACATACAGGAGATTCCAAATAGACCAGTATCCTTTCAGGTTTGGGGCCGTTGGCGATACGATCTTCCACTCTGGTCGCTCTCCTCCGCTTTCAAGGGTAGTCATGATCATAGTCATCGTAGGATCCTTAAGCTGTTCTTCTCTGATTTGTTTCAGAGTTACGACTGGTTTCACTTCTTGAACCGTAGCCTTTGTCAGAGTTGAAACTGGAATTGGTTCTGCAATTGTAACAGGTACAGTTGGCCCAATTGATTCAGGGAGCACTGCATTGGTCTCATCAATTGACTGTGTTTCTACGGAAACTACTTTAATGATCTCCAGATTAGGTGGTGCATTGCTATTAGCATCAGCTCTTCTTGCACATCTCTTCGGCTTTGAATCAGGACATGTGTCGCATCCACATTGGTGGCAAGGACGTCGTGAGAGAGCATCTGCATTTTGATGGCGAGCTCCAGGTCTGTGTTCTATCTTTAAGTTGTAACTGCTGAGAACTTCAAGCCAGCGGGCGAGTTGACCTTCGGCTTCCTTGAAATTACACAGCCATCTCAAAGCAGCATGATCTGTTCTTACGATGACAGCTCTTCCATATAAGTAATGTCGGTAATGTTTGAGGAAGTTGACGACGGAGAGAAGTTCACGCCGGGTTACACAATAATTGCGCTGTTCCTTACTAAAGGTTTTGCTACCGTACGCAATCACACGCTCCTCGTCATCATGTACTTGAGACAGGACCCCTCCCATAGCAAATGCGCTGGCATCAGTGTCAAGAATGAACTGGCCTTCCTCTGCTGGATATGCCAAGATTGGGTCAGAAATTAATCGACGCTTCAGTTCCTCAAACGCTGCTTTGCATTCACTGCTCCAATCAAATTTCGTGTTCTTTGCGGTTAATCTATGTAGTGGTTTCGCAATATCTGCGAAGTGGTGAATGAATCGGCGGTAATAGGATGCAAGGCCTAAAAAGCATCTGACTTGGGTCACAGTTGTTGGTGCAGGCCAATCTTGTATGGTTTTCACTTTGTCAGGCTCGGTATGTATACCCTCTGCAGAAACGATGTGTCCCAAGTAGTGTACCCGTGGTTTGAATAGAAAGCACTTTGAAGGCTTCAGCTTTAATCCAGCCGATCGCAATCTCTCAAATACCTCTTCCAATCTGGACGCAATCTCGGTAACATTTCGCCCGAATACAATTATATCGTCCAAATACACTAGCAGCGTCTTCCAATGGAGACCAGTTAGTACATGTTCCATGAGTCGTTCAAAAGTGGACGGGGCGTTACATAGCCCGAATGGCATTACGTTCCAATTGTAGAGTCCACCTTGCACTGTAAAGGCTGACTTCTGTTTGGCTTCGTCATCCAATTCTACCTGCCAGTATGCTCCTGAGAGGTCGAGGGTACAAAATCCCTGAGCTCCTGAGAGTCGATCTAGCGTGTCATCTATGCGCGGTAGCGGGTAAGCGTCCTTGACTGTTACATCATTAAGTTTGCGATAATCGCAGCACAAACGCCAACCAGATCCCTTCTTTGCGACGAGCACGACAGGAGTAGCCCAAGGACTATGTGATGGTGTGATAAAATCTTTGTCCAGCAACATTTTAACTTGTCGGTCGATCTCAGCTTGTTGTTGTATAGGAGCCCTTCGGGGACGTTGCTTTATTGGACGAGCACTGCCGGTATCGATATGGTGCTTCACAAGATCTGTTCTGCCAATGTCGGTTTCTCCACTGGAAAATATATCTGCATTTCTTTTAATAAGTGAAGTTATCAGCGGTTTGTCCGACTCCTCAACTTCCTCTAGAGCATCCATCAGCAAGGCTGTGACATGACTTGGAGATTCTTCACAATCAGACGTTTCACTATTCCTTGTTGTTGCCTCTGAACTTTGGATGTCAGCTTCCTGTAAGGGTGACATCTCTGCTACAACGGTCCCTTCTTTAATAATCTGCTCTTGTGGACCTAAATTACACATTCTAACGCAGACGCTTTTCTGTGGATCCACCACTAATAAATACACACTGTGTCGAAAGGGTAAACGTTATTACTAAATACAGTGATACACACTGTGTCAAAAGAGTAAACGGTATTAATAAATACAGTGATACACACTGTGTCAATGTATACACACTGTGTCGAAAGGGTAATGTTATTAATAAATTCACACTGTGTCGAAAGAGTACACGGTATTAATAAATACACACTGTGTCGAAAGAGTAAGCGGTATTATTAAATACAGTGATACACACTGTGTCAAAAGAGTAAACGGTATTAATAAATACAGTAATACACACTGTGTCGAAAGAGTAAGCGGTATTATTAAATACAGTAATACACACTGTGTCGAAAGAGTAAGCGGTATTATTAAATACAGTAATACACACTGTGTCGAAAGAGTAAGCGGTATTATTAAATACAGTAATACACACTGTGTCGAAAGAGTAAGCGGTATTATTCAATACAGTAATACACACTGTGTCGAAAGAGTAAGCGGTATTATTAAATACAGTAATACACACTGTGTCGAAAGAGTAAGCGGTATTATTAAATACAGTAATACACACTATGTCGAAAGAGTACACGGTATTAATAAATACACACTGTGTCGAAAGAGTAAGCGGTATTATTAAATACAGTGATACACACTGTATCGAAAGAGTAAGCGGTATTATTAAATACAGTAATACACACTGTGTCGAAAGAGTAAGCGGTATTATTCAATACAGTAATACACACTGTGTCGAAAGAGTAAGCGGTATTATTAAATACAGTAATACGCACTGTGTCGAAAGAGTAAGCGGTATTATTAAATACAGTAATACACACTGTGTCAAAAGAGTAAACGGTATTAATAAATACAGTGATACACACTGTGTCGAAAGAGTAAGCGGTATTATTAAATACAGTGATACACACTGTGTCGAAAGAGTAAGCGGTATTATTAAATACAGTAATACGCACTGTGTCGAAAGAGTAAACGGTATTAATAAATACAGTGAAGGCACACTGTGTCGAAAGCGTGTAATAATAACCGAATGTATACTGTGTCGAAAGCGTGTAATAATAACTGAATGCACACTGTGTCGAAAGCGTGTAATAATAACTGAATGCACACTGTGTCGAAACAAGGCTGTGATAGTAATTGAATGTTAATCAGTAAATAAAGGGATAATTCGTTGAGCTTCCTGAAATTGCTGTACGTGTCTGATTTCCTAGGGGATTTTAAGGATGTCCCGTGTACCCCACGCTACACTATTAACACACTCAAAACACTCTACAACTCACTCATTTTGCCTCACCTGTCATACTGTAATAATTATTGTCTGGGGAAATTCTGGCTCGTCTCGTCTTCATTCTCTTAAGATTCTCCAGAAAAGAGCAATTCGAAGCATTTCCTTGGCTAAATACAGAACGCATACTAAACCACTTTTCAAGAAACACCTGTTCCTAACCCTTAACGACATTAACACTTTCCAAACATGGTCTTAGGTCTTCTAAGGACACAACTCGTCTTGTTGTTAATGCTAACAAACGTGCAATAGGCAAAACAGCATGTTCGCGCTTAGGCCCTAAGCTATGGAATGACCTCCCCATTTTTATTCGCAATTCCTGTAGCGTTCATACTTTTAAAAAGATGCTAAAAACTCACCTGTTTCCATCAGAGTAATTTGTTTTTCATCACTTTACATGGCCTATTGGCTCTATTATTGCCCGTTTTTATATTAATGTATCTATATTCTTGGTATTTGTATTCTATATACTTGTTGTATTTTTATAATACTTTAACTGTGTATACTTTGATTGTATCTTTTTAATATTTTATAATGTAGTTATTTGTATTGTGTACGGCGCTTTGATCTTTTTGGAAAAGCGCCTTATAAATGCTCTGTAATAATTTAAATAATAACATCACTTTTCATGTTTAAATACACAACAAATACACTTCCACCGGTTTTCAATGATTACTTTTCACGCATCAGCAGTCTTCACAGCCACAACACCCGCCAAACTAACAACTTTCGCCTACCCATTGACCACAATCTCTAGACGGTCAATGCGTTACTTTGGACCTTCTACTTGGAATGCTACTCCGTCCACCATACGTAATTCAAACACCACAAATGTCTCCAAGCGCATGCTCAGAGATCATCTTATCTCAGCGTACTAGTCCGTTCACAACTTTTTGTTGAGTTGTTTTACATTACTTTTGTTCCTAGTTTATATTACTTTTTCCTTTGAAATTATTTTCATCTTACTCTTTTCCAGCTACTTCCAGCAACCAGTTTGTCCATATTTGTTTTGCTGTCTTGCGCAATGTATGTCTGCCTGCCTGTCTGTCTCTAAGTCTGTCTGTCTCTAAGTCTGTCTCTAAGTCTGTCTGTTTGTCTGTTTGTCTGTGCGCGCTTTTTCGTCGCCTTCCCGGGGTCGGGCGGCGTTCAAACTCGGTGGGTGAGTGCAGCTCGGTCCCCGCAAGTTCGCACTCGATAGAGCATACGAGGTCAAAGGTCATCTAGGGGTCAACTTTTTGAAGTTGGTCGGATCGTGCTTAAACTCGGTGATCGCAATGCTCGATGCGAGGCGAGCGTGGCAAAAATAAAACGGGTTGGCGTTTGTTGGGTCTTCCGGGGTCAAAGGTCGTCTAGGGGTCGAATTTTCAAAGTTTGTCCGATCGGGCTTAAACTCGGTGACGGGAAGCCCGGATACGAGTCGAGCGTGGAAAAAATAAAACGGCTTTGCTTTTCTTGGGTCGTCCGGGGTCAAAGGTCGTCTAAGGGTCGAATTTTCAAAGTTTGTCCGATCGGGCTTAAACTCGGGGACGGGAAGCCCGAATGCAAGTCGAGCGTGGAAAAAATAAAACGCCTTTGCTTTTCTTGGGTCGTCCGGGGTCAAAGGTCATCTAGGGGTCGAATTTTCAAAGTTTGTCCGATCGGGCTTAAACTCGGTGATGATAAGCCCGAATGCGAGGCGAGCGTGGAAAAAATAAAACGGCTTTGCTTTTCTTGGGTCGTCCGGGCGGGGTCAAAGATCATCTAGGGGTCGAATTTTTAAAGTTTGTCCGATCGGACTTAAACTCGGTGATGAGAAACTTGGTGATCTGATTGTTCGGTCCCCGCAAGAGCAAGTTCGCATTCGCTAGAGCATACGAGGTCAAAGGTCATCTAGGGGTCAACTTTTTGAAGTTGGTCGGATCGTGCTTAAACTCGGTGATCACAATGCTCGAGGCGAGGCGAGCGTGGCAACAATAAAACGGGTTAGCGTTTGTCGGGTCTTCCGGGGTCAAAGGTCGTCTATGGGTCGAATTTTCAAAGTGTGTCCGATCGGGCTTAAACTCGGTGACGGGAAGCCCGAATACGAGTCGAGCGTGGAAAAAATAAAACGGCTTTGCTTTTCTTGGGTCGTCCGGGGTCAAAGGTCGTCTAAGGGTCGAATTTTTAAAGTTTGTCCGAACGGGCTTTATGCATGCATTCTACAAACCACCAAACCCGAACCGACAAACCCCGGGTGACCGCCCAAACCCGAGAACCGACAAACCCCGGGTGACCGCCTAGTATTTATATAATCTCCCTATTATATTGATTTATCTTTGTAACATAATTGCTTATTTGTAATATCTAATCCATTACCATTTTTCCAAAGGGGTCGTTGACACGTGTAAGCTCTTCGTGAGTTTTTTTTCAACGACGCCTTGCATATATATATGCTATTGTTTTGTATATTTTTTGCTCTGACTTTGTATTGATATGTTGTATATGCGAAATAAATAAACCTGTAAACCTGTAAACCTGTAAACCTGTATAAGTACTAGCGAGGTAGCTTACCTCTCTAGTAAGTACTTAGGTAGCTTACCTCTCTAGTAAGTTACGCCAATTTGGTGCACTCGGCCGTGTGACTGTGTAATAGACGGGGCCTGCAAAGGAAATACCCACATATTTTCTGAAATTGCTGAAAGCTATAAAGCGAGGATATTAGAGGCATTTCAATTTCAGAAAACAGGAGTAATTCTGTTATACCCTTCACAGGGGTATTCATAGTGCGTGATTTATAAGAACGACGCATACTAACCGATGTTGGTGTGAAGGGTATAACAGAATTATGCCGTTTATTATATGTTCTTGGTCACTATGAGAAAACACATTTCCCATAGCTCGCCGTTTCATGACAAACCAACTGTATTGTCATGATGAATCTCTAGCTTCGAGTCATATGCCAGGGCTACTCATGTCCAAAATGGTTTCATTGTTATATTCAGTTCTACATTCTCTTTTGAGACTAAGTCTATACAGCGTGTCCCAAAAAACTGGGTCCAAAACTTTCAGAGCTCAAAACTTAAAATATGGGAAACATAGATGCTTCATGTTTAGGAATATAAAAATGAATATATCTGACATTATTTGGTGAAATTATAAGACCAATCGGATGTAAGGTTTTAGAAATACAAAGCTTTGCATACAACGTGGTCAGAACCCGGTTTTTTTTCGATTTTGCCCATGAACCGTCCATGCGTTGCATTTGAGCAACGTTCTGACGTCATCAAAATTTTGCCTTTGACTTGATAACAATGACTTACTCAGGAAAATCTTCGTCATAAGGGGGATAAAAAGTGTAAATATCAATAAATAACCTTCTGAGACACTGCCATCTTTGAAGAAGTTCAAGAACCATTTCTTCAAAATTGGAAACCAGCCGTTAAGTCAGTCATCTCATCAAAGGAATTAGAAGAAGGGCCGGAACTTCAGATTTTGTTCAATCAGCCAGTCGGGATCGGGCAGGTAACTCACAAAAATACCTGCCCGACAGAAATTCCACCAGCCAGTGTAACTCTCACACTTGCACCGTTAGTTTGAAATTGTTTACCCGCCAGTCGGTTGCCGGGGTACTTTTTCCCGACACAAAATGTACCCGCTATGAGCAGGTGGGCCAGGCGCGTACCGCGGCATGTGAGCCAGGGGCTCACCCCTGCCCCCCCCCCCCCCCCCCCCCCCCCCCCCGGTCGGTACGCCACTGAGGTGGGTGGGTGCTATTTGCAGGCATGGTATCAGGGTAACGGTTGCTCTGTTTTTGTATATATTCAACGACAAGGTTACTGCAATGGGTATAATGTTGAATATTGATCCAAAATACCTATAATTTAACCCTTTTCTACCAAACATAAGATATTTCGGAGAAAAAACATCATGCACATGATGTTGGGAAAACTTGCACACAACGCAAATGCAAAGCGTAATGTGGTTTATTGTTAAATTGGAAAAAACGGGTTCTAACCACGCTCTGTTGAAAGCTTTGTATTTCAAAAAGCTGCCATTTGATTAGTCTCACATTTTAACCAATTAAGGTCAGGTATATGTACCTTAACATCCTCAAATATGAAGCAGCTACGTTTTCACATTTTTAAGTTACAAGCTCTGCAGATTTTGGACCCAGTTTTTTTGGGACACGCTGTATTGGTCTACTGGAGTATACCCTTTTATGTACCGATAGAGGGCTCACTCTCCGTGACTGCTCCCAAAACCGCCTGCTCCCTCTCCTCTGATCTTACCCGAGAAAAAGGCACATTTGTCGGTTCTCGGATGGGAGCGGTTTTCGGCAAGGCGAAGTATCAGAGGGTGTTGTTCGATTGTGTGACCATTGGTGACAGTGAAATTACACACGGTATACGAAGAAGACCAAGTCTCCATTTGACTGCTCCTATATAGTGTACCATCATGCACGTATTATGAATCTCCAGCTACAGGGTGTCCCAGAAAAAATTATACCGGGAAAAGTGCGCATTTATTTAGTTATGAATACCATTATTGTAAGTGGTCAAAATGCTAATGATTCTCTAATCTACATAATATAATTATTTCGCATTCTTAAAAATTTCGAGTTTTAAAAATCGGGAGTTTCTAACAATAATTATAGATCCTTTTGTAAAAAAAGGTAGATTCATGTTTGACCCAAATTACAACTTTTGTAACTCAAAATCATTTATTCGGCACGAAGAGCGCATACTCATTGATTCGGCACGAAGAGCTCATAATCATTGATTCGGCACGAAGAGCTCAATGGAAATAACGCAGGTAATTGTCTGTGTCCTGCAATTTTAAATAGTGTGATGGAATTATTCAGCTTGAGTGATTTAAACCATAGATTTTTTTCTCAAGCGGCAGTCTAAAGTTTGTCGTGAGTCTATCAATTAAAATACGCTGATATCTTGATGATGTGACAGAGTATGTAGAGAACATGTTCCCCCATATTTTACAGGTATTAGGTTTGGATTGTAATGTTGTTTTAATATTTTTCAAACACGGTATAAATCATTCTGGGACACCCTATATAATTCGCGAGAAAAAATATCGCTATACATCGAACTACAAGCAGCTTAAGATTTTAAACTTGGGGTGGTTTTTTTTAATATAGGTCAAGGGGCAGCCATCAATTTGTATTTAATTAAAATATTGTAACGGTAACTCAATAGCCTACATTTAATTTTGAAGATAACAAATTCAATCTACTATCGATTTTAAATGTCTATACTCAAACGGTGTTAAGTGCAATTTACGATTTTAACGGTGTGTATATAGGACAAGTTGAAAATGTGTTATCACTGTCAAACATGCTTAGTGTGGCGAGATCGACCTGTAAAAATACGTTGAATTACCTTTTAGCATTAGGCTACAAGGCCCGCTTAGCAGCGCTATAAATTGGTGCCCTTAAAACCGTCACCAAATTTAAATATTTGCCTTTAACTAAAATTCGTACGATATTTTAAGAGCAATTTCCGTACTAACGGAATTTTAAGCTTTAATTTCATATCAAAAACATTGATGCCCGACTTCTTTTTTGATAAGAAAAACCGAGTCTGATTTTCAACGATTTTCGGTCAGAAAACGAAACTTACGATCCCCCGTTAGACCTCGCCAACTTGATTTTTAGTTTCCCGTAACCCGCCCGCGCTTCATTTTCATGCCCGCGTTTGAATTCATTATTGAAATTTTGGGAAAAGATACCGTTTTTGCAATGAAAACGTCCGAATTCATGCAATTTGTGTGATGAAATTGTGAAAAATGATTTTGACGAGAAAACAAATATCATATGAAATTGTGTAGAGCAGAAGGATCGATTTCGAACCCCGGACCTCTCGTTCTCTCCAAGCGAACGTTTTATCATCTGAGCTATCAAGCGAAACAAGTTATATCCGTGAGATTTAAACACTTCATCAACAACCCAACGACGGTACGAAATGAATTTAGCTCGAGACAAGATTCGAGGAGCTATATTATAATCATTCATTTGACCAGACTAAATAATTTTATAATATTTTAAGCATGTTTCTAGTTACAAAAGACTATGAATATTATGATACCATGGATAAAATTGGTGCCTACTTCTTCAAAAGGGAATCATTTACCGTGGATTTGGTTTTAGTTTCGGAAAGTTTTTCTAGAATTCAGGTGTGTGTGATAGCAATAATTTGCACCGAAAATACAACATGTCATGAAGTTCACAGATAATTTTAGATATATTATTTGCATCACATGCCTTTTTATTTTACAATTTCATGGCAAATATGTTTGAAATGTTTGACTATAATCATGAAAAGAGCTCATTTACATCGTGCTATCACGAGGTCAACTGTGACTACGAAAGCCGTACCGCTACGGGTGAGTACTTCCGGGTCGCTGTGCTGGGTTAGAAAAGGAACGGCTTTTCGCGTGGCTGCATACTGACTGTAAAAACAAATGCATGAAGAGAGGTACAATTTCGAAATCACACCAAATTAAATTCTTCTCATGTTCGTCGGACCTGCGAATCCAAATTTAAATTCGTGGCGAGGATAGTGAGGGGTCACACTTTTGTTATTTGTTCACTTGTTTGTTGTCTGTTTCTTTTGTTATGGGTTCAAGGTTTTTTTGGGGTTGGAGTTTGTTTTAAAAAAATTGGCAGTCTAGTATTACTCTTTTTTTTTCAATCTCTTAATGACATTCATTAGCAACATTTACATTATCTCATCTCTATCGACTATACATTGTATACCCAGTTCCCCTCAGTCCTGCTTCCTCTACACTCCCTACTTTACCTCGTCCCCATCTACCATCGCCTCCGCTTAACTATATACACATAATTAACTAGGTCAGATCATTGACAACACATGTAGATTGTACCCGCGCTTAATATTCACCATGTCCCTTAACATTTCTAACACGTATTTTATTTCAAATGATGAAAGGAATGTAGGACGGTGCAACCTTAAACCATACCATACACATAGGAGTAAAGTACATAAATTTACATTCATATAATGTGGAGAATCTTATTGGTATGCTGTATGCATGGCATCTACTGTTATACTTTCATTCAATCAATTATTGAATAGTTATACAGTGAAAAGTGATTGATAAATGGTCACATTTCTTAAGTTGGGACCCTATTGCGTCACATGCATACATTTGACAAACATTACATGTGATAATGCTCTAAGCCTAATAACTCAAACAGTATAAATCAAAAGTGTGCACAATTATACATTGTTAGAAAGCTGAGATAGGCCTATCTAGGATTGTGAATATAATAGTGTTTGTTCCAGTATACAGGGTGACTTAGGAAATATATAGGGTGTAACAAAAGAAATATTACTATGAAATGTAATTTACTGTATGCTTCCTAACTTAAACATAGTGCATTAAAATAAATATTGAACCTCAGATTTAAAAGGCAAGGCCCTTCCGTTCATATATTATTTGTAGGGGTTAATTAATTGTCAAACGAAAATACAGGGTGATCAAAATGTGTCAATTTTCACATAAAAAACTATACATTCTGTGTGGACAGTATGACAAAAATGTATTTATAAAATAATGTTGTTTGTTCGAAAGAAACACTTAAGGGAGCACATTAAAACTCTACCGCGCGGCAACCGCCGGTTCCGCCCGGTTGGACCGCATATCACCTTTTTTTTAACTAATGTACCTTTTTTTGTGAAATACCCCCCCCCCCCCCCCCCCCCCACCCCTATTTTCCGAAAACTCCCCCCTTTCCCATTGTGTAAAGCATTTTTTTCGGGCCGTTTTGGACTAAAATATGTCCTAACCTTTTACGATTTTTTGTTGGCACCAATGTACCTTTTCCAAAAATTACGCTGTCTACTGAAGATAGCAACCTACACTCTTAAGTGGTTAATCTAAATCTGGTAAGCTATCTACTGAAGATAGCAACCTACACTCTTAAGTGGTTAATCTAATCTGGTAAGCTATCTACTGAAGATAGCAACCTACACTCTTAAGTGGTTAATCTAAATCTGGTAAGCTATCTACTGAAGATAGCAACCTACACTCTTAAGTGGTTAATCTAAATATGGTAAGCTATCTACTGAATATAACAACCTACACTCTTCAGTGGTTAATCTAAAAATGGTATGCTATCTACTGAAGATGTCAACCTACACTCTTAAGTGGTTAATCTAATCTGGTAAGCTATCTACTGAAGAAAGCAACCTACACTCTTAAGTGGTTAATCTAATCTGGTATGCTATCTACTGAAGAAAGCAACCTACACTATTAAATGGTTAATCTAAATCTGGTATGTTAAAACAGGATATCGCAATCCACACTCTCAATCAGTTGATGTATCTTGTATGCATCTATTCACGGAAGATAACAATCCACACTTGATCTATAAATCTTGCTATCTATCTGAAAAAAACAATCCCAGCTCTAAATACGGTAAAATGCTATCTTTTCAAGAAAACAGTAGCAATTGTTTGATCTTAATCTGGTCTGGAGTGCTATTTGCTGAAACTAGCAAATGCTATCCATTGACAACCGAATGGTCTTCATGAATAAAAATATACAGTGCAATCTAATGAAATGACGAAGCTTGGAGAGGATGCGGAAAAGAGGACACTGGCATATTTTTTCAATTTATATTTTGATGTTGTTCTCTATATGTTTGGTCTCTTTATATAATGCTTGTGTTACTTTCATGCTATAAATCTTCTCTACTGATAATAGCACTCCAAACTCTTAAATGGGTCATTTAAACTGGTGTACTATTTACTGCAGATTCTAATCCACACTCTTAATCGGCTGATCAAAATATGGAATGTTATTATCTATATATAACTGAATATAAAACAAAGCAAATTTAAGGATTTAATTTGGATTATAACTGAATATATCATTTCACATCCTTAATTGGACAATCTAAATCCGGTATGCTATCTACTGAAGATAGCAATCATACTTATCGTACTATTATATTTAAAGATGGTAAGGCATTGTGATTATTCTAAATCTGAACATTATGCTCTATCCTATAGAGCACATTTTTTATTCTGCCGCTTATTCTTCCTCAATTATTAGACGGATAATTTCAAAGGAATTAGCAATTCATGGCCTGAACAGCTTTTAGAACTCTTGATAGCAAGGATCAATCTCGGTGATTCATTTTTCATATGTGCGGAAGAATATTCTTTGAATACGTCCTTCATTGGTGTGTCAAATTTGTTTGGTCTTTTTTGAAACAAATATTCATTCCCGTATAACTTCCTTTTGACTCACACTGTAGATGCTTCAAATCTAGTCATACACTCTAGTCATCTAAAACTGTAGATGCTTCAAATCTAGTCATACACTCTAGTCATTTAAAACTGTAGATGCTTCAAATCTAGTCATACACTCTAGTCATCTAAAACTGAAGATAGCGAAAACTCTTAATTGGTTGGACTGTTGTCATTTGAAGGTCGTAATCTTGGCCATCATTCAATTCCCCAGATCTGGAACAATAAAATGTTATTTTTAAGACAATTATTACCTTTTTCTGAGACGAAAGATTGTGGTTTGCTATTGTTTATGATGAAACAAACAATTTATCTCAAAATATTATATGTCTGGCCATACGATCACTTTCAGCTCAATTTATATTGGGCCTAGACTCTCTTGTCAAAATATAGTATGCGCTTACATTTCCACAGTAAGTTTTAAATCTCAAGTCGTTATTATTTTGAATCTTAAAGACAATTACGTCTTTTCCCATCTCATTCGTTTTGATTTTGACCATCTATATGGCGCCAGTGTCTTTCAAATCTGTCGTTTCTTTTCAAATGTATATGATCTTGAAGTATTTTGACATTAACACTGTCATAAAACAAGAACAACATGATAATACTAAAATAATATATTTAACTAGAACAACATGATAATGCTAAAATAATATATTTAACTAGAACAACACGATAATACTAAAATAATATATTTAACTAGAACAACACGATAATACTAAAATAATATACTTGACTAGAACAATACGATAATACTAAAATAATATATTTAACTAGAACAACACGATAATGCTAAAATAATATATTTAACTAGAACAACACGATAATACTAAAATAATATATTTAACTAGAACAACACGATAATACTAAAATAATATACTTGACTAGAACAACACGATAATACTAAAATATTATATTTAACTAGAACGACACGATAATACTAAAATAATATACTTGACTAGAACAACCTGATCTATATATTTGACTAGAATAACATGATAATAATATAATATTACATATCTAACTAGAACAATACGATAATTTCTGGGAAAAGTTCTGGAACCCTTTACACCTATGGCGTATGACCTGCTCTTAGGAGCAAAGAAAGGTTGTAAACCGTTCTATAAATTATTGCTAAAGAATGGTAAGACATCTTGTAACAGTCCGTTGAAATGGCAACACGAACTAGGAGTTTCAATCAACATAAAGGAATGGCAACGAATATGCTATCGACCAATGCAAATTACAAAAGTTGCAAAATTTCATTGGTTCCAGTACAGAATACTAAACAACATATTGGGCACAAACCGTTTGCTTTATGAAATGAAAATAAAAGATCATGATCACTGCAGTTTCTGCAACTCCAAAACGGAAACTATTTTTCACTTGCTATACCAATGTGATATTGTTACAAGTTTCTGGAAACAAATCCAACTATATATTAGATGTATACTAGCCCCAGAGATCAGTTTTCCTAACACTTCCAAAGAAAGGGGATGCTATCGAATGTAAAAATCATCGTACCATCGCTCTATATCACAAGCAAGCAAAATCCTGCTGCACATCATCAACGAACGTCTTAGACCTCATCTTGAAGAGATCAGATAGCCAATGTATGTCACATAATGGGAAAATGTTTTGAATACCAGAGGGAGCTCTTCATGTGCTTCATAGACTACGCTAAGGCCTTTGAATGTGTGCGATATTCGGCATTGTGGACAACACTGCAAGAAATGGTAATCCTTTACCACCTCGTCCACCTAATTCGCAATCTGTATGATGGTCAAGCTGCCTGTGTTCGCACTGAGAAAGGAAATAGTGACTGGTTTGCTCTAGGTCAGGGAGTACGCTAAGGGTGCATACTTTCACCAGCACTCTTCAACCTTTATGCAGAGTCTATATTGAGACGTTCATTGGATGATTGGCCAGGGGGCTGTCAGTAGGTGGATACCAAATACACAATCTACGTTATGCCGATGACACCACCCTGTTTGCAACAAATATGGAAGAGATGGCGGAACTCCTGACGAAAGTCAAGGTGGAGAGTGAGCAGCTTGGCCTACGTCTAAATGTCAGCAAGACCAAGATCATATCCATAGACACAGATGGTGTTGGAGAGCCTCTCATAATTGATGGTAGTGAGGTGGAATTGATTAATTGAAAATAAAATTCTGTCCATGAAAATGTACCAAATTTGGATACAATATTATACTGCAATGTATTGTTTCAAATGGCAGTCAATAACCAATTGTTTGCTTCAATGACACAAGAGAAATGTGCACCGACTCAGACAACGTCTTGCATCACAGGTCACAGCAAACAATTTCAGCACATGAAGTTAAAAACATTTCAGAGAGTCAAAATAAACTCATATCCAAACAAACAATTAATACAAAGTAATTAATACGGGTATGTTCAGCTTGCAGGCAAGCTGTGCATCTCCTTCTCATGCTTCCAATCAAGTTCCTGATGGTAGCCTGGGGAACATTGTTCCATTCTCCCTGTAGTCGCTGCAATAAGTGTTTGTCTATTGACAGGTGGATTGTCTTTTCTTGATACACGTCATCCAAGCTAATCCCAGGCTACCATCAGAAACTTGATTGGAAGCATGAGAAGGAGATGCACATCCTGCCTGCAAGATGGAGGTGGACATACCCGTTATTAATGACTTCATTGTTTGGTTGGATATGAGTTTGTTTTGACTTTCTGAAATGTTTTTAACTTTATGTTGCTGAAATTGTTTGTTGTGACATTATCTCATATCTATGGACTATACATTGTATACCCAGTTCCCCTCAGTCCTGCTTCCTCTACACTCCCTACTTTACCTCGTCCCCATCTACCTTCGCCTCCGCTTAACTATATACATAATTAACTAGGTCAGACCATTGACAACACATGTAGATTGTACCCGCGCTTACTATTCAACATGTCCCTTAACATTTCTAACACGTATTTTATTTCAAATGATGAAAGAAATGTAGGACGGTGCAACCTTAAACCATACCATACACATAGGAGTAAAGTACATAAATTAACATTCATATAATGGGGAGAATCTTATTGGTATGCTGTATGCATGGCATCTGCTGTTATACTTTCATTCAATCAATTATTGAATAGTTATACAGTGAAAAGTGATTGATAAATGGTCACATTTATTAAGCTGGGACCCTATTGCGTCTCATGCATATACATTTGACAAACATAACATGTGATAATGATCTAAGCCTAAAAACTCAAACAGTATAAATCAAAAGTGTGCACAATTATACATTGTTAGAAAGCTGAGATAGGCCTATCTAGGATTGTGAATATAATAGTGTTTGTTCCAGTATACAGGGTGACTTAGGAAATATATAGGGTGTAACAAAAGAAATATTACTATGAAATGTAATTTACTGTATGCTTCCTAACTTAAACATAGTGCATTAAAATAAATATTGAACCCCAGATTTAAAAGGCAAGCATATATTATTCGTAGGGGTTAATTAATTGTCAAACGAAAATACAGGGTGATCAAAATGTGTCAATTTTCACATAAAAAACTATACATTCTGTGTGGACAGTATGACAAAAATGTATATATAAAATAATGTTGTTTGTTCAAAAGAAACACTTAAGGTAGCACATCAAAACTCGAACGCGCGGCAACCGCCGGTTCCGCCCTGTTGGACCGCATATCACTTTTTTTTAACTAATGTACCTTTTTTTGTGAAAACGCCACCCCCCCCCCCCCCCCCCCCACCCCTATTTTCCGAAAACTCTCCCCTTTCCCATTGTGTAAAGCATTTTTTCGGGCCGTTTTGGACTAAAATATGTCCTAACTTTTTACGATTTGTTTGGCACCAATGTACCTTTTCCAAAGATTACGCCCCCCCCCCCCCCCCCCCCCCCCCAAAAAAAAAAAAAATCTGCTTACGGGCCTGGGTGTGTAAATATTGAATCAACATGGATTGAGTTCGTTTCTGTACAACTGTTGAGTTAAAAGGGAACCACTCACCATGGAGTAAGAATTGAGTAAACGTTTACTCCTACATAGAGCAGATATTTGGTCTTCTATATTGAGTAACAATTTTACTCAATTTGTGAGTTAACCCGTTAGTCAACGCATGTTGAGTAAAATCTATTGAGCGGTTCCCTTTTTACACCAAAAAGAGTACGCTTTTACTCAATATTGTGCACTTTATTCACCACTCTTCAGTGGTTAATCTAAATCTGGTAAGCTATCTACTGAAGATATCAACCTACACTCTTAAGTGGTTAATCTAAATCTGGTAAGCTATCTACTGAAGATATCAACCTACACTCTTAAGTGGTTAATCTAATCTGGTAAGCTATCTACTGAAGATAGCAACCTACACTCTTAAGTGGTTAATCTAATCTGGTAAGCTATCTACTGAAGATATCAACCTACACTCTTAAGTGGTTAATCTAAATCTGGTAAGCTATCTACTGAAGATATCAATCTACACTCTTAAGTGGTTAATCTAATCTGGTAAGCTATCTACTGAAGATAGCAACCTACACTCTTAAGTGGTTAATCTAATCTGGTAAGCTATCTACTGAAGATAGCAACCTACACTCTTAAGTGGTTAATCTAAATCTGGTAAGCTATCTACTGAAGATAGCAACCTACACTCTTAAGTGGTTAATCTAAATCTGTTAAGCTATCTACTGAAGATAGCAACCTACACTCTTAAGTGGTTAATCTAATCTGGTAAGCTATCTACTGAAGATATCAACCTACACTCTTAAGTGGTTAATCTAAATCTGGTAAGCTATCTACTAAAGATAGCAACCTACACTCTTAAGTGGTTAATCTAATCTGGTAAGCTATCTACTGAAGATAGCAACCTACACTCTTAAGTGGTTAATCTAAATCTGTTAAGCTATCTACTGAAGATAGCAACCTACACTCTTAAGTGGTTAATCTAATCTGGTAAGCTATCTACTGAAGATAACACCCTACACTCTTCAGTGGTTAATCTAAATCTGGTATGCTATCTACTGAAGAAAGCAACCTACACTATTAAATGGTTAATCTAAATCTGGTATGTTAAAACAGGATATCGCAATCCACACTCTCAATCAGTTGATGTATCTTGTATGCATCTATTCACGGAAGATAACAATCCACACTTGATCTATAAATCTTGCTATCTATCTGAAAAAAACAATCCCAGCTCTAAATACGGTAAAATGCTATCTTCTCAAGAAAACAGAAGCAATTGTTTGATCTTAATCTGATCTGGAGTGCTATTTGCTGAAACTAGCAAATGCTATCCATTGACAACCGAATGGTCTTCATGAATAAAAATATACAGTGCAATCTAATGAAATGACGAAGCTTGGAGAGGATGCGGAAAAGAGGACACTGGCATATTTTTTCAATTTATATTTTGATGTTGTTCTCTATATGTTTGGTCTCTTTATATAATGCTTGTGTTACTTTCATGCTATAAATCTTCTCTACTGATAATAGCTCTCCAAACTCTTAAATGGGTCATTTAAACTGGTGTACTATTTACTGCAGATTCTAATCCACACTCTTAATCGGCTGATCAAAATATGGAATGTTATTATCTATATATAACTGAATATAAAACAAAGTAAATATAAGGATTTAATTTGGATTATAACTGAATATATCATTTCACATCCTTAATTGGACAATCTAAATCCGGTATGCTATCAACTGAAGATAGCAATCATACTTATCGTACTATTATATTTAAAGATGGTGAAGCACTGTGATTATTCTAAATCTGAACATTATGCTCTATCCTATAGAGCACATTTTTTATTCTGCCGCTTATTCTTCCTCAATTATTAGACGGATAATTTCAAAGGAATTAGCAATTCATGGCCTGAACAGCTCTTAGAACTCTTGATAGCAAGGATCAATTTCGGTGATTCATTTTTCATATGAGCGGAAGAACATATTCTTTGAATACGTCCTTCATTGGTGTGTCAAATTTATTTGGTCTTTTTTGAAACAAATATTCATTCCCGTTATTCATTCCCGTATAACTCTTCCTTTTGACTCACACTGTAGATGCTTCAAATCTAGTCATACACTCTAGTCATCTAAAACTGATGATAGCGAAAACTCCTAATTGGTTGGACTGCTGTCGTTTGAAGGTCGTAATCTTGGCCATCATTCAATTCCCCGGATCTGGAACAATAAAATGTTATTTTGAAGACAATTATTACCTTTTTCTGAGACGAAAGATTGTGGTTTGCTATTGTTTATGATGAAACAAACAATTTATCTCAAAATATTATATGTCCGGCCATACGATCACTTTCACTAAAAAAAACAGCTCAATTTATATTGGGCCTAGACTCTCTTGTCAAAGTATATTATGCGCTTACATTTCCACAGTAAGCTTCAAATCTCAAGTCGTTATCATTTTGAATCTTAAAGACTCATGACTAGCTATTGCAAGCAATTACGTCTTTTCCCATCTAATTCGTTTTGATTTTGACCGTCTATATGGCGCCAGTGTCGTTCAAATCTGTCGGTTTTTTTCAAATGTATATTATCTTGAAGTATTTTGACATTAACACTGTCATAAAACAAGAACAACATGATAATACTAAAATAATATATTTAACTAGAACAACACGATAATACTAAAATAATATATTCAACTAGAACAACACGATAATACTAAAATAATATATTTAACTAGAACAACGCGATAATACTAAAATAATATACTTGACTAGAACAACGCGATAATACTAAAATAATATACTTGACTAGAACAACACGATAATACTAAAATAATATACTTGACTAGAACAACGCGATAATACTAAAATAATATACTTGACTAGAACAACACGATAATACTAAAATAATATACTTGACTAGAACAACACGATAATACTAAAATAATATATTTAACTAGAACAACACGATAATGCTAAAATAATATATTTAACTAGAACAACACGATAATACTAAAATAATATACTTGACTAGAACAACGCGATAATACTAAAATAATATACTTGACTAGAACAACACGATAATACTAAAATAATATACTTGACTAGAACAACACGATAATACTAAAATAATATACTTGACTAGAACAACACGATAATACTAAAATAATATACTTGACTAGAACAACCTGATCTATATATTTGACTAGAATAACATGATAATAATATAATATTACATATCTAACTAGAACAATACGATAATTTCTGGGAAAAGTTCTGGAACCCTTTACACCTATGGCGTATGACCTGCTCTTATGGGCAAAGAAAGGTTGTAAACCGTTCTATAAACTATTGCTAAAGAATGGTAAGACATTGTTGCAAACAGGGTGGTTGCGACATCTTGTAACAGTCCGTTGAAATGGCAACACGAACTAGGAGTTTCAATCAACATAAAGGAATGGCAACGAATATGCTATCGACCAATGCAAATTACAAAAGTTGCAAAATTTCATTGGTTCCAGTACAGAATACTAAACAACATATTGGGCACAAACCGTTTGCTTTATGAAATGAAAATAAAAGATCATGATCACTGCAGTTTCTGCAACTCTAAAACGGAAACTATTTTTCACTTGCTATACCAATGTGATATTGTTACAAGTTTCTGGAAACAAATCCAACTATATATTAGATGTATACTAGCCCCAGAGATCAGTTTTCCTAACACTTCCAAAGAAAGGGAATGCTATCGAATGTAAAAATCATCGTACCATCGCTCTATATCACATGCAAGCAAAATCCTGCTGCACATCATCATCTTGAAGAGATCAGATAGCCAATGTACGTCACATAATGGAAAAATGTTTTGAATACCAGAGGGAGCTCTTCATGTACTTCATAGACTACGCTAAGGCCTTTGATTGTGTGCGATATTCGGCATTGCGGACAGCACTGCAAGAAATGGGAATCCCTTACCACCTCGTCCACCTAATTCGCAATCTGTATGATGGTCAAGCTGCCTGTGTTCGCACTGAGAAAGGAAATAGTGACTGGTTTGCTCTAGGTCAGGGAGTACGTTAAGGGTGCATACTTTCACCAGCACTCTTCAACCTTTATGCAGAGTCTATATTGAGACGTGCATTGGATGATTGGACAGGGGGGCTGTCAGTAGGTGGATACCAAATACACAATCTACGTTATGCCGATGACACCACCCTGTTTGCAACAAATATGGAAGAGATGGCGGAACTCCTAACGAAAGTCAAGGTGGAGAGTGAGCAGCTTGGCCTACGTCTAAATGTCAGCAAGACCAAGATCATATCCATAGACACAGATGGTGTTGGAGAGCCTCTCATAATTGATGGTAGTGAGGTGGAATTGATTGATTGAAAATAAAATTCTGTCCATGAAAATGTACCAAATTTGGATACAATATTATACTGCAATGTATTGTTTCAAATGGCAGTCAATAACCAATTGTTTGCTTCAATGACACAAGAGAAATGTGCACCGACTCAGACAACGTCTTGCATCACAGTCACAGCAAACAATTTCAGCAACATGAAGTTAAAAACATTTCAGAGAGTCAAAACAAACTCATATCCAAACAAACAATTAATACAAAGACGGGTATGTTCAGCTTGCAGGCAAGCTGTGCATCTCCTTCTCATGCTTCCAATCAAGTTCCTGATGGTAGCCTGGGGAACATTGTTCCATTCTCCCTGTAGTGCTGCAATAAGTGTTTGTCTATTGACAGGTGGATTGTCTCTTCTTGATACACGTCATCCAAGCTAATCCCAGGCTACCATCAGGAACTTGATTGGAAGCATGAGAAGGAGATGCACATCCTGCCTGCAAGATGGAGGTGGACATACCCGTTATTAATTACTTCATTGTTTGTTTGGATATGAGTTTGTTTTGACTTTCTGGATTGTTTTTAACTTTATGTTGCTGAAATTGTTTGTTGTGAACTGTGATGCAAGACGTTGTCCGAGTTGGTGCACATTTCTCTTGTGTCATTGAAGCAAACAATTGGTTATTGACTGCCATTTGAAGCAATACATTGCAGTAATATTGTATCCAAATTTGGTACATTTTCGTGCACAGAATTTTATTTGGTGATCTGTTAAAAAGTTTCTTTTTTGGCTCAGTGTATATAGGGCGAGATTACAAAATACAAAACCAAATTTAATAACTTTTAAACATGAAATTCTTTTCCATCTTAAGGCCGAAAAATCTGCAGCAATAAGCAATAATAGACTTAATCAATATGATAAAAAATGGGCTAACTAGAATCGTCTATTTGTTTGAATTGGAACGAAAAATATGATTGTGTATATAGTTGGATTTTGATTTTGATTTTGTTTCGTTTCGTTTTGTTTATTTAATATTTTGATGTGGAGTTGTTCACACCTATACTTTGACTGTGGTTTTTTTTCAGGTACACATACGATAATACTAAAATAATATATTTAACTAGAACAACACGATAATACTTAAATAATAAACTGCTCACAAAAAGTATCGAAACACTTAGATATGATCCAATATATAACGGCTCGAAAAGGTATGCATTAATCGAAGCAAATAACCAAGTGCATAATTTTGTTCTGCGTATTTTGACACCTCAATCGTTGAGATACGATGTTGCGGAGCGGAGTTATTGTCATTTCAATGATCGTGGGTCCAGTTTCCAAGGTGACACTCATCCCTATTGAAAATCACGAATCTGATCATTCTAAACAGTAATGCAAACCTCTTTCTATAGGGTGATTGTCACTTTTGAAACTGGACCCACGACCATTGAAATGACAATAACTCCGCTCCGCAACATCGTATCTCATCGATCGAGGTGTCAAAATACGAAGAACAAAATTATGCACTTGGTTATTTGCTTCGATTAATGCATACCCTTTCGAGCCGTTATATATTTTTTACTTTTGACACCATATTATTGATATGATAATACTTATGCGGGTATATGATGGAAACAGAATTATTGTTTACTCTTCAGCCAATCATAAATACTTGATCGATATACATGTACAGAATTAGTGGGTTTTGTACATGAATCATCAACGGTTATTGTATGTATTAGAGGAAAAATCAGTCCCCTATATCAAGTGTACATCCTCCATATTTAGATTGCCAGGGGGCTGTAGATTTAATTTGATATATAATTCATGCTGTTTATTTTTGTGGTCAAGTAAAAGGCTATTAATACTAATAATAGCCTTTTACTTTTTCCCAGACTTTAGACAGTATTCTTTCATGTCTTCACTATTTACACACACGGCCCCAACGAAGGTGCTAAAGATCTGAATACTACAGCGTGTCCCAAAAAACTGGGTCCAAAACTTTCAGAGCTTATAACTTATAATATGGGAAACATAGATGCTTCATGTTTAAGAATATAAAAGTAAATATATCTGACATTATCTGGTCAAATTATAAGACCAATGGGATGTAATGTTTTAGAAATACAAAGCTTTGCATACAGCGTGGTCAGAACCCGTTTTTTCCGATTTTGCCCATAAACCGTCCATGCGTTGCATTTGCGCATCGTATTGACGTCATCAAAGTTTTGCCTTTAACTTGATAACAATGACTTACTTAGGGAAATCTTCGTCATAAGGGGGATAAAAAGTGTAAATACCCTATGATTTTTGTTAGAAAAATAAATAAATAACCTTCTGAGACACTGCCATTTTTGAAGCAGTTCAAGAACCATTTCTTCGAAATTTGAAACCAGCCGTTCAGTCAGTCATCTCATCAAAGGAATTAGAGGCAGGGCTGGAACTTAAGATTTTTCTCAACCAGCCAGTCGGGATCGACCAGGTAACTCACAAGAATACCTGCCCGACAGAAATTCCATCAGCGAGTGTAACTCTCACACTTGCACCGTGAGTTTGAAATTGTTTACCCGCCAGTCGGTTGCCGATGTACTTTTTCCCAGACACAAAATTTACCCGCTATGGGCAGGTGGGCAGGTGCTATTTCCAGGCATGGTATCAGGGTAACAATTGCTCTGTTTTTGTATATATTCAACAACAAGGTTACTGCAATGGGTATTTATAATGCTGAATATTGATCCAAAATACCTATAATTTAACCCTTTTCTACTAAACATAAGATATTTCGGAGAATAAACACCATGCACGTCATTATGTAGGGAAAACTTGCACACAACGCAAATGCAAGGCATAAGGTGGTTTATTGTTAAATTGGAAAAAACGGGTTCTAACCACGCACTGTTGAAAGCTTTGTATTTCAGGAAGTTGCTATTTGATCGGTCTCACATTTCAACCAATCAAGGTCAGGTATATGTCTCTTTATATCCTTAAATATGGAGCAGCTACGTTTTCAACTTTTAAAGTTACAACCTCTGCAGATTTTGGACCCAATTTTTTGGGACACGCTGTAATACATAACAGTTCCAAAAGCGGCGCTGATAAACTCGTGAATAAACCAGTCTAATCGATATTTCCCAGTATCAAATTTAAGGAATTCGCGTAATGATAGATTGGATGGATATTGCTATCTTCAGTAGATAGCATTATGCCAAAATAAATGACCATGTGTGATTGATACCAGATTTCGAACATAGATGTATCATATCATAGATCCGGTAAGAGTTCGGATAGCATATTATCATTGGCGGCACCACCGGAGGCAGGGGGAAATGTCCCCAGTCACAACCTTTGCCCCCAACCCCAACCCCACCCCACCCCAGTCAGCTCAAGCTCCACCCATTTTGTCTCTTAAACAGTCGAAAATGATGACTTAAAAAATTAGCTTATACCATTGTCCTGAAAAACCGATCAAAGCCAAAATGTCCGCGCGCTTCGTACGCATTTTGCTCCCCCCCCCCCCTTCCCCCCATTTGTTTTCTTTTCTAAAATATGAGAGGGTACCAATGGTAACTGCTTTCAGTCTCAAATCACAAATTGCTCATAACACTTCCGACATTCATTAGTTAAGGTAATATATCGTGCTACCATGTTGATTTTAAAAGAAATCAACTTGATAAAATCAACTTGAAGGGCACGTGCCCAACAGCATATTTGTCGCGGCAAAACTTATTAGTTGTAACAAAAATGTTGATGCTGATGCTGGTACCACCACTTGACCACTGGCTAGTTGAAGTACGGTATCACGCCAGAATATCATAAAGTAGTATAATTATATTATTGCCTATGACTATCCCTTTTCTACCATTTCGCCTCAAAATTGAGGTGCTACTTATGAAATTTCGAGCTACGTGACTAATTTTAATTTTCTGGACCGTTGTTCAAGAACTGTTATTTAACTTGAAAAAAACTAAAGAAAGAACACTTAGACAGGAGTTTGTGCACCTAAATAGAGAACTGATTTATTTTCCTTTATTGTGCATCGATTTTGTATGTGTTACATGATGCTATTGGCATGATGTGAAATCAAACCAACCGATTGGTTTTGGGATTATTTAATTTACTTTTACCTCTCATGCCATACAGCACAACTCACGGGGGCACTGACATTGGAAAAGGGTTGTGTGCCGCGCTGAAGACCCCCCTTTTCACCCTCTGCTGCTAGCTCTTATGACTCCCCTTTAGAGCCTGCATCAGGTCTTAAGACCCCAATTTTATTGAAAATTCAAACATCGCGAAAAATTTGCGTTCCAAAGCCCCAATTCTTCGAAAATTTTGCGTTCTAAAACCAAAACAAAATCGAAAATTTGCGTTCTTGCTAATCATAATTGAACTATAGGCCAGTTCTCAAAACCTACTTTTTTGAAAAATTCAGTTCCTAAGATAAGACCCTATTTTTCGCCATAAAATCAAATCAGTTCAAGCGGTTCTGTAGCCCCCTTTTTGAGACCCTGTGCGGCACACCCCTATCCAAAAAAATGTGAGTGCCCCCCCACCCCCCCCCCCCCCCCCCCGGGGGCACAACTACGACCTATCACCACAAAAACGTTAGTGAAGTAGTCAATCTGAGCATACTGACGCAACAGAAACAGAATGTGATAATTAGATTTTGTCGATATGTATTCGCGATTACGTATTAAACCAATACGAATTGGCAAATTTAGGCAAATCAGGTCCAGCGTCGTCTGAAAGAAAGTAAAGATTGACTAGCGCCCCCTGTGATATAAAACCATCGTTTATACAGAAAGTGATATTCAGCGTGTTCAGTACGGATGGGTGCTTTACTTTTAGTATTTTGAAGAAACTTAAGCCCGTTCTGTGAATCAGAACATGATCAGAATAACTCAACCGGGAAATGATTGCATTTTCTACCAGCCAAGATATTTTTGCCATGGCTTTAATGAACAGATGAAGAAGTAAAAACACATTTTCTTGGATCTTGGATGAGGTATCCTCCAAAATACTCTCATTTAGAGAGTTTTGACTGGACTGGAGGTGTGGAGAGATGTGGAGGCGAGACAACTGTTATTATAGTCGTTTGTCATTGTCTTTTTGAATGTAGCAGTACTGGGTTGGTCGATCGTAGCTTGTGGTAGCGCGTTTTCAGTCGATGATTGTTCTTTTGAAGAAAGAGTTTGAATGTGCGTCCGTTCTGGTCAATCTGAAATTGGTTGTTGTGCCCCCTTCTGGTTCGGTCTGGTTTTGGTGATATGATGTCGAGCTGGTCGTTGAGAATTTTGTAAAAACATGTGAGTCCAAGCATTTCATATTTGGCAGGTGCTGGATTTCTCTTCCTTGTGATGCGCATCGTTTTACATTACCAGGATTAAATCTCATTCCCCTAGTGTTGGATCAGTTGATCATGGTGTTGAGGTCGGTTTGCAAATCATTCTCACTTCTGGACTGTTTACTGGTGTATAAACTAGGCAGTCATCTGCGAAGAGTATGGTGGTACTACTCACTCCATTCTGGATGTCATTTATGTGAAGGAGGAAAAGATGAGGTCCTAGGACTGTACCTTGTGGAGTGCCGCTAAGAACTGGAATCAATTTAGAAGATTTACCATTTACAAGTACTCTTTGTGATCTTTTGGTGAGGAAAGAGGAAATCCAATTTTTGGTGGTGGAACGAATACCATAGAAATCAAGTTTGGTCAGCAGTCTGGGGTGGGGGATGACGTCGAAGGCTTTTGAGAAATCCAATATGGCCATGTCGGTGGTCAGTCCTTCGTCAAGATGTTTGGTAAGGTCGTGGGTGGTCAGGATGAGTTGCGATTCACAGGATCTGGCTTTACGGAAGGCATGCTGATTCTCAGATAGGATGTTCCATTTGGTAAGATGTCCCATCAGGTTGCTATCAACGATATATTCGAGAAGTTTGCAGCAGGTGCATGTAAGTGACACAGGTCTGTAGTTGGCAGGGTCTGGAGTAGTGCCTTTTTTAAAGATTGGGGAAATGTTGGCCTTTCTCCAGTCAATTGGAAGGTCTCCTGAATCAAGTGACTGCTGGAAGATATGTTGTAAAACTGGGGCAACTTCATCAGTCTTCAGGGCTTGCTTTGGAATTCCATCTGGACCGATGGCTTTGGACACATTGATGTTATGAAGAAGTTTTTTAACACCTTCCAGTCCAGTGGTGATGGGTGGCATCTCAGGGTAAGCTTCGACTGACATTGAGGGCATACTGGCAGTGTTTATATTCTCCGTGGTAAAGATACTTTCAAACTAGTCGGAGAGAGCTTGAGCTTTTTCTTGATCATCTGTCAGGAGTTTGTTGTTCACCTTCAGAGGTTGTACGCCAGTGTTGTATTTTCTTCTGGAACGTATGTAGCGCCAAAAAGATTTTGGGTTCTCTGAGTTCATGATGTCGTTAACATATGAACGATGGGAGTATTTGATCTTCCTGTCAACCTTCTTTCTGATGTCACAGAACTTTTTCCAGTCTTCTTTTTTGATCTCCTTGCCTTGATGTAGTGCTTTTCTTTCTTACTGCATAATCTCTTGAGTTGCATAAACTACTTTAGAGACAATCTTGCATGCAGAGGCTATCTCTGAACCACAGCCAGTTATCTTCAACAGTCTTTGATGCTGGATCACGTTTGAAGTAGTCTGCACCAAGTTGGGTTCCCTTTCGTTCTCGTTGTCCACGTTTTTCCATAGTGGAATCTTGCGAGCTGGTTTTTGCTTCAGATTAGTCTTGGTGATAAATTTTGCTTGCACGATTTGGTGATCACTAGGGCCTAATGCCTGCCAATGGTTTGGTGTCTGTAATCAGAGCGGGATGGGAAGTGAGAAGAAGGTCCAAGGTGTTTTCTGTTCCGTTTGCATCGCGTCTTGTCGGGAAGGTTACCATCTGTGTTAGATGGTTTTCATCCATTAAATCAATCAAGGCTTTCTCCAGGACGCCTCTGGCCCCAATCGGTTCACCAGTTGACCAGTCAAGTTCAGGAACGTTAAAGTCTCCACCAAGAAGGATGTTTTGGTGCGTTTATATTTTTATAAATGACAATACTACTACTACTACTCATGTCGATCTCGATCGGTCTTCGTGATGGCTCGCCATAGGCCTATCACTATGTCCCTCATGCATGCTTTCATCTCCTCATCATTTAGTCTTGTGTCTTTCGTCAAGATGTCCAAGTATGTTAAGGCTGGGCGGCCGGGGTCTCCATAGCAGAAGGTCTGACACTATCTCATTTTCTCTTCTCAAGTAATGCCCGGCAAATCTCATCCTTCGATCTGTAATGTTTTCTGATACCTTTTGTAAGTTTCCATACAGGACTTTGTTCGGTTCTTTCCAACTAATGTTGAGTGCAGTTCTCAGCATTCTAGTGTAGCATCCATCTAGAGATTTATTGAGTCTGTTGGTGATGGTCCATGTCTCAGCTCCATACAGTAGAACACTTTGAACAGTACTTGGAAAAGTCTGATTTTTATTTTTCGACAGAGGCCGGATTTCCACACTTTGTTCAGAGCATTGCAGGGCCTTCCAAGCAAGTGCTTCACGTATTTTTACGCCATACTGTCTACTACCTACCCAATCTCCCAGGTATATGAAGTCCTCTACGTTTTCTAGGTGACTTCCATCCGTGGTGTTTAGCTGTACCGCTTGTGTTTGGTGAAATGCCATGCATTTGGTTTTCTTGGCATTCATGTGGAGCCCAGTTTTGAGTGCTGCTTCCTTGACATATTTTAGCAGCTTCTATGCCTGCTCCTTAGAGTCATAAAGTAATTTACGCTATGTCATCTGCAAAGTCAAGATTCGTGACTTTCTTTGGCCCTATTCTTCGACTTTGTCTAGGCTTGATGGTGAATCCTCGTTCCTCTTCTCTCCCACTGATAGCTATTCTTAAGCAATAATCAAGGATGATTATGAATAGGTAGGGGGCAAGGGTATCTCCTTGGAGTACTCCTGCTAGGATGTCGAACAGTTCCGTGTCGCCATCAGGTGATATAACTTTGGCTTTTGTGTTTCTGTAAGTTCCATCAATTAATGATATAATAATAATAATAAAACGATGCTTCTAAAGCGCCTCCCACCGAAGTCTCAAAGCGCTTAACATAACATAACAACACTGAAATTACATTACAATATAAGAATAATACAATATGTGGATGAACATGCAAAAAACATTGTAAACAGGGTAATCAATCATCAAAAGCAATTGTGAATAAGAGTGTCTTTAGAGACGATTTGAAATGGCTAAGAGTTTTACAGTTCTTGATGTGAAGCGGAAGTTGATTCCAAAGTTCAGCTGAAGCATAACAAAATGAACGATGTCCATAGGTTAAAGTTGTTGACACAGAGGCACTGATAAGTTGTTGTTTTGAAGCCGATCGTAAATTTCGAGATGGTTCGTATTCATGTATGAGTTCCTGAAGATAAACCGGTGCCAAATTATGGATGCATTTGTATGTTAAAACAATGATTTTGTACATAATACGGTATGATACCGGCAACCAATGAAGCTTCTGATGTACTGGTGTAATGTGATGAATACCAAGGTGATCATAATAACGAGTGCGTGTAACAAGCCTCGCAGCAGAGTTTTGTATTCTCTGTAATTTTGCAATGTGTGAGTTCGGAAGACCATAAAGGAGGCTGTTACATTGATCAAGGCGACTCATGATAAAAGCATGAATAAGTATTTCCGTAGATTTTTGATTGAGAAAATTCCGAATACGACCTATCTTGTATAAAGCAAACGAAGCTGAACGACAAATATTATTTACATAGGCATTAATTTTAAGATCACTCTCGAAAATTACTCCGAGGTTACGTGCACTTTTTACAGGGTGTATGGGAACATTGGCAATTTCAACAGGTGATAAATAAGAAGGGTTTCTGAAACGAGAAGTAATATGAATAACTTCAGTTTTGTCCTCATTTAATTTTAAATCATTAGCATTAGACCAGGCCTTGATATCATTAATACATCTTTCAAGTTTGGTGATCATTGAATGGTCAGAGTTTTTCAAAATAACATAAACTTGCGTATCATCGGCATATATCATTTTCCCGCAACCATGAGCTTCAATAAGATCTTCAAGTGGCGCGGTATACAAAGTAAAAGATAAAGGGCCGATTACCGATCCCTGAGGAACACCTTCAAGTGTTACATATGAGGTTTAGATAGAGAGTCATTTATGAATTACAGATTGTGTACGATTCATAAAATAAGTTTTAAACCAATTCAAGGTAGTACCGTTAACACCATATCTATGAAATAATCGATCTAGAAAAACAGTGTGACTAATAGTATCGAAAGCTGCGGAATAATCTAAAAGAATTAAGACAGCTCCATTGCCTTGATCAACGGCTAACAATAAATAATTATATACACGTAAAAGAGCAGTTTCTATACTATGACAAGATCTATATGCAGATTGCGTTTTACCACAAAGTTGGTTCAATGAATAAGTAGTCGTGGATTTGAGATGCACAAGCACGCTCAATGGTTTTGCAAGAAACTTAAGGCTGGCAACAGGCCGATAATTTTTCAAAATCTCACAATCCAAATTTTGTTTCTTCAAAAGAGGAGTGATCTGAGCAGATTTCAAAACATCAGGAAATTGACCAGTTTGAAAAGACATGTTAATAATGTTAGTGATGACTGGTAATAGCTCATCCAAACATTTCTTAAGCAACCATGTAGGAATTGGATCAAGACTACAGGAAGTCGTTTATATATAATAAACAGGCATTTAAAAGACGCATTTCAAACCGCAAGGAAACTCAATGCGCCGCACAAAGATAAAATCAATAAATTAAAAATTAAAAATTAAAATTAAAAATTAAGAAGACGCACAGCCTGTACAATCATAAAATACCATAACAAATTAACAAAATATATACATGAGTAAAAGGCAAAACACAATTAAAGCGCAAAAGTCAATATAGATACAGATTTGCCAAATTACGATCGAGTGAAAAGGTAGTGCTTCAACTTGCACTTAAACTGTTCGAGAGTTGTGGGAAGCGCATTCCACAGTTTCGGGGCAGCCGCCGAAAACGCACGCTCGTCATACGCGGGTGTGAATTGCACGTGGTGGATCCAGCAGGTCCATGGATGAAGATCTAAGAGTCCGAGGAGAATCGTGTTTCTAAAAGTTCTGTCAGGTAAGAAAGGGCCAGACCATGAAGGCATTTGTAAGTTATAAGCAGCATCTTGTATTCAACAATTGCATCTGTTATAACTTGTGGGATACCGTATTCAGGGCCGTAAGACACTTTTTTCAAAGGGGGGCGTTTTTAAAAAAAAATCACCGATGCGCGCGAAAATTTTTGAATTTGTACCTATTTTTTGCACGATCGAGGTACATTTTGACTCTAAACAAGCTTGTAGCAAAGAATATTGCATTTTGGGAAGACAAATGCGCGCGTATCAGACGAAATTTTTTCATCTGTGTACAAATTTTCCGGGGAAGATTTTCAAAGGGGGGGCGATCGCCACCATCGCCCCCCCCCCCCCCCCCCCCCTTCTTACGGGCCTGGTATTCTTTGAGTATCTTGATCATTTTCCCACGATGTATGGACGTGTCGAATGCCTTTTTGAAGTCAATGAATGTTTTAACTGCATAGAGATTATTGGAATGTATACCTTCGATGATTTTCCTGAGCCCAAGAATATGTGAGGTAGTGCCTCTTCCCTCGCGGAAGCCATTCTGGTTAGTGCAAAGTAATTCATCTAGGTGAGGTTTTATTCTGTTGAGAATCATTCTGTTATATATATATGTCTTGGCCATGTGCACAGTGGAGTTCAGACATATGCCTCTGTAGTTTGACTTAGGTCACTAGATTTTGGGACTGGAATCAGGTTCAATATTGCCCATTGGTCAGGTTTTTGATTTTCTAGGAGGGCCTTATTACAGATGTCAAGTATTATATCATCAAGATTGCATCTTGTCAGGAGTTCAGGTGGAATGTTGTCCTCTCCAAAACTTTTCCCCTCCTTGATAGACTTCTTGGCTTTCTGGTACTCAGTGTTATTGAAGGCAGTACACTTAATTGGTATAAGTTCTTCGAAAATCTTTGGGATTCTTCATCTTTATCAATCACTCCGCGGTGGATTTCTAAAGTTTTTGGAAGTGGCAATACCAATTATTGACACGTAATTCTTCCTTTGTCTTTCCTTTGAGGATCCCATTCCTAGAGGTTTTCCTTCCACTTACTTCGTTAATGAGCTCCCAAGATAATCTGTGTTGCATGTTCAGGGTTGCCTTTTCCACTTTCCATGGGGGGGGGGGGGGGGGCTGGAAAATTATAGGGGGGAGGGGGCTGGAAAATTATAGGGGGGGGGGGCAAAAAAGTGTTGATACTCTGCAAAAGGGGTCAAAAAAAGTTTAAACACTTATTAGTTTCCAACATTTTCTGGGGGCTTCGCCCCCAAAACCCCTGCTTTACCTGTGCACATTATTTACGGAACGTTCATAAATCAACGTACAAATAGCTAATTAGCGCTACGCGCGCAGATGTCCATGGACCTATGTTCATGTACTAGCCCAGCTAAAAAAGAATGAAGGGCAAATTCATGTCAATAGGAAACAACAATTGCGCGCACATTGTCTTTAAAACCAGGATAATATATCCTAATTGGATTCAAGAACAGAGATCCGTGCATAAATATGTGGTTGTCAAGGGCGTCCCCAGAGGGGGGTGTGGGGGGTGTCACACAAAAGATAACATGTTCCTATGGCTAATTTTTTATTTGACATTTTAATAGAGTTTGCTGAGCTCCACAATAATCTGAAATTTGAGATTGATCCGAGGTACGGTTTTCTAGATATGACAATTTTATTGTCGGAGATATCGGAGATATAAAGGCGTGAAAGGCGAGGCGAAGTCTTTTATAACGTTTCAAGAACAACCTGAGACAATTATTACTGACTAGAATCGTCTCAGAGAATGACACCAGTGCCAGGTTTTATCACAAAATAAAATAAACTATTTATGGTGAATATTTATGGTGAAAAAAAATGCGCTCCTTAGGCGAGGAAAAAAGAAACCTCTGTCTTACCATGCTTACGGGCCCGATCGACCCGCTTCTTTTTTAGAATTCTTTTTCTCATATCGTGTAAAATCAGCCGTTTTTTGCGGGTTTTTTAAACATTCCCGATTTGGGCAGATTTTGGTGACATTTTAGGTAAGAACATTTTTAAAATATTTATTTAAAATAAAAAAAAACCCGACCGACCGACATGACAAGTCGGTCCGCCCGTAAAAAGGTAGAGAAGTGTAGATGATTTGGGTGCAATTTCGGCAATTCTTACCAAAAACTAATTTTGTTACGTTGTCCGAAAAATGTTGAGCCAAAAAGTTGTTGTTTTTTGGTTAACATTAAAACAAAATCCGAATTTTTAATGAAATTCAATACCAAAATGGATTCTCTGACTCATTTCTTTTTCCAAATGTACATATTTATATACATCACATTGATAATAGTTCAAAAGTTACAGCGTTTATAAGAGCATATTTATTCCAGGCAAGTTTTTTTTAAGAGCGTACAAATATGCTTGCACGCATTATTCATAATAAATTATTTCAATAGGTTCAAAGCATGCATGCAAATACTAGTATAGTTTTGATATCAATGTTCACATTTCAAAAGGATCTTAAATTAGACTATTAAAGTGATGATGCTTTATGCATGAGTATGAGTGAATGTGTCACTTCAATGTCTTTATGACTTCATATCTCAGTTGAGGATTTATCATCAATATTAATGATGGTTTTTTTGTGACAACATTTTAAAAATTGCCATCACGAGAGAGTACACTCCAGAGAGTGATTGTCATGACTAAATACGACGCTAGAGAATTGGAGCTTGTAATAATGTATTATTCTAGTTTGTTCTTTATTATATCGCCTTTTTGAGTGATGAGTTAGTTTTGAGTTAATGACTGTCAACATTTCAAGGGTTGAACCAGAAAGACGTAACGTGAAGAGGAGCATTCTAAGAACGCGTTCCATCGGGTTGTGTGGACGTGTATGATGAACATAGACGATGGTATGAATTGGGATTTATAAAAGTTTAAAATTTAAGTCAGTGGGGACTGTTTTGAGTAGCTATTGAATATTCTTTTTGGTCCTAGAATATTTGGGCCTCAAGGGTTTATGGTACAATTACCCCAACAACAATGTCCTAAAAGTGAGGTCTTCCTCGATTTGTCAAGAATTCCGTGATGCACGGTGCATCATGCACCTTAGGGACGCACCATTAGACTTCAAGAGGGGTGGGGTAGAAAGTTGGGGTCGGTGGATTTTTTTTGATATGTACCTTTATATTGAGTTAGGTGGGCAAAGGTGGTTGTTTTGGGGTTTTTTACTCATCGGTGGGTGTTTTTGTTTTGCCTGTATAGTGGGTGAAGTTTGTTTTCTTCAAAAACTTCCTACCCCCACCCCCACTCCCACCCCTTGAAGTCAAATGGTGCGTCCCTTATAGTTACTTGACATAGATACACGTGGGTCAATCCATGAAGTTGGGTACGCAAAGTAAAATGGTGCAATTTCCAGTGATGAAATGATTTTTCTTTTGGGGGGGGGGGCGGGGGGTTAAACCAGTATGGGTTTTTTAATTATTATGATTTGAAATTGTAGAGTATTGAGATAGCTTTCAAATGATACCAAACTTAAATGAATTGGATAAAGGGTCAAAAAAATTCGCACAGTCACAAAATTTCGCACGGTCACAAAATTTCGCACAGTAACAAATTTTCGCACGGTCACAAAATTTGAGTAACCGGCCCTGAGAGGCCCAAATTTGAGTAACCGGCCCTGAGAGGCCCAAAACCATGCGGCCCATGTGGCGATCGCCACAACGCCACAGTGGCCAGTCCGCCCCTGATGCGGGGTCCTCACCGGTCTGGTACCGGGCTCACCGTCTTCATACGTTGCTAGCTTACCGTTCTCACCGGGTGCATAACACCTCCTCTCCGGGTCCTCGGTCCATCCCGCTCTACACCGGGTCTGTATCGGGTTATCACCGGCCTGGTACTGAGCTCACCGGCCTCATTTACCGTTCTCACCGTGTGCTTACCATCTCCATACCGGTTCCTAACCGGTCGGAACGCCTGAGTACCGGCCGAAACGTCTTGATTCGTGGATAATGCTTAGGGGAGGATGGGGCAGCTGGTCCGGTTAAGCATGTTAAGCATATTTCATGATATAAAAGATTAAAGCTCGTGTAAATATTTATGGAATTGCTATGAAAATATCACCCATGTAACTGTTTACATATAATATAGGTATAATCAATGTTAAAAAATATCTAAAGAAAAGACAATTACCACTAACTGAAAACTTGGCACGGACCAGTTACCCCATCATTGGGGCAACTGGTCCTATATGTTCCAACGGTTAGAATACACAGAAATCAGTGAATGACAACACGGAAACTAGGTAGTATTTTCTTTACAAATACATTTCCATAATTATTATTTAACTGTAAAAAGGATACATGTCTCATGAAACCCATGTTGTATACAGTTTTCGTGGTTAACGTGTAAATATAGCAGTATACTAATGGTGTACAAAGCAAGAGAAATTTTCGACTGCACATTTATTAGATAAAACGGTATGAACTTAGTTAAATAGTTACATGGTTGTGATATTTAGATGTCCATACATTTGTCTATATACCCCTTTCTTTAATGATTTTATTTACTTCATATAATCATCATTTAGTATAATAAACCATCTTGATATTTAGCCAGCTTTTCATGTTACAGGGGAAGTTAGTCAATCAATATGACAATGATGACCCAACGGTTAAAGGGGCATTAAGAGATGTGGTGGAGGCAGCGCCCTCAATTACAAAAATATATGATAAAAACTGGGATTTGTATATTTTTACAATTGTGTTGCATGTATGAACTTACACCTATAAGGATTAAGAAAAATCAGCCCTCTTTGTACAACAAAACGTCGATTCAAAAATGCTGGTAGAGTCGCAACCAGCATTTTACATGGTCAAGGGTGGCATTTCAACATATTTAAAACATTGTTTTAATCAAGTTTTGCTGGGTGTTTTTTTTAGTAGAAACAACAATAATGGCAATTTTAATGTTCATCTTGAATTCTGATGTAAATTAATTAAAATTAAAAAAATTCAACTTGACATTGTGTCCCTTTAATATACACAAAAAGCAGTGGATAAAATACATAAATCATGATATTTTGTCATTGCAAATACCTTTACAGACACCATTCAAAATATAATAAAGATGTAATTCATTATACCGAGGTTTTAAAATTTAAACCATTCTAAAGCAATTTCATGTCATATTGTAATCCTTCAATAGCAGATATAGTGGTATTAGACCCAAAATACCCCAAAATGTCTAAGAACTAGAAAGAATGTGAATTATTTCATATTCTACTCACATTTCAATACCGAGTCATGTTTTATTGACACTAACAACTAACTTTCAAAATGAATTTTACAATTTTGATTAAGTTTTTGTAGGCGGACCGAGTTGCCGCCCATACCCCTTCGGACCACTTGCCCCAACAAATGACTTAGCACTTTGTCGAGATGAAACATTATTCAAACACGCCTGTGACGTAATAAATTGTACGCCAAAATATTTTAAAATATACCACCATTTGTCATAATAATCAATAACTCCAATACATTTCAGAAAAAAGGCAAACTGCATTTTTGTTTTTAGCCATTACACAGATTTATGTAGCCAGCGAGTATCTTTGAATTCGCAAATATTACCCAACAGTTGTCTATCTATTTCTAGCTCTTGCAAAATGCTAACATTTGTTCTTTTCTGCTTCCAGTTGATGTTATAGCATTCTCCTCCATATCCACATTTCAGCTGCCAATATTCTGTTCTCATCTGCTTTGCACAATATCCAGCTTTCAGCGCCATAAATGAGTGCACTCCAAACGAGGGTCTTGACCAATTTCATTTTGAGATGATTGGAAAGGTTTTTGACATTCCAGATCAGCTGCAGGTCTATCATTCTTTTCTTGGCAATGGCAATCCTTGATTTGATGTCACTTGCGCAGTTGGCATTAGCTCTCTAGGTAGATCCAAGATACTTGAAGTGATCTACACGTTCAACTCTCTCACTGTCGATCATGATGAATACTGTTCTTCTGGATCACCTCCTGTCACAAGTAACTTGGTCTTCTTGACATTTAGCCTCAAGTTCATCTCCTTTCCTACGTCATTCACACTGTTGGTTAGATGTACAATTTCCTCCTTTGAATTGACAATAAGTGCGGTGTCGTCAGCATATCGTAAGTTTGAAATATGTGTTCCCCCTACTTTAATTCCATATTTTGAGACCTCTGCATCTCGCATGCCCTTCTCGGTATAGTGGGTAACAAAAAGGTGTGATGATATTATGCATCCTTGTCTTGCTCCTTTTCCAATCTCAAATTCTTTTAGTTTTGTCTGTTCACCATTCCATCTTATTGTTGCTCTATATGGTTCACATATAGAGATTTCAAGAGTGCGACGAGATGCTTGGGGAAGCCCATTTCCACTCAAAAAGTTTGCAGTGGCTTACTGAATCAAAAGCCTTGGAGTAGTCTATGATCATAATGAATACTATTTGATCAATGGCAATTACTTTCTCCATCAGAATAATTTGTAAACATACTAGCATGTCTCTTGTTCCTCTTCCTTTCCTGTACGCAGTCAATCATATAAAGTACATTAAACATGATCTAAACCCATCTTCGTATATCGCCCATACTATCTGTGCATTTTCAATCAGTCACTCAAGGAGGTGGCTTCAAAGATCTGGAAAATATCAAATACCCTATAAAGTTCCAAATGTTTTGGATTGTAGAAGGTAAGGATCCCGGTAAGGATATATGTCAAGTTTCAACAAAAGTCGTACTGTTCAAAAGAAAGCAGTATGCCCATACAACCTACAAAATCCATCATTTCGGACCACTTGCCCCATGGACCAGTTGCCCCATATTCCCCTACAGGGTTTTGAACCATGACTCTTTGATATTCATATTTAAATTGAGTAATAATTCCAGATACCTAGGCTAGGGAGATAAACCAAAAGTCTAGTACGGCAAAAAACAACAAATGAATACATTATACCTGTTTATCGTCTGCTCCCGCTTCCTTTTTTGGATCCGCTTCCATTTTCTTTCCTTTTTGTGTTTAACTTGCTTCTTTCTTAGCCTCATTAAACATTTTAAACAAGTTTTGTGTGACCAACCCCTCAGAACCATTAAATAAAAGCAATTTATTCCTCTTCATCAATAAGGTTCGCAAAGTTTATCAATAACAACATGAACAAGGGTGATCTTGCACTAAACAGAATAAGGGCTTCCTCCTTCCTCTTTTGTTGTTGAAAAAGCTTCCGGACGCTACATGTTTTTTGCTCGGAACGGAACACACAAACACACATCCTTTTATCATGTGGACTCGTGAACACTTTTAGCATGCAAATAATAGCCATCCCCATCACTTTGAACAGTCCCGTTATTTTACACACAAATGGCATTTTGAAACGTGGATAAAAATAGAAATGCGCGCACGCGCATCTTTAATTTAGAGCGTCAAGGCATTTTTGTGTCTTATTTTATACGAGGATATCCAACAACTTTTTTGTGGTTAAAGTCAGAGCTCAAAATGGTCTCTTTTCCCCCTCAATTCATCACAAATGTTGATACCCAAGGTATTCTTGTCTGCAGAATCATAGGTACAGGTATAGGTAGATTCTGTCTACATGTATAAGTTCCATATTCATTGTATGAACCACACAGATGGTGGTGATCGATTGTACCATCCATTGTACGTGATTGTACAAGGTGCTCCTATTTAGGTCCAGCAACGGAAAACTTGTATAGCGCCACCAAGAAAGAGCTGGCGGATCGCGACCATCATCACATAAATAGTGATCGAAACAGTTCTCAATGAAATGGACTTCTCTATTCCTGCTCTCATTTCGTCCTCGGCTCTGTCTATCTGTAGACTAATGTTTGTTGCTTATCTATCAAAAGCTGGAAAGTAGATTTTACAAATCAAATTGAGTCTATATAGTGGTGGTATTCACATATCTTGAAAATTGACTTAACAACTGAGAAAATAATTTTGAACGTTATATTACACTAATTTTATTTTCGCCGCGCTACTGCTGTGTATGGCGAGATTGACTTAACGGGAACGTACATTCATCGAGGTGCGGGGAATTTTAACGTGATTATCCGCATGAACAACCCTTTCGACACCTTTGCATAATGGACACGGATAAGCGCCGGTATGTTGTGATGATGGACCTTCGCCGGGATGATTTTAGTTTTGAAAATTTCGATTTCCTCCGATATTGCTGAAACTAAACAGCTTTTTAAGAACTGAAATCGCAAAGTAAACTTGATTCTATAGAATCTTTACAAAAAGACGAAACAACTCGGACGGTTCTCAAACCTAAAAGTAATGAATATTGCCATTACAGGATTTTATTTGGAGATAGCATAATATAGGCACCGTAGGCCCGACTTTCCTGGCCCAAGTGCCAGTCCTAGATAGAGCGAGCGAGTGGATTTGGCACAGAACATATTGAGTAAAACGTAAGTTCCTTCAGGGTAAATGTATGAAATTATATAGGCCGTTTCGGAACTTTTTGACCAAATAAAGAACTTAACCCCATTGTAGGTGTATGTTCGCCATTCTGAACACCACCATCATACTTAGTTGATTAAGATTTGATGTTATATGCTCTTAATGTATACAATTAATACAATGTACATTTTGAACAAACGTTTTAATTATTTTATAGACATTTATAGGACTAGATGTCCATCATTTCCAAAGGGTTTTTCCAGTGGTGGTGTATAACAGTATAGGCCTACTAAATGTACCTTGTTTGACTGTCATTGCATAATCACAATTATAAGTGCTGGCAATCGAAACGGATTCGTGCAATTTGGTGACAACTTTTAAGGAAAATTTAGATAAACTTCCAATAGGCCTACATAAAGTAACATAAATAAGCATATTATCATTATACACATATGCATAACATTTGGGTGGATGTATAGCCCCCCCCCCCCCCCCTCCCCTAGTCGTGGTATTTTTGACGCAGTTTTTTTTAATTTCATCTGCGGGGCGTAAGCGAATAAACAAGGATTTGAATTGGGATGAGTTTTTCGGAACTGAAAATGTACTCACAACGAATGTGCGACAAATTGACACTCTTGTAAATGTGTTTGTTAAATCCAACATAAGGAAAATAAGTTAACATTATAATCTGCTGTTTTGGTTAAATGGCAATTACCCTTCAGTCCTTCCCTCATCACCGCGCTTCTTTCTCATGTCACGCAACGCATCGCATCCTAACATCGATTGCGGCAGAACGTGTTTATAAGTCATGTAAGTGGGGGTTGGGGAGGGGGTGGGGGCGTCACACTCTCAGCAAAAAAGTTCAACTTAGAACCATAAATGTTTCCTCACGTTGTCCTTCATATGGAACCCTCATGGGTTCTTCCCAAAAACCATTTCATAAAGAACCCTCTTCAGTTTTGTCCTCTATATGAGGGTTCTTCAGGGTTAAAGAACCCTCTTGAAAGGTTCTTTAAAGAACCAAAAAAGTTCTTCAGTTTCTTCAGTTTTGTTATTATAGAACCCTTAGGATTTTTCAGAAAATATTTAGAAATAGATTGTTTCAAGCACCATTTTATTTTGCTGTTTGCATACTTTTCTAATTTACTTCATTAATATAATGCATGTATCTGGTTTGTGAACAATCACTATTGTGAGTGACGTCTTGAATTAATCGTGTTAATAAAATGGATTCATAAATCCTTACGAAATCCATGGAGTTAATTTTAAAGAAGCCGATGCACACGGGGCCCAGCCAACTTCTACCGTGGGCGGCCCTCATGGGACCCTTTGTATTTTGTCCACTTTGGCCCGTATACAGGCCAAAGTGGACAAAATATTAAGGGTCCCATGAGGGCTCACGATCGATGTTGGCTGGGACTCAAATAGTTCTGAAGTGCAAGTCATTATAAAGAACTCTCACAGCTTTTCATGGAACCCTTTTTTCGTATTTCAGGGTTCTATAAGGAACCATTGACTCCGAAAGAACCTTTCATTCTGGGTTTGGAACCATTTGTATCCTTCTTAGAACCATTAAAGGTTCCTTGAGTGCAGAAGGTTCTACATCGAACCCCGAGCTTACTCAAATAACCCTTTCCGAACCAGTGCACTGGTGTAAGCGCAGCCTCTTGCGGCATTGGGTTTTCCATGGACTGTAAAAAAGATATCTAATCCATTTAACTGTTAATTGTGGATTTACATACTTTGATATCAGAAGAAACCCCATATTTTTCTCATTATTTAAATGTTTGGCGTAAGATATCTTCCATTTTTATACATAAGAGGTCAAAATGCAGTGAAATACTGCCACTAATGGCATGAATGGTGGTTCGCCCGTTTGTATGCTACTCATTAGCAATGTTCATATCACTTTTGCTTCTAAAATAAGAACCCTTAGAGTTTATCTCCAACTTTAGAATAGGCCTACGACTAATACGCACGCCTTACTACAATGTATAAAATTCATAGCCAGGACATCGCGGTTCCAATACCGGACTATATCAACAGACCAACGGCATTACAAACTCGTCAATATCATGCTTCAAAATTTAGTGTCATGGCTTCACATTCAAATGCGTATAAATTCAGTTTCTTCCCGCGTACAATATTGGACTGGAATGCACTACCGTCCTCATTACTCGACTGCAACAAACTAGACTCTTTTAAAACTGGTCTTAATAATTTAAGTAATTAAGTGTAATTGTATTATGTATCTCTTGTGTGTATTTGGTACCATGTTTTCTGACTGAAGTCTGTATTGTTTTCTCAATTAGATATTGTCTCTTGACAACTTTATTGAGTATGTTCATAGATGTAGATGTAGATGTAGATGTAAGTTACCCTTTAGGCCTAGAATAGAAAACATCAAGTTGAAAATCGGGCCAGAAATCGGAATCAGTCTATACTTTTGAGACCTCATTATTAAATCATTATATTTCAGGGGTTTTCAGCAATTTAGTCATATTATAAGTGTTGAAGGTCGCCAAAAGTGTGTGTGGGGGGGGGGGGGGGTCGCCAATGCCTCACACACGCGCATACCAATGTATCTTTTACAGCCTCATTCCCCATAGGCCTAGCTATGTATATACCTCGAATATTGCAATATTGCCCCCATAATCCATCCTAAGCCACCAGTGGAGTAATGTGTAGGACATGATGCAAGTTCTGCCCTAACAACGTCCTCCTCCTCTCATCACCAGACACCACCTCCTCCTTTACTTCCCTCACCATCCAAAATATTCCTCATAATAAATCTGGGCATTCTTGAAATTGGTCTTGAATCATCTTGGAAGATTTCTGCGTCATCCTTTTCCCCCGATCCTAACCACTTTTGTTGATGCAAATAGGCCTACTATGCAAATAAGAATGTGAAAATATCTCTCACGTGTGTTTTGAAAGGGTTTAAAAAATAAATGTGGTGTTATTGAACCAATATCAGTATTCGATGTTCGATGAATTCTAATGAGGGCGTCCTTCAATGTTTACCATGTTTACTGCCTGGTAACTTTTTTGCATCAGAAAGAAAGATAATTTCACTTTTTAACGTATACATTTGTAGGACCATTCAATATTTCATTTTATAACACTGTTTTGGTGCTCATCATATTGATTTTCCCCTCGTGGTTATGGCTTAAACTTAAAGATATATATACACCTAGCACATAAAGTCCCTGACCAGGTGCTTTGAGGTTGGCTTATTCAAAATATATAATCGGTACCAAAAATCTGAGATATACATTAAATGAGCAAATTTCTTCTCCGCAGTTTGATACCTCATTCAACAAAATCGAATGGATACTTTTAAAGTTATGGTGATTTCAATGACCGCGCATAACAACAGCAAAGTTGCACTAGGTATAGGAAATCATTGATTTGTGTGACAGTTATGACAGTAATCACACACAATTCAATGAATACCTAGTGCAACGTTGTTATGCGCGGTCATTGAAATCGCCATAACTTTAAAAGTATCCATTCGATTTTGTTGAATGAGGTATCAAACTGCGGAGAAGAAATTTGCTCATTTAATGTATATCTCAGATTTTTGGTACCGATTATATGTTTTGAATTAGCTAACCTCAAAGCACCTGGTCAGGGACTTCATGTGCTAGGTGTATATACTTAATAGGCCTACTGATAATAAAGCGACAAAGCGCCTAAATCAAAAGTGGTAAAGGCGCTGTACAAGATACCATGGACTTATCGTCTGATATAAAGTCCATGAAGATACGGACTTGCATTACAACTTATGAATATAAAAATGATACAACAAGATAAAAATGAAGAATCGAATCTGAGTCCTATAATATTTAATTTTAAATGTTTCGAAATTTAGATATGATTTTATAACAGGAACCGAGTATGTAGCAATAAGTCCAAATGAAGAGGGTGAACATTAGTGAACATTTTGATCGCCTTTCCCGTTTGTCTTTGGTGACCCTTTTTGCTGCACAACCCAAATTACATGTTTGTCCACGAGCACAGTTATTTTCAATTGATATTGCACACATTGCATTTTCATATGTGAATATCCCGCCAACAAAAATTTGGAAGATTTTAGTTTTTTATTCAAATTAGTAACAACTAAGGTATTCTTATAACGCTTATACAAATTCAAACTTCAACTTGGTTTTAAAAACAAGATGACCTCTTTCCACTATTGCAGGTTTTTTTGACTCACCCTGTATGTTTCTGTTGATTTATTATCAAATTTTATAGTACAGTACATGTAGTATTATATCAAAGGATGCTTTTGAAATGATATAAAATTAAAAACCGAAATTTAGTTTATTTCATTTTTTATAGTACAGTACATGTAGTATCATATCAAAGGATGCTTTTGAAATGATATAAAATTAAAAACCGAAATTTAGTTTATTTCATTTTTTTAAATTTAATTATTAAGAATCTCAATTAAGTCATAAATACTATAGATAAAATGATGTTATAAGTTAAACCTATACGCGTTTATATTCTCCCACTCGTCACGAGAATACCACGGATTATTAATAAATAAATGATCAAATTATGATAAGTGTTATAAAATGTGTACCTGAATTGTTTGGAATCACCCTAGTTCTTTCCAATTGGCTTTCCCAATCTAATTGTACTTTATTCCCTTTTTCATTTTTATTCCATTTTATTTGTTTCCATTCGAGCGTGTGCGTTAATTCAATGGGCTAATTCGATTGCAGGTGGCCAACTTCCAACCATGTGTATAATTGATTGCTAATTAATATTCATAACCTGGTAATGAATAAAAATGAGGAACCGACCGATTATTGGGGTCATATCGACACCTATCCAGCCAATCACCGCTAAGCTTACATAGCGTGGAATGTGTTTGGCTCTGTGGGGTAACGTGTGTGGTTAAAATTACACACGAAGGGTCACCTGCGCAGCGTACCATAGCCTGTCTTGTATTTGTGTGCATGTACATTTACAATTTCGGAGACAAACAAATGGGCACGAAAGGTGTAGTTATGTCAAAATCGTCCGTTTTTCGCTCCTGTACGGAGTCTTACCTTTTACTAATGAATTCATAGGATAGCTAAGGACTTATACCATGTTTCTATCAATTTTTTCAGCCGTTAAACGGGACAAGAGAAGAGCGTGAGAGGCGTAGGAGTGTCAAGGAATTACCGCGGAGTAGCGAGATCGCGACCGAAGAGGGTCAGCTTGAACGCCCGCAGTAGGGTACAACATGGCGTCCGCTCATCCACCAACTTCGGTGTGTTGTGTGTACACGGCTTTTGTTGCATTTCTAGGCCTGGGGCTGATTTTACTAAACAGCGCGGAATTGGTGGATGGACAGAGTATCTTGTGTCCTGATGGATGCTCATGTCTGGGAGAATTGGTGGATTGCAGTCAGCAGAAACTGAGCGCGATCCCCGGGCCAATCCATAGCTGGGTTACCATTCTGTGAGTATTTTTAATTTCATCATGCATGTACATATGTATAGTCTATACACACACAATACAGAGAACTCCTAAAACAAGAAAAGACCTTGGCCCACAGTATGCACATCTATAAAGTTTCAATTTAAATGATAGCACTGAACTTAAGGCTAAGCAGGATTTTTCTTTTTTATTGGATATATTGTAATTTAAATGTACCGTATCATCCCTATTAAGCGCCCAGGGCGGTTAGCAAAGTCATTTTGGGTGGGCGCTTATTTATATGTTACCTTTTTTTTAAAACTCATATATCGTGGAGACATCGAATTCGGCAAGGTTGCAAAGACATTTTGTTCTGTAAACATACAACATATGGGCGGCCATCTTTGCTTTTCATTTGTGGTTAAGATACAACACTACGCATATTCATATGCATTCCGCATTACGCATGTTCAAAACCACAGAGAATAAACTCGCCAGTCACTGTACAGGCAGTGGTATCAGCGCTTCTGAACGCGTGGCAGTAAGTGCCTAGTGGGATCGGGAAGAGCGGGCGGCGGTACTGCTTTACTGAAGGACGCCGTAGCAAAAAATGTTGTTGTACAGTGCTACGGTAATTGAAAAGGTGGGCGCTTATAAGGGATTGTTTGTTGGTAGTCATTGAGAAAAACAGGGGTGGGCGCTTATAAGGGCATGGGCGCTTAATAGGGATAATACGGTAAGTTATTGTAAGCCTACTTTTCTCAGCAATAATCAAATTCAAAACAAATAATTGTCAAGCATATCATATATGCCAATGCATAGCGTCACAATTCTATCAGCGTCCCATGCGCCTGATCACGACGGCTGGTGCGCCTGTTTTTCTAGAGTGCAGTGCATTGCGTTTAACATTTGGATGAATGCGAGCGCTCGGCCTCAGATCATGACGCTTTGATCGACAATTATTTGTTTTGATGATAAAATAACTAGGCCTCCTTTTACAAAAAATATGGTGACCACTTGACTACGGTCTATTTCACTACCAATGGTTGCATCGAATAACTGTGCATGCCCTCCAGAGGTGCTGTCATAAAGTACACACCCATGTCCCGCGTAAAAAGACTGAAGATACGTCATAGGATGGCTATGTGTATTGTATGTATTAATGCTGCACCTTGTAAAGTTATGTCACTGTTCAGAGGACGCAATTAGACTTAACTTAGTCCCAATCGGTACCGTAGTGCAATTGTATCTTCGATACACGGTACCACCACCCTCCATAGACTCTTGATGTCGCGAAATTCACATTTTTTAGTGTCAGCATTGCCGATTTTTCTCCTCAATATTTTCCCCAAAATGATGATGCTTGATCAACATTTATGAACTCAATATATTACTAAGAGTTCTAGGAATAACATGTGAGTGCATTTTGATAGATTTTAGTTGTTTTCGTGTGCAAATGATGATTTCAAAATGTAATTTTCAGAACGTCAGATGTCAATGAAGCCAGGGGTGTTGTGGCTTTAGTATAGTGAAGCATGAACGATAGTAAAGCCACCATTGGGGCTAGACTTAACTACTATAGGTAAATTAATAATTGAACAAATTTACGAACATCACAAACGCAGTACAAAGATTAACGCGCCCGAAATTATCACACAAATGGTTGTGCGCGCTTCAGTCACGCAATGTACGCGATACGCTGCTTAGTTGTGTTTGTTCAATTATTAATTTACCTATAGTACTACTACTTTACTATAGAGGACTTACTGCAGAAAAACACTGGGAACAAGACTGTACAGCATGATATGGTCGCAGCAATAACATTTTGCGAACCACCGACTTCTGCCTTTTCGCGGCATGAAAAATTCGCGAATGTGTTGAGTAGTCATACAGTACAGGCCTTTAAAAAGCAAAACATTCTCGAGCATGAAAATGTCGAGAGTCAGTTGCGAAATTTTGATGCATGCGAACATTTCATGCTTTACAGTAGAATGATTTTATTAATTTGGCAACCATTTTGAAAATTCTCCTGGAACCCAAAGAAGATTTCAAGGTCTTCCCACAATGCATTGCACAAACGCCAGCCAACTAAAGCTTTTTTACACACGATACATTTGTCGAGCTCTTAAGTTATACAAATAAGAAAAAGGAACACTGACAACTAATTTATTCATTGATTCAACTAGAACCTAAGAGCTCCAACGATGAACGCGCTATGAAGCCATGATTGTGCGCATGTCTATGGGAACCGAGACAAATGATCGCTGTCGAGGCATGGCCGTAACCGCGTGCAGATTTCCTGTGGCCTGGGGAGTGTCTAATGCACAAATCCCCAGCCCTATCCCGACGCATGTCCCATAGTTGCCCGGGTACCCGGGGGCCTGAACTGAAAATGACCAGCGTATTATAAGAAGGTTAAAACAAATTAATTTGTATTCCGCAATTTCACCATTTTTTTAATTGCACAATGGTCATAATGGTTTATATGGCTGTGAGTTAACAAATGATTCATAGCCATGTAAATGATAAAGTACACATCTTCATGCATTTAATGTGCATATATGCCATGTTTAGTAACCTGATAATAAGTATTCTAACTCCGTATGTATTGTTATCATCATGTTGGCCTACCAGAGGTGTGTACAGTTTACATTATGATAACAACACCTGCTTTGTTTACTAATGTGACTTTGGTCAGGTATAACTACGAAATAAAATATTTCAAATCATAGCAAAGTACACAAATGTACCTAGACAATAGAGCTACATTTTGGCTCTAAACAAGCTTGTACCAAAGAATATTTCATTTTGGGAAGACATATGCGCGCATAGCGCGCGAATTTTTTTCATATGTGTACTTTTGACCATCATAATTCCATGATTCCTGCCAATCTCAACCGACACGATGTCATTATTGGGGGGGGATTTGGTGTGTACTTTGTTTTTTACAGCCATACTTGATTTCATTTGGGGGGGCAAGGGTTCCAAGTGGGGGGGCTCCTGCCCCCCCGCTGGTTACGCCACTGGTCCCAAGACTGCAAAATTTGATGTTTTGCAATTCAAGATGGCGGCCTCCACGAATGACAATAAACACGAAACGTGCGTATTTCGGATGGTTTCTGTTGCTGTTTGAAGGCATAGCACATGGTTTAAGTTCACTTTTGGAGCACAAACAATATGTCAAGTCAGGGTTGTAGCTAGCCACATTTTAGTGCCGGCTAAAATCTCACACATTTATCGCCACGCACTGGCATTCTGAGCATTTTGTGGTATTTTTTGTACATTTACTCAATTTTTGAGTCTTAGAGCTGGTTAATTTGCCTGAAATTGCTGTGAGTGCCGGTTGTTTAGCCTTAGTGCCGGTCGCTACCGACCAGCACCGACCAGTGTAGCTACATCCCTGTGTCAAGTATGTCTGAAGTTAAAATAACCACAATTTCCTCTTTATTTTCAAGCAATTTGTAGTCCGAGACTTAGTGTGATGTTAGTAACTTTTAAGTAAGCTTATTTTTTGGGTGGGCGGTTAATTAGTATATATTTTTAAAGTCACCTGAGAAAAAGGGGGGTGGGCGCTTATGCGGTCCTGGGTGCTTAATACTAATAGGGATAATACGGTACTTGGGGAATTATTCACAGGATAAGTTATGATTATTTAACAGATTTTAATTAAGAATTCAATGTTTACCATGCGAGGCAGCCACTATTTAGACTTCAAATAATAGCAAAGACAAGGGAAATAATCACATAAAAATATATTGTTTCGGACTTTAATTTCCCAACTGTGTCACCAAGTAGTGAAAATTGGAATTAAAAAGTGAATTTAAAAATATTCAATTTTTAAGGTTTTTTTTAAAGTTTTAATGAAAACAGATTAACCGAATTAACAGTTCTGAGCAAAATTCTAAACATTAGTACAATCCATGTAGGACTTTCTATTCTTAATGGTCCAATTTGTAGATGGTCCAATTTGTATTAATATTGGTTGAATATTTTGATTTGATCAATCAGTTTTACATTGACTTGTTCAATCAGTTTTACATTGACTTGTTTTGTGTTTGCCTAAGTAGGTGTGCATTTATTAATAAATTTCTCAACCGAAAATATTAAATCTTTCTTTCCCATCTAGAGCCTTGGGCCAGATCAAGAAAAAGTGCAATCACCAGATGTTGTTCTGTACTTCTATTTTACTCCTCTTTTTGTTGTTTGTGTAAATATTGTTAATTGCGTAAGTTTTGGTGTTACAAAATGTCAAGGCATAGGGTCAATGAATAAATATGTGTAGTCTGCATATGTAGTGTAGTGACATTATTTTATTATGTGAACATATCATCACAAATGGCCTTCCTCAATCACAAATTTGTAAAGCAGGATTGATTTTGTGCCTTGAGGCTGAACTGGATTCAACATTTTTGACACAGTCCACTGCCATTTTGAAGAAGAATTTGATATTCAGTCAATATCTTTATAAATCGTACAGAGAGTGTGCAACTTTGCATTTTCTAATAAAAATACATGATCAAATTTACCCCAGTAACTTTAACTTATATTGGGATTTAGGATGCTATTTGAGGATTACAGCTATATAATTACATTTTATTCATCAATTCTTATGACATCTTGGGTTTTGAAATTCAATTTCAATTCCATGACAACCCTGCTTGTCAATAAACAGTTTCTTGTGCTCTCCTTGTATGTGTCACAGATGATCTGCATTGATCATGAACCATGTAAGGTCCTTTCTACCTGATCCACTACATAAAATGCTAATCTAATTCAGTCCAGTAATCCCCCCATGAATACTTAACAAGTTATGACTTCATACTTCATGACTTATGAATGACATCTCCAAGTGTCATGACCTCCTTTTTCAATGCATCATTATTGATTCCTTTGCTAACCAAATTGCAATTAATGCCTGGACACATCCTCTTGACCCACCTGGGTGTCCAGTGCTAGTCTATTGTTCCTATTGATAACCCAGGTGAGCACAAGTGCTTAGCCTATCCACTTCTATTGTTGTGTAGCTACTTGATAGAGGCAATACAAGTGAATTTATTGGTTAGTCCCTCTCTTCACTAACTAAGGTAGATGTACATGTATAGTAGCTCCACCACCATGCACAATTCAGAAATAGGGTGGGAGAATTGCAGGCTTTCCTTTCTTGTGTATGTGTTATAAACAGTGTTTCCTGCCCTGAGATTATTAAAGAGCCCAAATTAATTCAAATTAAGCTAGTTTGGATCAATTTTGAAATCAAATGGTGTCAGTTATTTATATTTAATAAACGATTGGCATTTCCATATGAAATGTGCAAAGTTCTTAGCTAGGCAGTGATGCTAGTAAATTTCAACAACAAAGTAAAAACCACTGCTCCCTAATTTCCACCCCAATTTTTTGTTATTTCCACGGTTGGCAACACTTGAGTTGTTGAAAGTGAATTTGCTCAGGTGTTGCGGACTACTTGAACAAACCCCTCGCTTGATTCAATTGGGCCATCTCTTAACTCTGGAGGGGATGTGGTATACCTCATTTGTTTTGAATGGCAGCCATATTTATTTACAACTGAAAAACTTTAGCTTGGCATTAATATAGCTATTTCATTGAATTATTTTTTTCCCCTTGCCAAATTACAGAATATGTCCTTACAGTAGTTTGGTTTATTGTGCGATTTGTTTTCAAATATGGATTCAAATCTGGGATCTTCCGAGCTTCAATCAACATTGATGAAATATTTTGGCATCCGTTCATGATTGACAATTATTTTTTATGTGATGTAAATGCATGCAAGATATGCCCTAGAAATAGAGAGGCAGGTTTGTTTTTGATACATGTAATACTGTACTTTAAAGTGGAAATTTTCGAGCTACATTTATCTTTGCGCCTTCCGCTCTACAATCAGCAAGCGCAAAAATCAAAATGCGCCAATAGATTCATTCTGTATGTAGATCTATTTAAGGAAGCACAAAATCACGAAAATAAAAACAAGCAGAATTGTTTAAAATGGGCAAAGCGATGAAAAATTAAATGCACAAAAATATCCACTTTACAGTATGTCAACTATTGAAATATCTCTTTCCTTATGGGATTTTTGAAGCAAACTCACTACATGTAGTACCACCCACCTTCATGTGTTTGTAACATGTTTTAATAGAGACATTCATCAAATCTCATTCATGTTTAAGACTATCAGTAATTTGTATTTTTTTTCCTTTTTCAATTTTTGGTCATGATATTGACCTTGACTATGTGTGTGGTTTTGTGAATAAGGGTAGATAGGTGGTTGTAATTATGCCAATCATGCGTACCTAAGGACCACATAGCTATAGAGGTTGCCATGGTAACAATAGATAATGGTTGATTGCAAACAATTGGGTTACTCTGTAATATACCTTGATGAAAGAAAGCTCGGGGTTAGACATCCAGTGAGTTATACAATTGAACATAATGCATACATACATGTAGATGTAAAAGTTCATGAAGTATCAGTTATACACATTTAGGCACACAAAAAACAAAAACATATTTAGCGTCCCCTCCTGCTTCCTTTATTTTATTTTTTTTCTTCCTTCTTTATTTCATTCATAACTTTTTTGTTCAGGTGTTTCAGACGTTGAGATGTTTGTAACTGCTTTGTGTCTTTCTTATAAGCATTTGAATAAAGTTATGTGGTGACCAACCCCTCAGAACCATGAAATAGAAACAATTTAAAAGAGGCCTCTTCCTTTTAATAAGGTTCGCAACCTTTATCGCAAACAGGTTTTTTTTTTTTACTTTGCTATAAGTGTGTCTTAAACAAGTTCTTAACTGAATGAAGAGAGTCACACAACATCTGATTTAAGGGTAATGAATTCCAAAGAGTGGTTGCAGCAACTGAAAATGCAAATCAAGCGCAGTTCCCATGATCAATGTGATGGAAACCTTGACATTGATCCGTCGTCCATGTTCCGAGAAATTCGCCTAAATACCCATCATTCAATACCATAATAATTAATATAATATGTGTACAGTCGCAGCAAAAGGATACAGTTATCTCTCAAAGAAAAAGTTAAGATCTTATTACCAACAGAGGGAACTTTTTGAATGCTTCAAAATTACACCATTTGGGTTAAGATTAGATACTGCTTTCTGAATTCATGAAGACAAAATACTGTCTTTATTGTTATTTTTTGTCCATGCTTCATTCGATCAATATCTCAAAGTGCATTTTACCTGATAACTATTATAACCCTATACCCTTTTGCCAAGACCGACACTACACATAATGTTGTCAAGTCAAGCCAATCAATAGGCTTCTTGTAGAAATCTATACTTTTTTGAAAACCATTATTACACCACTTGACACTATCATATTACATGATTGGTAAGTTTTGTCATTGACCCTATGAAATACTACAGTAATCAATTCAACATATTATCATTTGGTCACCTATTAAATAATCTCATATCTGTTCCATTCTGAATTACATTTTGGGCATGCATTTATTTCCTCATGACTCAAAAATTCAAACATGTGATTATTGGGCAAAAGCGTTTGGATTTGCTTTTGAAAGTTTAAACTAATACAAAACAATAAATGAGCAGCACCAGATTTGTTCTGGCTTCATCCTCCAGCGCGGTTCAGTTGTATGCGCTATCCAGGAAGCTACAACGTCAAGCAAGAAAGACCCTAGACTTTATCCTCCAGTCGTACAATACGCTCCACTGCGTTTGCTGTTGTGACGACTGGAAATGTTCCAGCCCAAATGACGGAGCACTTTTTAACGACCGCGCTAGCTGCGGCTTGCACAAACACGCGAATTGGTAGGGCACTTACGCACACGCGGGCGCGGCGCAAAGATTCGGAGCCCCACCCGCGTCGTGCCGGCAGATCTGCGTGGTAATTCACACGCATTCATGTGCGTAAATAACATCGGAATTGTGATGTTATTTTGCTCCTTCTATTTTCACGCTTTGTGACCAGTCCCCAAGTGGAGGACCGCGCTATGCATTCTGGGTATATTAGTTCAGCGGGTGCGGGACGACACTTCGGGGACTGGTGGAACTTGTCTAAGAAAGACCCTAACCAACATGTAGGCCTCACTTGAAGGCACGGAACTACATGTAGCGTGAAATAGTAAACCCCATGGTAACATTAATATTTGGTATGACCTGATCAGAACTTTTTTACACAAATTTGTAATTAAATTCATGATTAATCGGCATTCGTGCCTTACATAACATAATACCACCTGTCCGCCTTGACATTCATTCATCCATTCCCTACCACATGGCACTTGATCTTATGTACTGATAATAAATAGCCAACATTTACTATTTCACACCTGAACAGACCAACGATAATAAACATGGTGGGCGCAAACCTGACAGAACTCATGGGTTTTGACTGGTGAATGTTTTCGGGAACAATGGCGCTAATGAAGCGTATATGTGGACTCTGGCGAATGTTTAACAACATGAAATTGAATGGATTATTATACCACAAACAAGCGTGTTAAAGTGTAACTGGCCCTTTTGCGCTTAACAAAGTTGCATGAAAGGAATTGTCAAACCAATTTATTTTCCAGTCGTAGGCCTCATCAACAAATAATTTAAGGTAGATTTAAGGACACGGTTTATTCGTAAACTGAATTTAATTGAAAGTAACAACTGTTCAAATAAGTGAATAAGGCGATGAAAAAAAGAAACCCCGTTGTACGGGCAAACGGGTTGATCGGTCAGGTTTTTTGTGTGGTTTTTTCTTTCTTTCTTATTTTCCCTTGAAAATGACCGGAAAAATCCCAAAATAATCTGTAAACATTTTGCAGTTTTTTGACAAGCAATTTCTTTCTTTTTTTGGTCGATATTCATTTGCACGTGAACATTTTTCCCCCCATGTCCCAAAAAATGGGTCGGTCGGGCCCGTACAACAGAGTTTCTTTTTTTCGTCGCCTAAATAAAAATTGAACCCTATCCAATCCTTTTTAATTAATACTTAATTTAAAATTTAATTAATAATAATTAAATGTTTACTTTTATTTTTACTAAAATAATAATCTAAAAATAATAATTAAACTTTTTTTTATTTCAACCTTTCCCCCATCCATCCCCCCTATTCACTTCAGGCATTTGCAAGGCAACAAAATAACAACAATACCTGACGATGCTTTTGCTGGATTGATCAACCTTAAAGAATTGTGAGTATCGTTGTTGATCGTGTACTTGTAATGTTTAGACAGTTAGCGGTAGTGTAGTTTAGAACTAGGCATTTTTTAATTTTTAAGAAGTGATGTATAAGGTTACATTAAATATTAGGCTTACAATACAAACATTACCCATTGAGGTTTGTAATTTGCCATCTATTCTTTTGCGGGTTTCTTTTTGCCCATATTTCCCTTTTTAAAGCACTTAACTCTATAGTCTAACTAACCCCTGTGAACGTCATCATCATTTCTACACCGATAGAAAGATTGGGATGGGTGCTGAAGAAAGCAATCACATACAGGAACATGATGTTACTTTGAACAAGTACCATACAAGACAACACAGATACTGTATGTATAATTGTATGCATCTATCAAGATTTTTATCTAGACTAGTTTGTGTGTTGGATCTACCGAGTATTTATGCTGAAATGTTATCATCTGCAGTAAAGTTAACCAACGACACAGCATTACAGCACAGATGTATAGTATGAACATTTCTGGCTGCCTGGTTTTGCTTGGAAAAATCATAGATCCTTGAGGAAAAATTTTGGTGGAAGGAATATGCTTCCAATTTGAAAGATGTGCTTATTATTAACAAATGACCTGCACATGATTGGCCTACATTTTCTCCTCTAAAGAGTATACATACTGCATACATACGTGTATAGACATGATTCCTTACCCTTTTTTTGGGGGGGGGGGGGGGGGGGGGGGGAAAGACACAAGACTTGTCAACTATATACATACATTGTAGAGGCAGGGAGGGTGGGTGCGGTGAGGTAGATCAAAATATCGTTTTAAGTGAGTATGACACCACCGCCGAGAGATGATGAAGTGACGAAAGATGCAAGTACTCTTCAGTCACTCATCTCTGAGGAAGTCATTAGTCACGAAGCGCCGTAAATGAGAATATGTACGAGATAATTAGTTGATGTTCTCAAGATTAACGATTACAGAAATGTGGAATTAGATCGAGAATTGATTGAAACATTACAAATTGATCGCACATGTAGTGTGTAATTGGAAGGGGAGTTGAGTTCGAACTTTTTGATGGGTGGTGTGAAAATTCTCCATTAATCGGTCTAAGGTGAAGGGTTTGAACGATATGTCTCTTGTGGCATAGAGAGGATAAATGGCTTTTGACGAATAGCTCTTGAGAGCATTGAGAAAGGGAGGAAATAGGCGCAGCAGAATTTGAATAGAGGAAACCGACAGAAGTCAGTCCGGATATTTGTCAGATTTGTCCCTAATGCCAGGGGTTAACTAGGAACAGATGGAACAAGTAGAAAAGATAACACATTGGATATAGCATAGATCAGGGCTGGGGACTGGGAAGGGATCACACATTAGATATAGCACAGATCAGGGTTGGGGACTGGGGAGGGATAACACGTTGGATATAGCACAGATCAGGGCTGGGGACTGGGAAGGGATCACACATCAGATATAGCACAGATCAGGGCTGGGGACTGGGGAGGGATAACACATTGGATATAGCACAGATCAGGGCTGGGGACTGGGAAGGGATCACACATTAGATATAGCACAGATCAGGGCTGGGGACTGGGAAGGGATCACACATTAGATATAGCACAGATCAGGGCTGGGGACTGGGGAGGGATAACACATTGGATATAGCACAGATCAGAGCTGGGGACTGGGGAGGGATAACACGTTGGATATAGCACAGATCAGGGCTGGGGACTGGGGAGGGATAACACATATCAGATTAGGGCTGGGCTGGGGACTGGGGAGGGTATTTATTGGATATAGCACAGATCAGGGCTGGGGATGGGAAGGGATAACACATTAGATATAAAGAAAGACTAAATGAATAAAATAATAATCAGGACAGGGGAGGGTCAGAAACCGAGGTGACTGAAACCAAGATCTGTGCTAAAACTGAAGAATGGTTGTCTTGGAATATCCTCCATATAGTTGTTCTCCTACACTTGAAGGGAGAGCTATCCTCAAACAAAGAGTTGTAACGCTGTTTGGCTGATGACAGGTTATATTGTGAGAATCAGTCATAGCTTTGTGGCTATCGCTGGCACATTCAACTTGATAAGTTGCTAAAAAGTGATAATTATTGCCAAATGGGTAGATTTGCTTCAAGTCTTCATACGTTGCTTTATTGGTTGGAAGCAATAAATGTGACAAAGAGAGCTTAATAGTTAAGGGCTAGCAAACCATTTTTACTTGGAAGATTTAACTTTTTAAAAGTGAATATTCAACTTTTTAAAACAATCATTCACAATTACCCCCCTCCACTAAGCCTGATAATAAATCACGCCTTGAATTGAAAGTCTTGAACAAAGTCTAGATTCTCCCAATACTCAAACTGCTGTAGAATGATCAGTTTTGACTGATCAAATCCTGTTTGTTACTGGTTCGTTGGTCATGTGAGATTGAATCCATGAAGAAATTTATTAATACAATTATGAAGTAGAAATCCCATTTTTTTTACCATGGTTGCCGGTCTGGGTCCCTCTTTGCTGTTAACAAATGAAAAGTAGGCCGACGAGAAAGCAATTTATTTCATGCATTTAGCTTAAATTGTCCGAGTAGTTGTGTGATTAATTTTGTGTTTGTTTTGAGTCAAATAATTTGTGTGTGTTCTGTAGGATGGTACACGATTTTCTGTTTGTTATAGGGTGAACATTTGTGTATATAGAACAACAGGATCTAGTTGGAAACGACAGATTTCTAGATGACTGTTGGCGTCAAGATTGTCTAATTTGAACAAGTGGGTCTACTGCGCTGATCGCTGAGTTGTAAGTTCTATATAAATTTGCATTTCAGCAATGCTGGGATCCGGATGAGTGCTTGTGGGCTTGAACTTGAAATATCTAGAATTATTAGCAAATAATATTTTACCGCTACAATTCCATAATAGGGCTACAATATAATATAACTAACTACACTTATCGGTTCAAGTGTTTAGTAATTACTGACTCAATGTTGTATTAAATAAGTACAGTGAATCATAGTATCGTAGCGTGCCACTTCTAAAGTTTGAGGTAGAAACATTGAATATTTAGCCCAAGTTATGAAAGTTATCTTTCTCACTTTGCTTTATATTACTAATTATGCAATATAGAATTTAACATTGAAAGCCGACTATCACAAAATGCTCTATTTTGTTGACGTTGTTATGGCACGTGGTGGTACATTGCATAGCATTTGCTTTATTATTTTCCTAAATTTGAACTGAGTTGAAGACAGCTTGCCGAAGGTCTGGATGTGATCTTACAAGCAACCTCATATGACACACAACCCTTAATTGGGTTATGTTAGTTGCCTTTATACTCAGGTCAAGGCTTTGCAGAGAGACAAGTGGGGGCAACACACACACCCAACCCCTTCATTAGTATTAACTTCACGATTGTCTGATCGGGGATTGAGCTGTTTCCGCTTTTCATTTGTATAAATTCCGCTTTTCAGGGCTTTTTGTCGCATCGTATCAAAATAGAGCTCGTCGGCATAGTCCATTAAATCCATTAGTCATTGAATAACGATACAGATCAGTTTTAGAGTTTATATCTCGTATCGAGGGGATTGTCATATAAGGACCTGCATATGGACTTGGAAGTATTCAATTTATAATGGATTTTGCAATTTATATATTTCTTTGATAGTTTGATAATATATGAAACCTTTGTTTGAGGTGGCGGCGGGGTAGGGGGTATAATGAACTTATCAGATTGTTTGATTTGATTTCCTAGTCAAAATGATGATTGCATTTGGTTGAAATTAGATCATCCATATGGCTACTTTATATACTTAGTGTTTTTGTTCTAAAATTACGATGCAATTCCTTTTAATTAATACATAATAATATTGTCAGGAACAGACAAGAATTGTTTCTGCAAAGTACATTAGAGATCGTGAAATTCAAAGCAAGTACATTTAGAGATCGTGAAATTCAAAGCGACAAAGCATGCATAAAACTTTGGCAATATTAATTACCTTGTATTAGAGTAATTAGACCATATAAAGAAATACACAACATCATTAATTTCAATGAATGAGGAACAATGTGACTTTTAATTTGTTATGTTGTTGCAAATTATGTTTGTCATATAAACACAGATAAGCAACAAGTGTTCGATAAATCAAAGGAATAAAAAGACAGGTCTATAATAGTTCTGAACTTAATTAATGATGTTTGCGTATCGACTTTGCAACAGTCAGGGACAGGGTGGACAATGTTCCCATGAAAACTCTGTGTAGCTTGTATACAAGGATGGACATGCAAAGTTTGAAGTCCATATTTAAAATAAAAGAGATAAGGAATGACATCTTTGTATTGTTCGTGTTTTCCGGTGGCAAGATATGGGCCAAAATAGAAATAAAAATAGTTTCTCTACTTCATGTGTGGAGAGAAAGATGCACAACAGTTCATCTTCCAAGTTTGCAATGTTTAAAATGTATGTAATTAGAAATTAAAGATTTTATTTCAAGTCAATTTGAAGTTAAGTAAATGTATGTATGCTCCAAAATAGAGGGAAAAGTATCCATTGAAAAGAAAACATAAGATGACGAGAAACTTTTAACTTTTTATTTGTGGCCTAAAACATGATAATAATTTGTATCTTTTTGTATGGATCCCCTTTGTTGTTATTGATTCAGGTGTAGAGTGTGCAAACTTAGGTTATCGGATGTTAGTATCATTGACTTGTTAGTTGATCACACCTGCACAGGCGATTACGGAGTGTCCAGAAATTAACCAATTTGTGATCGGACGTTTTTCATCAATGAAGATATTCCATGTTGGATTCCGATTCTAACTGCAGGAGTAGCATTAACCCCCGATTGGGGTGAATGGCCCCTTCAAATGAATGTCCACGCATCATATTCAGACTTATTGAAAGCTCTGGGGTGAAATCAGACCCTCATCTTTTGGACCTGTAGCATACGGTCACAGCATGGCAAAAAGCCCCCCCCCCCCCCCCCCCCCCCCCCCAACGTTTGAGCTTTAATGGTACCCCTGGATCCCAGTAATAACAACAACAGTGTGTATTTCAGGGGTACCAATTGAATGAGAGGTGTCTGATAATGGATTGAGTTGGTTCAATATGGGAATGGACCGAGTTTAGTAATTGATCAAATGGATTCAGTTGGCTCAATATGGGAATGGGCCAAGTTTAGTTACGTACACATAGCATACATAATACAAATGCTTTGTCACACAAAAAATATATTTTATTTGTTAAAAAAAAGGTGGTTCAGTGGTGCGGATAATTTGAATTGCAAACATTCTTGATTTAATTAAGTCTTTTCTTGTGTTTTGGCTGAAATTGAATCTACGCATTTTTGAACCAAATTGATCACATTTGGTGACATGTGCGACACTAGTGTGTGGTGCTGAAGTTCAGAAAATTAATTGTCTGTTTGTTTTTTTGCTGAAATCTAAGTAATTATTTGACTGAAATTGATCTTATTTGATGATGGTGTGACACTTAAAAGCAGTACTGAAGTTGAGAAAATTAATTATCTGTCAATATATATTCATTTAATAATCAAGGTGTAACTTTGTGAAGACAGACCTAATGCAGGTTGTTGACAACACATTTGACAGTTGAAATCAATCTAGAAGTTGAAACAAATCTATAACTGATCATGTCCTTATATGAAAGCCTACATTCATTTGAACTGTTGCACGCTAGTTATTTGTAAGCCCTATCGATATAATGGTCCTTATATGAAAGCCTACATTCATTTGAACTGTTGCACGCTAGTTATTTGTAAGCCCTATCGATATAATGATATACATGTATAAAGATGATGTGTTACATGTAGAGGTCATTTTCAGTCAGGAAGTCATAATCAGCGGCGGTTTATTGTATGAGCAGCTCGTATTAGTCACAAATAAATTGAGCATAAAATGATAGGGCCAAACATGCTAAGAATCTTGATGTGAAGATCTAATTCCTGAGATTCCTTACTTAGTTTTGATGTTAGCTGTGCCAAAAGTGTGTGTGTAAATCAAAGGAAGAACTGCATGTTTACTGAGAATGGAGGGAATAACTATCTCAAGAAGTTGTACCTCCTAAAAGATCCATTGAAAGCTCGTGGAATGAACTGATTTCCATTTGCCTGGAGAGAGAATGTAGGCTAAATGCATTCTCAATTGACAGTGATACCTTATGAGATAATCGCTAGAATGAAGAATATAGAGAAACTCCCACAGACCATCTGTGGTTTCCACTCATGTACGGTAATATCACAGATTCACAGAAATTATATCAGATATTCTTGGAGGGCAAATAATAACTGAAGTATTATCAACTACAGTACTAGTATTAACATTTCCTGACATTGATATAACTTGAAAATATGCCAGACAATTCTCTCTTTACAGTTCAAGACATTTTATTGCTGCTCATAAACTATTTGAATGATCATACAATGGTTTTGACAAATTGAAATAAGTAGCCAAGATCATATTTGTGGCGCAGGTTCAATGAGCATACAGATGTGGGGGAAGAAAAGGGGGAAAGTAGCATGACCATAATGGCTGGTACCCTGTACTGGTACTCAAAAATGTGATTTCCTGCCAAGGAGGGCTTAACTCTAATACCCAATCCCGCCTACTTTTGTCGCCTTGTAGCTTTATCATACGAAGACTGATCAGTCAATATGACAAGTTACATGTAAAGTTGTAAATACCTAAATGTGCTATCAGTAAAAAGAAAAAGAAGTAGAAGAAATAACCAGAACAACAAACTAACAACAAACAATTATATAGGTAATTTCCTGCTGTCACATGACCATCTTTTGGAATGATCATGTGACTGCACAAACCCCCAAAACCAATGAAAGGTGGAGATGGTTTTCCAAGCTATGTACTTGTTCAATCGTGACTCTTTTCCTGTACCCTGTATCATCTTCATGAGAAATATCATCGCGCAAGGGACCAAACAATTATAATTTTGCTACACTTCGTAGATATTTTGGTAAAGATTAGGCGTGACCTTGTGTAATATGCTAGCTGACTTAACAATATTATGACAAATGTTTCCGTACCATCCAATCTTTAAGAGAAAGAGAGGAAAGGACTGTTTGGATGCCATTGACTTGTACTTCAACACCTTGTTCTCTGTCACTGCGAAGTCTTCTATATTAAGCGCAACTGTTTCGATCACAGGATGATCTTCGTATTCCACCGGGAAAACTTGCCAATAACAAAACCAGTCATATTTGTCCAAATTTGTGAAACTTCCCCTCCCACGTGTCAATCAAGATGGTGTTGCCGGTGTTTGATGACACCAGGAGATTTCCAAAGTGTCATCATAGTGTCATCGAAGGCACCATGGTGACATCAGTTGAGGTCCCAGTAGACTTGAAAATGATTGAAGAAAGCCAAGTTTAGATCAATTGGTAAGCTGAATTCCGGAAAGTCCACAGTCCCTTGTGACACCTGCCTAATTGAAACAAGAGGCTCATACTTGTGTACTTAGTTGCTATATATAATAGAATTATTGTACTATTGGATTCCAAGGAAACTGACCCTTGTCGTGTGAGCTTGCATGATCTGTGGTTCATGCTCAAGGATGCAGAGTGATGGATGAAGATATCCTGTTTGAGAAATCGATGAGAAAATTAGTTTCTCACAAATTCTGAATGGATTCATGACCAATCATTGTCAAGCATCAGGAAGAAGATTTGTCAAAAGTATAACTCTTCGGTGGTCGCTGAAATGAATGTGATTCTCTCAATGACTCAATAAGATCATGCATGAGTGAGTCCCAGTACTTCATGAAATAGAGGAAGAGAGTGATGAAAGAATACATTTTAGCACTGGCCATCCTCTTCCAAACCAAAACGATAAGGAAAATATACACCAGATAATTTATCCCATTCAGGCCTACATGATCATACAGTGCTCTATTGATTTGGTGTGGTGTGTTTATATGTACATAAAATAAAGGCATAAGCCTTAACTTGAATTTTGTCAGAATTTTATTCTTGCAATATGGCAAACAGGTTACATTACCATAATTCAGTTTAAGACTTGAATTTTCCATTTCTCACCCATTGTACACAAGACCCGAGTTTCAATTTGCAGATGAAATGTATATATTTATTCCACAGATGACTGAAATAATAATGTGACATATGGTATTGCTAACAGATTTTCAGTCAGGATATGTTTACCGTGTGTTTGTGTCTTTATTTAGATGAAAACAGGTGAAATTATACTTTAAAGCGATACGATGAAAGATCTACAGGTACTGGGGATGCTGATAAAACACAATGTTCAACACTTACAAAAAGAACAATAAAATGGACAAGTTTTGTCTTGTTTTTGAAAAGTGGCATTGCGGATGGCTGCGTAGGCAAGACGACACACATGCGGGTTTAAAGTTTTACTTTGAAAATCCAATTTTGACACCGATTTTGCAGTTTTGATAGTATTCCTGGGTTTATATCATTATGTATTATTTCTGTTATTTATGATATGTTCTGAGACCCAAAGTCAAAATCAGAAGCACAGGTAGCCTATTCTGTTCAGTTTACACCATTTACAATATGAATGTATGATTTGGGGTTAGGCAAAAAAACACACCACCCTGTTTTACGGGCGGATGGAGCTGTCAAGTAGTGTCGGGTTTTTAAAAAAAACCACCTAAAATCTGCAAAATTCAGGAATTGTTTTAAAAATTTTGTGAACACAAATGTCAACAGATTTTTCAGCCAAAAAACGGCTGATTTTACATGATTTGAGAAAAAAAAATTCTTTAAACTCTAAAACAAAAATCAACGCAAAAAGTGGGTCGGTCGGGCCCGTAAAACAGGTTTGTTTTTTCCCCTCGCCTTCAGACCAAATGTTGAAATCAGAAGCATGAGGCATCGATTACTTTGGCGTTCAGATAACAAACTTCTCAACAAACACAAATCAATTCTTAGTGAATAACACATGATTCCTGATCAAGGTATCTGTATTGAAATGACTATAGAGTTTGATGTTATTGAAACCGCAAATTTAGGTCGGCCTATGTATGTTATGTTAGATCAAATCAGATGCATTCAATGTTATGCCTTTTAGACCGACTGACGTACAAATGCAGTAGAACAGTGAAAACTAATTTGTAGCGAGAGAACGGTTGAATGGCAGCGGAAAAGCACATCTTTTGTTCGCAGGATCTACCATGCTTTAACTTTGCCTACTCTAGAGGCGATCCGTCATGCATGTCCAAAAATTGTACACACATCAAAACGTGGAATAGACCGTGACGAGCAATCATTCATGTTTCGAGGTGCTGGTAATTATAAATTTCTTTAGAGTTGTCACTCTTAATTTCAAATCCTAATGGAAAGTAATTTAAAACTGGTCATGCTTGAGATACTCCTTTTGGCGAAGGTCTATTCATTTGATAGCCTGTTTGTGTTTGTGACTGACAAAAAATGCTTTCACAAGTTAGATAAGCAAAAATATGGACTTTCCAAAATTGTCCTGAAAGAAATGAAGTGTAGTATTTTAATAATCACAGACATGAAACTGAGCCCATGAACTCCAAGAACGTTTCGTTAGCCAAGAACCAACATTTTGGCACACATTTTGAATTATATGTACAGTGTTTCTGATACAGAATCACAGTGTTTAAATGTTTTGAAGTGATAGGCTTACTATTTTGTTTGCTATCTTTATTTCAATGGAATCCTTTTATTGCCGACATGCATGTTACAATCATGGAGAATAACCCATTGACTCTGAAGAAACACAGTACCATCTTTGCTCTAGCCAAAAGACTATAAAACAGATATTCCTGTTAGGTGCTACATGTGGTGGCGTAGTGAGGTCTGGTTAATAATATGCGTACCTTTTACTGTTTATGATGCGTGCTTGTCTTGAACACTGTCCAGACATGCACTTTCTTATCATATCAGTGTCCCATACCATGATACTGGCTGTAGCTCAATGGATGGAGCAGGTTTGTGGATCAGTTCAACTCTTGTAATTTGTCAACACTCTGTAATGTCAGAACAGATGTTACACATGCCCAGGTATGTGCATTATGAACATGATCGAAGCAGGGAACTGCAGATCAGAGGGAGTGAGTGGACTTTGAACTTGAAACTGAAAAGTTTTGGTCCAGACCAATACAGACCAACCCAAGACAACATTTTGATGTAAATAGTTGAAATGGACATTAAGGGCAGAAGTGGACTCTTTTCGTACCTCTTTGAAACAATTTTCTGTTTAGTCGCATTTATTATCTATCATCATGATTGGTGAGAGAAATGTTTTGTTCATGTTGACACTTATGTTTCATACGGACTATTTTCCCTGCAGCACTGTACCATATACTATTTATAAATGATATGAGCAGCGAGTGGATGAACTTTCCCCTGTCAAAGTTCCGCGTCTGTGAGTGTTAAACATGGCATAAGACGTCAAATGCACGCTTGACTTTTGTGAGGCGACGGCAGCGGTGACATTTTCGTACATATAGCTCGGGACTGTTCTAACTTTGACGGTTTGTGTGCGTAATTGGTGTCGGGTCACATGACACCAGAGGTCAACCCTGGCTGAGTAACCCTGCGTGGCCATTCCAGGCCCAGCAGTAGGCTCTGCAGGATTTCACAGCTACTAAAGCCAATACGCAGCGGGATCGCCCCACTCAAGGCCTATTTACAGTTCAGGAACTGCACAGTGTTGCTAAGAGATAACAGCCCAAAGAGCCCAAATTGTGGTGAAAATATTAATAGACGTTCGAAAGTTTAGCCCAATGTCTAATGAAAAGTAGAAAAGTGTTCAGCTGAGTGATGTATTAGTTTCAGTGGGCAAACCATCTCATAGTAGCCCAATATACTAACACTTTTTAAAGTGTAATAGCTAGATTGGGCTACTAAATCGTAGGTTTGAAAACACTGGAACAAACCAACTTTCACCAATATTGTATTTAATAATGCATAGCTCCATATAACATTGGCATGCGTGTCTGAATAACTGACTGACTGCATGCGTGCAGACCTTTTTTAAACTGGCAAAAAATGAGGTCTCCCAGCCATGTCGTAAGCCTCCCGACTGATTAGCAAGAGATCGTTAGAAGCAGTTGGAGTTGACACAATTGTACTAATTAGTGCACCTACCTAACGATGATCTTGACAAGCAGTTGTTGTAAAATGGTAAATCTAGGCTACTTACTATCTCAGCGAGAGATTGGATGGTAAGGGAGGGGAGGGAAATAAAAACGTAATTAAATGGTGTAATGGGTCAAACTAAACAACAAAAGGATGACCATTCCATACCAATGATATCATTTCATGTGACATCTAGCACCAAGACCCCTGACCAGACTTGCAGCAAATCCAATTGGAATGGGCATGGCACACACTACTTCATTTGTGCATGCGTCTATGGAGAATTTAGCATCGATCTACGTAAACCTCCAGCACCCCAATCAAGATATTTAGAAAAAGTACAGGGTGGTTCAATAAAACGTTGATAGTTTTTTGAAGCCATTTTGTTTTAAATTCTGCAGATTTAAAAAAAATATTTTTCAATATTCATCAACTATATGATCTCGACCATCTATGCTGAAAATATTGTTACAAATAACCTTACGGTTGCAAAATAACAGCTATTTGAACAAAGTCTGTCCCATTTCACTTTGTCCACGGGTACTGATTTCGCAACGTTACATTGAATACTGAATGATGAATTGCATGCACGTTTTATTGAACCACACTGGTTGTAACGTCGCGAAATCAGTACCTGTGGATAGAGTGAAATGGGACAGACTTTGTTCAAATAGCTGTTATTTTGCAACCGTAAGGTTATTTGTAACGATATTTTCAGCATAGATGGTCAAGATCATATAGTTTATAAATATTGGATGATTTTTTTTTAAAATCTACAGAATTTCCAAAAAAATGGCTTAAAAAAACTGTCAAAGTTTTATTGAACCACCCTGTATGTTAGCTTTCCAAATTTATATGTGGGGAGAAGCGAAGCGCCCTCTTTATTATTTTTGTCATAAAATCACAGTATACAAAAATAAACTTGTCTGATTTTCTCAGTCTTATGTGATGCTTTACACAATCATTATGAAATAGAATCAACCAAATGTTGGCCTTTTCATATGTTAACACCTTTGCTCTCCCATCCCACACTTGGCAGAAGGAACTACTAAGGCATCTCAGTAAATGTACAATACATCTGGCCAGGTAGTGTAGGTCTTCACCAGAAGTGTCTCAACTCTCTCTAAGGTGCATCAGTATCATACATGGTACATAATTCTGATAGGTGAATTAATAGCTGCCCTTTATGACATTCTTTCCAGTATTCTCACCTGGCCTAGGCTCATACCAAGAATAAAACAACCGGCAGCTATGGTTGTAGGTGGAGCCTCGGCAAGCTTGTACACTTCAATATGCACAAGGTGATGAGTAGATAGCTATTGTCACAGCTGGTTATGGCTTGCTATGGTTGCAACAGGCCAGGCAAGATTGAGTTTCACATGTATGCTGACTACGCCATGCATTTATTTATTTGTAGGGTTGCGAGCTGGGGTCTCTGTGGCTTCTTTGGGAGTCGTGTGAGAAGATTATATCGTCATCGGCTGTAGGGATTGGTTAGCCCGCATGTTTGTTTTGATGGACTGGCGTTTTTGCTGACTGAAAACAGTCCTTAGGATTTATCCAAAAACAAAGACATGATCGGCCGCTCTCTGTTGGCATGGTGAAGAGTGAAGTGATATGCTAAAAGTGGGTCTGCTCAAATCTCCTCAAATCAACAGTGCCTTATACATAAAACACAAAGAAATACAATAAACAAATGTACAAAAACAAAAGGTCTAATTTGTATTAAGCTTGTAGCAAGCATCTGGTGTAAAAAGTGATTATTTTTGCATACAATAAAATTGTCCATGTACTTACAAACTCCATGTGAATTTGTTATTTTTATTTTTAAATCTGTTGATTATGGGGCTCATGAAAATGTCCACCTTTAGTGTAATAACACATACAGTATAACTGAAGAAAAACTGTGATAACAGTATTTGTTTGTTGTTAAATTATAAGCATCATGTGGGATTATTTTACTCAGGAGCTAGCTTACTAGCTGACTTGCGAGTTCAAATTCTTTACACTTGACTAATATCAGACGTAATTACGAGCCCATTCCATTGCTGCTTTGATTTCTTGTAATCTTTGAGAATCTTCTGCTTCAGACATGTGGTTTTGCCAATGCATTACATTACAAGAACGGTGCACAGTGACGATAGATTCTCGTGTTTTTGTCTACCAGGGCGCAGTTTTGTAGAAAATACTGAAATAAAGGCGGCTTTTAAGCCAGACCAGCCTAGGTCGAGGTGCGACTGTTGTACCTATAGTGTGTTAATTTGCACGGAGACCATACAGACTGTACACTACCATACTAAATTGAATTGTGTTGGTTTGTCCCGCCCGGTCTCAATATTATTTGGTTTGAGGTCAAGGCTGGGACTATTCAATATGAGGTTCTAATTCTCGTTGTTTTGTGGGCGCTCAGCTAGCTTCCTTTTAATACCGGAAAAGAAAAACAGTTAAAGAACCTTTTCTTTTATGTGAAAGGAAATAAGTCAATCGTGTTTTATAGCCCTTGATTATATGAATTATGATTTTTTATGAGTAGTCTTTTCATTATTATTTATTTGTATTCATTTTATGGGTCGTGTCAGTTAATAACAATTGTCATAGGTATATTGAACTATTTGGTAACTAGATCAGTGTTTTTCTCTCTCCCTATACAAAGTGGGAAGTACCCTTCTCTTTTGATTTTCACCCTTGAACATTTTATAAGTGTTTGAAATTTACTGCCTAAAAACACTTCTGCTTTAGCATAAATTTTGGTCATTGATTGGTTTTGTACCCTCATGTTTTTCAACAGTAGATATTCTGATACTGTAAAGCAACTTTATTTCACGGCAACTTTATTTAGCGAATTAGCATTTAGTCAACTTTATGCGGCAATAAAATTACACTAATTTGTATCATCTTCCTAAATAATATAATTGATGGCAATTTCATTTAGCGAATTGGATTTCCTATAGTTTGATTAGTTCCAAATTACAACAGTGTAGAAGGGTATAGGCAGTCATGAACGCAACAAGCGCACTGTGCATCAAAGGCGTGCAAAATCGTGTGCGTATGGCCAAAATTACGCGCGACAGCTTGGATTACTTTTGCGCGCGGAGAGATAAAAACCGAATATTTCTCGCCAATTTGGAACTGATTGAAATTAGCGAAATTAAGTTGTATTACATTACACAGATTGGAATGGTAGTAACATTCAGCCTTGGTTTAATTAAAAATACCATGTGAAGAGGCCTACGATATAATGTAAGCCTAGTAAACGTTGAACTAAAGTTGGATGGGCACGTACATGTAGGATGTTCTACTTTGGTTAACTCTTCGAAGCGGCAGGCATAAAAACATTCGGTGTGTTGGCATTCTTGCAGTATTGCATGCAATGCATGTATTACAAATATTATCCAATACTCAGATAGGTTTGTGAAACATTCATGTGAAGATAGCACTGTGTATCATATAATAGATAATCATTGCCATCGGCGGCAGTCAAACAGGAGACTCGTTATAAAGATACTTACAATACAGCGCTTTAGATTTCTTTTAAAAAGATTTATGGAATGCTTACCCACTTCGCAATCCCAAGTTCAAAACTATCAATTCACATGCTATAGTGGGTTTATATTTTGCTGGTGTGGATAATGGAAGGGATTTGGTTGTGATTAGGCTTTCAAGTGGAAGGATTTTCTGCGCGAGCAGGTTTGATTGTCTGACATTTTCTACTGCACTGAGTGGCGTGCCCTGCGGGGCCTTGAGGATGTCACCACCGGGCGCTACGGCATAGTGTTTCCCACAATCTTGTCCTATTTGTACTGAATAGTATAGTAAACAGTAGCCGCTGTGTGTGGGTACTCGGACTATCTATCTTATCTGTTCGTATGTGTGAAGTAGTCACGCTGTAGGTCTATTTGAGGTTAGTGTAAAAATAGCCCTTCACACTTGTTGTAGTTGTATGGGTCTGTGGGTCGTGGTTGTATTACTCAGTATAGGGAATGCATGGTTAGACATCAAAAATTGTTTACAAGTCCTACTGAAAGGACCACATCACTTGAATATAAACCAGTATACATACACATTGCCTTTCCCCCTATTCCAATCCAATTTTACCAATTTTGTTGGAGTAATTGTCAGTTATTTTGTTACATTCCTTTAGATTACACGCCAAATAAGCCGGCCTGATATTGATTGTCTCAAGAACTTTCCTCAAAAGTGTGATGGAACCACTCATATTTAGTTCACACATGCGATAATTCGTACTGACATGGGTAAATGAAAGAGAATATCAACCCTAATATGGTTGTCATGGATACAAACAAGTGTTGCCGCCTGGCATCAACTGTTGGAAGTTGCCCGGGTGGATCAAATTTTGCATTCATTCTTGCAGACAGGCAGGCATTACACTCCCAGTAGAGTTTAGAAAAATATTTTGGTATATAATATAATATCGTGTTGATTATCACTAATGAATTATGATAAAAGGAAATGGTTAATAACTTTGAGTAATGCAATATTAACAAGGTACCATATTACTTTGACCTCTAGGCTTGGCCATTTATCAATCCTATGTGTAGTGAATGTACTACTACATGTATGGTAGCTATTCATAATATCTGTAGAAGCAATATTTTTTGCACTTCGCCAATTTAGAACCAAGTTGCCCTGTTTAAGTCACTTACTCAATGTTAATTAAATAGATTTACACAATAAAGAAAATTTTACTTTTGCAGTAGAGTAGCTGCTTCTCAAAAGCGTGAAAATTGTCTAGCATTAAATATTCCACATTGACAGGTTTACGGTGTGTTAGCCTTGTCTTAGGAATACAATTTTTAATCTTGATGAGTAAATGAAGGGAAATACTCTGTTTCCCCTTATCGTTCTTACAATTAGCACCGCAGTCATTATACAGGTAATTGGAGGCATACATCAAATAGACCACCAAAGTGATTTAAAACAAAATGCTTTGCATGTAAAAAGTAATATGTTTTCAATTTCAAGGCAACTTGTTTTGAATTAGTTTTTGTCTCAACATTGATTTTCCAAAAGAAAGGGATGGGAAATCGTGCAGACAGTGTATTTTGCTGTGTGTGTATTCCATTCAACAAAATTACTGCAGCATGAAAATAAATGTTCAGTCATTTTAAAATTGTGAGAAGGAATAAAATGCAACCGATATAAGAAAATGGTCTCTGATGTAATTTTGTCCACGGTTTGCAATTATTATAGCGGTGTTAGCCGGAGTAGCAGCGGCTGCATTGTCAGTCACGTCTTCAGCAACAAAATTCATGAAATTCACGTTTCGCACATCCTGTAATCTGAGAATGTGCAAACATACATCCATGCCAAAGAACGAGTTAAAAAATCTGAGCGAGAGTGCTTACTGACCAATCTGCAGTGAGTCCAGTACGTGGGCAGTTACTTTTAAAGTGGACATTTTTACGTCACAACAATTTTTATGATTTAAAAAAAAAGAAGTTCTCCAAGACAGTTGTGCAAAGTTTAAACATGTTTTTTTAAATATACAGGGTTCAATTTTAAATTAACCCCAAATTTGAATCAATTTAATCATTGTATGTATTTTTAAATAAAATTTGCCAAATGTGAACAAATGACATGCACAAAAATAACAACTCTTTAGAGTACATGAAGCAAATATTTCATCATAGTGGTGATTATCTTTTGGTCACCTTTTCTCGCTCAAATAACACTTTTAACCCACTATTGAAAAGAGTTGTGTGTGTCCAGGCATACAGAGTAATACTTAGTCAACAAAAGCACCCATAAAAAGATTGGTTTGGGGTTGCCAGTTTGTGTGTTGTTACATAAAGGTGAAGAATTTTATGGGGATCTCAAACATAGGTGTGATAATTTATTTAACTCAAGCAAGGCCGGCCATAGGATTGAATTGTTTCGTAAAGACATATTCTGGAATATTTGAAGCATGTTTCATAAACTCAAATTTTGTTTTATTTGCATTAAGAATATTAAGATATCTAGAAAAGGGGCAACAAGTTCTGTAACTTATTACTATTAGTAGCACTTGGATATTCTATGACTTATGAGTGGATTCGTCTTTGCCACTGAATCATACTTTATATATTTTAATAAAAATAAGAGTTAGCTTCCTCATTAAATTCATCTCATCTTTCCTGGCCTATTTTACTTATTAGTTTTAGATAAGAGAAATATCATAATATTATCTTTTCAAAGTCAAGGAAATATGGAATTTGAATCGAACATTTAGTCCCAATCAAGCCCAATATGCGCTGCAGCCATTTGGAAGAGGAGGTAATTCATTCTCACACACAAAAAAACAAACAATTTGTTAATACATTAGTAATTATGAATTATTTCTAATTTCAAAAATAGAGAATGTTGCAATGAACAAATCTAGCTTCACACCCCACAATGTGGCAACTTAGCAAGCAAGTAAGAGTGAAAGAATGTATAAAGTGTTTGTGAATGGGAACAAATAATAAGAGGTGTGTTGCTTGGCACCTCTGCTATTGTTCCCACTGTGCTAACCTAACAAAAGCATGTTTTGTACCTATAGGGGTTCAATATATAGGATCTGTTGTTTGCTCTTTGTGCTCGGCCATTCAGGCCATTCAAGGTTGGGGATGAGACCATATGAATATTTAATGCCAATCATGTTTTTCTCAATTGCTGCAGTATGATTGAGATGTTATATTGCATAATATGTGTGGTGATTAAATAGATGTTTTTGAATAGGAAGTTTTCGTTTTGGGTCTTAGAATCATGTATCATTTAGTACCAGTTTAAATTTAGGCACAGGGAGAAGGGAGCAATGACTTGATACAGAAATTTGGGATGTGATATATTAATTGTGAGGGGCTTATAATAATAATATACTCATTTGTTGTTGTTGGTATAGGTGTGCCATTTTAAACTATGACTGAAACATTTACTACTTAATTATCATTTTGCCATCCATATATTTACCACCAATTACATTTTTTAACACTAGCGATCTTTAAAGCCCAAATTGATGAATAATTAACCCATAAATTTACCCGAGAATAAGGGGTAATCTGTTTACCAGAAATGTGAAAAGGTGACCCTATTTGGTGGCACATACCGCCCTTATAAACCTCAGATCCACTGAGTACCCTCCCCAGGTATTCTTTCACTTAATAATATAAGGGAGGAGGACATACACAAAGAAACCTTCACATTACTAAACTGAAGATATCTAAAGATGTCCATGGTTGAAGACATACTATAGAGGGCGCCATTTAATGTAAAAATTCATATGAACTACATATGAACGTTTATAGAGATTATATTTGTTCTCGGTCGTTTGCGAAATAATTAAGTTTGTAAAAAGTCTTCCGTTATGGCTGCAATTTCCAGATGAGTAGATATCCTTGGTGACAAGTGAATGCAACTAGTGAGGAGTGCATGCTTTCTATGAAAACCTGTGATCACAGGTTCTAGGAATGGTAATTAGTTCAAATCCATTTCCTTACAACTATGAACTGAAGGACCTTTAACATGTTTAACTGTCTGACTATGAGGTTTCATCGTTCTTGTTGAATTATACCCTTTGTTTATTTCAAATAATTCAACGTCAATTAGTTTTACAGCACACTCTGGAATATAATTCATTCCATTTCTTCCACTTCATAACCATTAAAAACCCTAGTTTGGCCCCTCCATCATACTCCTCACATGCAGCATGAATGGGGGGCCTATCTCCCAAAGAGGTGGAGAGAAGATAGAACATCAGTGTTGCCAAACAATATTTTGACATGGTGTGACACAATTTGTCAGTTGCCAAAAAATGTACAATATGCTTAAATTTGACCATATTTGTCCGAAAATACGCCACATTTGGGTGTCCAACAGGTTGCGATATTGGCTACATTTGGATATCACCTGTAAAAACCTTTATACTTGCAGTGTGTTATCATTCACCATTTTTCTGTTTATGAGCCCAATTGTGGTGACTGATCCCTGACTGATGATGGTGCAAAGTAGCCCAATTTGTGCAACATTGATGACAATGGGACATGACAACAGGTATCCAAAAGTAGCCCAAATCACCGTAGCTCTTTGATCAGGAGAGCACCTTTTGAATGTTTTAAAATAGTACATCTAGGCTGCAGCAACACTACATACATTCAGGCGAAGAGTAATACATTTGCATACACGAAGTGTGACATTCTATGCTGCATACACCACACCTGACTCAGAGCGAGCAGTGAGTCACGGGTGTACTTGACAATGCGCCAAGAGCCCCTACAACACTTGCACCAAATAGAATTCACAACCTTTGTTTTTGCATCCAGAGTATTTATCATGTGCAAAGATTTATAATTTGAAAGATGTTAGTTTAACAAGTTTTAGTGTTCATAAATTGTGGGGTTTGCATTTTCATGTTACCCCCAGGGATGAGCTTTCCGACTTTTTGCTAAGTGTAAAACAATACACTCAGATTTTTAGGTATTCAAAGTTAATTCTAATAATACTTAAATACAAGTTTTCTAAACAACGCTCGGGACTGAGCACAAAATTGCTTCAATTTCCGGATTTATTCGTGTTAATGTAACATTATGATGTCAAAATTGCACGTTTGTACAGAGCTGAAGTAGCCTTTCAGTTATAATTCAGGTTATACATCCATTATCAACCAGTGCATTAACCTAATTTGCACATGTACCAGCACATACATTTCATAAAAATAATATCCATATTTTCTCATAGAAAAAATCCAACTTATTATTGTTGAGCCATTTTAAATTTGCAATTGAACCGACAGAATTGGTAGGGCCTCATATTACGGTATGTCAACAATGTGAAAACGGTAAAAAGAAAAGTTTGAAATCAATTCTCTTAATGCTGTTTTCATAAAATGTCCGTGTGTGGAATGGAAGTTGGTTAGGGATAAATGGCCTGGCGCCAAAAGGTGTTTGTCCAAAAAGACTGGTGACATTTCTTTCTGGGCTTTAATGTACGTACTTGAGTGACACTGACACCTGTGATGGAAGTCTTGGATGCAGTAGGAAGCATCATTTAGGGACGCACCATTTGATTTTCAGGGGGGATACATCATTTGTTGCACCAATCAGAGACATTGTTTAAAGGATTGTGTATCTGGTATAGATTGGTGTGAAATATTTCATAAGCAGTATTTCAATTGGTTATTCAAATGAGTATATCTTGAAATTAACCATAATATTATAAACATTGTTAGATAGGCTTGTAGTGCTCAGGGGTTAATAAAGATAGACAACAACTTTGTTTGAGTTTTTAAATTGAGTATTAATTGTAAAGACAGGGTAGTATTTTCTATGAATTTTTGGGTGTGCCTAAGTTACCAACTTGAGTTTTCTTTGGTGCCATTTTTGATGTGCTGAATAGGGTAGTGAACATGGTGAAGTGAATTATGAACGTGGATTGAATTATTATTAAAAAGCTGATAATGATCAGAAGATTTATTTGAAATCCCCAAATATAGGTGTGGTTATTGGTGAAAATCCAAGTGTATTATAAATCGGAAAGAGATTTCATCCTGCTGTTGAAGTGTGTACTTTGATGTAATACCAACAGGACTGCTGCACTATCGTCCTACCTTTGATGATAGTGATACAGTGAAAGCTTATTTATAGCTAATCAATTTTAAATCTTTTTTGGTTGCGTCTTGTGGATTAATTAGGGGAAGGAAAAAGCTTATGGGGTGCAGCGTTTGTTAAGCCTTTGATCCCTGCCCCATGTTTGAGCCCGCCCTAACAAAGCTGATTGTTACAATCCCTTAAATCCTCTTCTTCAATGAACCATCAGGTGCAGTTCTTTAACCGTAGCATGTTATCTACTGTTGCGATTACTTGAAGTAGTACCAAAGCATATGATTTTGATAAGGAGTTGTGATTGATGGAGCGAGTGTGTTATAGACAGAGGAATAGGATTGTGATGACAACTCTGAGAGAGTGTGTGTGTTAGCTTTGTGATCATCTAGGAAAAATGTGTTAATCACAATAATTTGTTGGTTGTTTTGTTGATTGAAGTGTGAATTTATGGTCTTGTGTCTTATTTAAGTATGTTGAGGTCTCTAAAAACAAAAATAACAAATCAGGCAATGATAATTTCTTTTTGAATTTAAACTATTTGTTTTGACTGAAACTAACATGTTCCTTACTCCATATACAACAAACAACAGACAATCGGGGAAAAAATGAACATCCCAACATACAAACAAACCCCAAAAGAGTTGGAAACTAATTTCTCTATACTAAACCTGTAAACTGCCCTCAAACTGCTCTACTAAGCTTTGTTATTGCCAATAAATCAAATGGACCATTTTACTACTCTGCCAGTGACAGCAAACCTACTTGTCATGTCTACCCCAGCCCCCTCATACTAATCACTAGTCATTTGTAACCATTATTGTTATACCTGTCCCACTGATGTACTGAGAGTGAACTCTCACTTCTAGTGCTGCTACCCACCACCCCAGCAGATGTTGCAACCATCAATGTATTGTCAAGCATCCCCAGATGATTCACGTGAATAATTGGTGAACAAGTTGGGGGCAACGTGGCTGACCTCCCCCCTTATAACTCACACGCAAGAAAGCGGAACAGAAATAGGGATTTTTATATGCATTTATGCATGTAATATAGGTAAAATAGTGACTTCATTAATTTTCCGGATGATGAAAACTTTTAAGTAAAACCCAAGATACATGCATAGCCTCAAGAAATAGTCTGATGATTTTAAAATAAGATATGCATAACATCACTGTTCTCCATGTGGCCCTTCAGCATGTATAAAGTAACACTTTCTGTGTATAACCTTTAGCCTGCCTGCTTTAAACATGTTCAAGGGCCAAAATACATCTGTCAAAACCTTGGAAGTCCTCTTGCCCCTGAACATGTCTATATGCACCTCCAATGGATAACCATTGGGCAGTTATACTTTATACATGTTGAATGGCCCGAAAAACATCACGGTTTTGACTGAACAGCTACGGTAAGTATAACAAGCAAGAGTAAATTTGGTACTTCTACTTGTAGCATTTGTTGTCAGTCGTAAGCTAATGTCAATTTTAGTAAGAAAACTTAAATTTTGATTCGTTAAAAGGACGTTTAAATGCACCTAAATTGTGTGGTGATATGCATCTCAATGCGAGAGCCATGATAGAGGATAATACAAACAAAATGAAGGCAAGACATTAAGATTGACAGAAAACTAAAATAAGTTGTATATACAGTACAAGCATAGAACGAATTAGCCTCAGCTTCTCAAGAAGCCAATTTAGCCTGTCACAAGATATTCATTTGAAAAACAATAAAAACTGACCGAGATGATTTGTGCCGGCTCTTTGATTTTGCTCATTTTCAGGGCATTGCTTTTAGAACGAGGAAAACCTAATCTATCTGTAATTGATGGCGATATAGAGTGGAGTAAAAAAGGCCACTCAATTGGAAATGGTCAGCCCAAATGAAAATACGATCTGAGTAAAGTGCTTAATGCATCCATCTCTTACACAGGTCCTGAGCAAAGTAGCTAGTGTGAGGCAGAGATCGGAATAGTACAAATGCTGTGTATTATTTTTCTTGAATTTGGCGAATGTGATAAATGAACAAGTTGCTTTGCCATATTGTTTGTTATATTTTTGGAAAATCAGGTAAAATTTGATGAGATTCTGGCAGCTTGCTATCGATTTTTGTTTATTAAATAGATATACTTGTCAATTTATGTTTTAACTACATACGTTTTCAAACAATTTTTTCAAATTTAAAAAAAAAGAAGATATTTGACAATTTTGAACAACAAGAAGATAAAGGTTCAACTTCATTCCACATAAAATGAAATCATTTTGACAAAATTTAGAATGATGAATATATCTTATCATTTCTCAGGAATAAGATAGAAACACAAACATATAACTATTATGTGTAAAGGAGTGAAGCTTATAAATAGTTCAAAGATGATGTGTTTCAATGATAAGGAGGAAAATGACACTACGACAAGGCTTTACCGAGTGCAGCGGACAGCAGGTAAATAATGCCGTCCATTAAATATAGTGTGCATTCCTTGCATCGTCATATCCGCCGCTGTCGTTGGCATCATCACTGGGGAACTTAGAGTAACCAAAAGTCCCCTCATCCTAGCTTTTTAGTCCAAACTCAAGACTAGTCTTACGCTGTCCTAAGTAGTCACATGTGTACGTAATAACATAAAGAGCGAGGCATTTCTTTCGTAGCTTTTCAGTTTGATGCAAACTCGCGTGCACCTAAGCGTATCCAAAATCTAACTGATAACTTACAAAAGAGAAAGTGGTCCCTATCTAATGGTACGTTTTCAATGAGCTTGTCAGCGGCCCTTAGCGCTAGGCTTTCAGAATGTGTATTTGCGTAGACATGATCATGCATTTTATATATTTTCTCTTTTCCCACATCACTGGCTCTCTCGCTGTACACTGTAATTTTATTCTACTTGACATTTAGTGAACGATATTCTTCAAAAAATATTGATAAGGTTTGGATGATGGTCGGGGCATAGGGATGCTGTTCTTATTGTATAGTAATAGCATGTGACATAAACTTGTTAATACTTGCAGTAATAATGCCGGGATGTAGTGTTGGCTTTAGTTCGACGGTGCGGGCACAGTTATTTAATACTTTTCCTCTAATTAGACAGGAATTATAATACCACCTTGTATTGTCCCCCGGTACATAGGTTCTCACAGGTTTTACTCCGCTAACATCTTAAGATTGACCTAGAATGGAATATGATATACTGCAAATTTAATTTTATGAATTATTGTTTTCGAGCAGAACAGAACAAAATAAAAAATAAAAAATAGAATCATACAAATTCAATGAATTACCCAGTATGCAATAATAGGGCAACATTTTGCGAATAATTCAATTAAGCAGGGATTGACTGACTCCTCATCAGGTAACCATGGTAACTAGTAACCACTGAGGACTATGATTAACAATATATATAAATTGATCAAAATGTGTGATATTGCCAATGATGATTGACAACCACGAGATGGACATTATTAATCAATCTTAGGACTGGAATTGTCAAATAACAATGCAGGAAACATCATCATTGTACTAAACAATTGCACCTCGCTTGTTTTGAAACCAAACTCCATCTTTACTTAATTATCTTGGACCTAAATAGAGACCGCGCTATTAAGGGGGGGGTATAGGTTGAAATGACCAAATGTTTGACACTGAATTTCACCACTTTCCCGGACTTCCACTAAGACATGTTATATACCAAAATGTCAAGCCTGACCCCTAGTTTTAAAAAACATGTTTTGTTTTGTTCGGGTTGCCATGGTAACCAAGCAGGGCCTCTGATTGGCTAAACAGCTCAACGAACAGAACTCAATAAATAAATGTCGCATAATTACCATATTTGGGGAATGGGTGCGTATGGACAATACGCACAAAACTATGAAGCCGGATTTTTTTTGCGGTTGCCATGGTAACCGGGAAGCGGCCAATCAGGGTATTTCGCAGCGCCATTTAAAAACGCAAGGTCGTTTTAAAAAAAACTCTTCATAGTTTTGTAGGCCTCTGTATGCTTAACATTTGTGCCAATTTCCATGGTCACACGACTTTTGGTTTTTGAGTTACGTTTGTTACGGTTTCGCACGTTTGCGCGTTTCCTTGTTTTGAGATATCAAGCGAAACGTATACAAAAATATTAAAATTGCTTACAAAATTATAAATTGATGTATGAGATGAAAATAATTGTTCATATATTGTAAAGCTTGAATTTAGACACATTTTGAGTCCATTTTGATGAAAATCGCATGTAAATTCGGATTTTTATCGCGATTTTAAAGATAAGGAGCTTAAATATAGCCGGGTGAGAAAAAATAAAGAAATACATAAGAAATGGCGTTTACTTAAAAATTTGATAAATAATTATGCGCAATGGATTAATTTAATATTATTACCCAAAAAATTATAGAACATTACAATTGATAAATTTATATATAATTTAAACTGAATTTGCTAAAAAACACAGGGTGAGCGTTTTCTACACACAAACGAATACAAAACGCCTCCGATTTTCGAAATTCCGTCAATTAAAGTGACCATAACATCAGAACTGAATATCCGATTTGACTCAATTAAAAAGCATTTTAAAGCTAAGACTTTGCAGTTTTCCACTGTGCTCTTATCTCATTTTTTGTAAAGTAACTAAATTTTGAAATCCGGCCATCCTATACCCCCCCCTTAATTCCTCCAAACTAGTTTGATGACAGGGGTGAAAGCACAATTTTCAAACTGATTCCTCCATTGCAATGAGGAATCGAATTAGCCGACTTGTAGTGCGTCAGTGTTTCACCGCTTTAGTCGCAGTTGCCGTTATCGCGTGCCGAGGTGTGAGCTTATGTAATTATTTATTAGATGAGCTTCAGTGGGCTTATGTGAACCAGTTCGCACAATTGTTTTAGTTTTTCGAGTTTACTAAAGAGACACTGGTATTAGTTTTCAAATTTGAATATTAGGTTGGTTTTTTTTGGGCGTTTTAATAATAAAATTGGTTTGTAATGGTAATATAATTTAATCAATATAAATATCATTGATATGGCATATAGTTTGCTCCGCAAGTTAGTGCATATTGATTTGTTGTTTTGAGGGTGAAAGAAATCAAGTTTATGGAAATATTTCATAGTTGTTTTAGTGATTGATTATTTGATTACCAAAGGCGTGTAGTTTTACTCGACTTCAGGTTTCAATTGCGAAGGAATGCAGCGCCAACTTCATAAATTCAATTGAGTGGAGTTTGTTGGAGAAATAAAAACCGAAAAGTGGATCAATTTTGTTGAGTTAGCTATTCAATATTTGGGACACAAACAAGTCTCGGCACCTGCACATGTGTATGACGGGTCGGATTACGTTAACATGAGCGGTCGTCGTGGATATGATAGTGCAGATACCTTTTTACTTCTACGTGCAGAAATCATATATTGTTTTTGTATATTTTGTGTAGAGGTTTGATAGATGAATTGGTTGAAGATCAAATTTGGGTGCAGAGGGTGATAGCAAATGATTGGAAGGTAGCCTACAATGTACCTGAGAAGAATAAGACAGAAATGTCTCGGTTGGTTTGACGCAATTTGTTATTTACTGTCAAGTGATGGATTAGGATGGACAGGAAAAAACCAACCAAATCAGACAGATGGGGAGAAAGAAAAATGTATTGTTCATTGGTAAAACTATAATAAAAGTATTTTAGTGAGGATTTTATGAGTTAATGGTAGGTAAGGGAATACTGCATTGAAAGATATTTTTTTGAATATTCTGAAAAGAGAAGAAACCGAAACGAATGAAAAGAAAAGAAATCAGTGCACGAATGGTGGGTCCGGCAGTTTAGTAGAAACAACAATTGAGCAATTGTGAACATTGGGATTTGTTGGGTGGTTTCACACTCTGGCACACACTCGCGGAGTACAGATGCCAAAACAGCGCAGGGCAAATGCATTGAATTCGGGTTGTGTCCATAATGCGCTGCGCCCTTATCAAAACAAATTTAGCAGAGGTTGGGGTGTTGAGTTTCACAATCGGCATCCAAGATATTCAGCGAGTGGATTTCACTAGCACCTGGTATATATTTTGTGATGTTTTTTCTTCATTTGAATTTCTTCATTTTTTTGGTCTTCTATTTTATTTTTCTGTTTTGATGAATAGAGACTTGGATTTGTTTTGTGAGGGAGTTGTTTGTTTGTTTTGTTATTCTCTGTGGATAGCAGGCTATCGGTGATGATGAGCTGTCATCATCCCAGTGCATTGTGGGATTGAAAGTGACCTGATGATTGGGACGTCAGTATTTTAGGTTGAAATTGTGGAGGAGTATTATGAGCCGAGCTTGTTATGCATGATTTGTTTGTAAATAAACTCACTATATCCCCCGGGGGGGCCAGTCAAACATAATGGTGTACACAGGCGTGACCAAATTTTTTCCAGACACCCCCTAAACAAGTTTTACCCTGCAAGCAAAATCACCCCCTAAACAAGTTTTTAGCACGCTTTCCTTGCAAATTTTGACCCCTAAACAAGTTCTTGCCAGAATATGACCCCTAAACAAGAACGGAGATAACATTCTTCTGGGAACGGGGAACAAAACAAGTTACCCTAAACACGTTCGACCTGTATTTTAAGCCACCCTTTTTCTTGAAAATCAGCGTTTTGATACCCTTAACGCGTCACGCGCGTGACGCGTCCAACACTTAAAAAACACCCCTTTTTACGCGTTCGACCTGTATTTTAAGCCACCCTTTTTCTTGAAAATCAGCGTTTTTGATACCCTTAATGCATCACACGCGTGACGCGTCCAACACTGAAAAAACACCCCTTTTTACGCGTTTTTTTGGTCACGCCTGTGTACACCATTATGTTTGACATGCCCCCCCGGGCTATATCCTAATCCTAGATGGTATTATAAGGGAACTGCATTAGTATTTAGTGACAAGCAATATTTAGAGTGATTTGAATTTGTTCCTAATTAAATACTTTGTATTAATTAATTACTTCTTAGGATCATAGTTTACCTAAGTAGGGCACGTATATTAAACTTTTTACAAAAAATGCTATAAGACAGACCGTAAGTCTATATTTTGTAACTAAACTCCAGCATGCGCATATAAAATTATCAAGGTGCATGCATATTACGAAAATGTGGGGCGCTTGCGGCTAGCGCAAACAACAGGTGAAAGAAAAATCATCGATATCGTCGATTGGAGGGATGGGCGAATTGCACCTCAATGAGGCCACAGATAAGGCTTTGAAAACAGGCAGATATTTTACAGGCAATATGGATGGATGGGCGAATAGCGCTCATGAGATGTGCATACCGAAGGATAGTTCAGTTTTATGCATGTTGCCCTAGAAAGGTGGGAGTTTGACTTGTAAAATATCAGGAGGTTGCGGTTATAAAATGGTTTATTGCTTCTCAGGGGGCTAGTTGTAAAACACAACAAAATGATTGTAGTTATTAGCAGTCGGTGTATTAGGTCTAGTGTCTGGTTTGTCAGAATGTGAAAAAAATTGAAAGAGGAAAAGAGAATTTAAGGTCAATTTTATTTTTCATAGCCAGCTCGCTTGCCTGCGACAGACCGAGAGTATTGGTTAGAAACCCTACCTATAGCAAGCAGGCTGTTGTTTTCGTAGTAGGTCGGTCTCGCATTGGCCTGCTTGCCCTCGTTTGCCGCAGGGTATAATGGCTACCAAATGCAGCAGTCCTGGAGAATACTTGACTAGTGAGGTAAATGGGAAGGCATTCAATTTGACCTCACAAGTTTGTCCCGAGCTCTCAGGGGCCAAGTAAGAATAATAACACAGGAATGGAAGACAAGAGCCATTGTTACCGCTTCATAGAAGGGATTTATAAACGGCGGGCAGAACAAGTTGAACATTTTACTTTATCCTTTTATAAGAGCAAAAACAGAAATGTACTATTACATTAGGAGTGGGCTATAGAGGGTCATAGTTTCAGGACATACTCATCACCCCTTAGTTTGATGAGTTGATGCGTACTAACACCAATTTTCACAAAAAAATGGAAAAAAGTGCGAAATTCGGACTGCTTTGGCCTAAAAAACACAAAAAGTCAGGGTTTTTTGGAAAAACAGTATTTTGATCATAACTCAATCATTTTTGGTCTAATCAATTCCATTTTGGTGGCAATACCCATGTTTGTGGGGACAAGGAATAATATTATGCAACTTTTATCTCATGACGATGTTTCGTTTTCCTGAAAATGGCATTTTTAGTGAAAAATAGCCCTGTGAGGGCGCTGTTCAAAAGTACCTTTCGCATCGAAGTATATCAAATTTTAAAGTTGAAACATGACATAAGTTACATTTTAGGCATTTCCTGAAAATCTGAGCAAAATACCATTTGTTGTTTTTAAACTACACCATTTTGAACGTTTTTGAATCGTCTCCATTGAAACACGTCTAATGAAAGTCCGTTGACCCCTGTACTATCCTATGGAACTGCTTTTAACGCGTTTTTGTGATTTTGAAATGAATGCCACGGTAAAATGAAATAAGGTAACATGCTCAAATCTTCAAAGAATGTTTCTTGAAACACTCTTAACATATTCCATGTATTCAAATTCATTTTTATTAATGCGATGGCAACTTTTTTGAAAAGCGCCCTCACAGTCCAAATTTGACCAAAAACAGCTTTTACAAGAAAACGAATGGGTTATATGAGACGAAACCAGCATAGAATGAGACCTTGTACCCTAAAACATGGGTATTGCCACCAGAATCAAATAATTTTGACCAAAAATGACTGAGTTGTGATCAAAATACTGTTTTTTCCAAAATGGCCGACTTTTTGTGTATTTTTGGCCAAAGCAGTCCGAATTTCGAACTTTTTTCAATTTTTTTTTCAGATTTAGTGTCAGTACGCATCAACTCATCAAACTAAGGGGTGATGAGCATGTCCTGAAACTATGACTTAAATCTGACCCTCTATAGCCCACTCCTAATTACATTTGGTAAAGCCTTAATCTCAATATACAGTGTTTTCGGATTTATATTATTAAGAAATAAACAAGTAGTCCTTCTGGGCGTTTTGTCAAAGAAATCACAGCAAAATGAATATCTGCAATACTTAAATATAATTCATATCAATAGAAAATTCTATATTAGTGTTGAAACTTGGTATGGTTATATTTGTTGCCGTTCAAAATTCATTCTATTTCAATGTGTGCAGTTTTACTTTGCACAAATGCTTACTTTCACAATTAAACTAGTAGATTATTGTTTAGCCCTGCCCTGATGTTTGAAACCTCCCTCACATCACCGAACTGTGCTTTCCTTTTGATCAACCCAATCTACCCACTCTTTACCACATCCAAGCTGAACTGATTTAGCAAATGCATGGTTAACTAACTAAAAGTAATGGGGACATCAAGGTTAAAAAAGACGAGATAAAAGTGCATGCTATCTGTTAGCGGCAACCAATTTTGCTGATTGAGGTGGGGTTGCACAAATAAGAATATGGATCCGTTTTCTTGGCATTGCCCGACCCTATCTGCACTGCCATCTGTATGTAATTCCTGTCGCTATGTATGGGCCGTATTTGCTTGATAATTTTGGGCTTCATTTTACCTGCCTTAACTATTCTGGATTGCATATAATAGTGAATACAGAATTATATCTGACACAAACACCTACATTATTGTGTTTTATTTTAAATCAATTATCAAAAAGATAAAAATTATTCAAATATTTGTACAGTTTAATTTACTTTCTCTTGTTTAAAAAATAAATAAATAGGAATTATAAATTCTGTTCAGGTTTTTTTGCCCCAACAAATCATAAAAACCAGGTTTCAGGCCAAAAGGGAGGCTTTCAGTTATGTCAAATGTGAAGCTTGATATCGGTGATGAATGAATGGATTGAGTAAGACGTAGCTGGATTTGGGTGTCAGCTGCCTGAATATAACACACATTCAGGGAAAAATGGAGCAGGGAAGGAAATAAAAAAGTACCTTTCACCTCAGAAAATAGATCACAAAGCCAGTAATCAATATTAATGCCTCGACCTGTGATTTTCTTTGTGGAGAGTGGATTTGAATATTTGTATGAAAAGACGTACGGGAGAGAAGATTTGATGTGACAAGAAAATAAAGACTGATCGTGACCAAGTTATGATGAGGACAACAAGGGCTGGCATTTTTATGAAAGAGAAAGAGAGAGAAAGAACAAAATAGTCGGAAGTAAGAAACGTGTTGTTATCTGACAATTACAAATTAGGCTTTATTATGTTATTTGGCACACAGCTAACAGTTGTTTGTCATTTTTCCTTCAAAAGTAGAATTATCAAAGAGGACAGGTTAGGCGACATATTTTTGTATATTTGAAAATAGTGGATGAATTACCACGGCAACAAGGTGTGAGAAAGAGCACAGGTGCGGTACTGTTCTAATTTTTTTGGCTGGGTGAGCGAGCCAGCGAGGGAGTGAGAGCATGTGAGCAAGCTCTGGTGTGGTTGTGATATGATTAGACATAGCGTAATAATAATATACATTGCCACAGGGAAGGTAGTGCTGGCTTAGTATTTCTTGATATTATCTCGGGAAGGTCATGGCTAGTATTAAAGGAAGACCCAAAGGTTTAGCATTCCAGGGTTTTAAAGGGGACAATCAATGAGAAAGTTGACCAAGTTTGTTGCATTTTTAAGCCTGTTTTGAGTCATCATCAAGAGTGCATTGGGCTAAGATTTTGTGTACATCTGAAGATTGAGAAGCTAACACTTGAAAGGGATAATGATAGCTAAAATATATTTTTCTGAATTTGCTTTTTTGATGGTATTAAGTTAAGTGGGAGATGGGGGATAAAGGAGGTAGGTCAAGAGGAAGGGGGTCAGGGAGATGGGGATGAAGGAGGTAGGTCAGGAGGAAGGGGTCAGGGAGATGTGGTATGAAGGAGGTAGGTCAGGAGGAGGGGGTCAGGTGAGGATAGGAGGAGAAGAAATAAACAGAAGGTAGACAGCAGTTTAATATTGGGATGATCTCGCCACCATTTGAACGACTCTTTCGTTAGTTTGTACCTATTCAACATCAAACCATTCTTAATTCAATTTAGATGCAGTTTCTATCCCACACAAAGACAGGACTAGTGTAGTGATGAGACCAAAACGTCCGGTTAGTAGGTAATAGGGAGCTTTCGATTTGCATGACGGACGCTTTTACAACGGTAAAACACAAAACGTTGCCGTCATCACCACAACGGTTGTTAGACCCTTTCGTGTTGTAGCATTTAGAGAACTGACGGATGACAAAGTTGACGCATGCGCACATGACTCAAAGTGTCATTCAACCATCCTTGATTCATCTGTCAAATTTCAAAGCACCCTAATATTAAGCTTGATAATAACATCAACCTTTATTTGGGCTTGATATGTGCATCCAACTACACTACAGAATGGGAATTGGGATGTTAGTGTGCATTCTGTTTCACCTAGGTTAGGCAAGTAAAAACACTTTGATGACTTAATTATATAGCTTGCCACTTTGATACAACACATTTTGACACAATAATTTGACCCAACCTTGGTTTGAATTCAGGTAGATGGGAAAATACTGCAGGAATTTAGAAGACTAACTAATCCCCTCCCCCTTCCTCTCAAATTGTATCACCCTAGATCATAAAAATAGGCTGGTCAAGTATCATGCCCCAAAATCATTTCTAAAACAATTAAACACTGTATATCAATTTGCCAATCGTTGTATACACTGACCATTTCTACCAACAAACCCCAAAACAAAATATTCACAATTCACAAAAAGTGAAACTATCGTCACCATCATCATCAGCCCAATGATCAGCATGGCAATCATATTGGGATTTGAATGGGTCCTATTGAATGGCTTGTGTGGCCAAACAATAAGCCTCACACTGAGGGGTGCAAAAGGCGATCAAAATAACACAAAAGAGTTGCCCCTGGGCCTCCCAATTAATCGCGACTTAATAGGAATGACAACACCAATGACCCAAACTACAGTGTTTGTTCTCGCATTTTTTATTATTATTATTATGGAGGGAACATTATTACTGCTTGAATGTAGGAGAACGATTTGAATTTTTTGTAGGGCGTATTTGTTTGTGTTTTGTAAAAGGGAGGGATTGGTCGATGGGTCAGGGAACAAATTGATTGAGCAGTGTAAAAGTGGATAGCAATTCCTTGGATGCTGAGTTAAAGTTTGCGTTCGACATCAATATACTTATACTATAGAGTGACGCAAGGTCTCAAAAAATAATTGCCATACATTTTTTATTGTTTAATTGTGAATTTTATCATTATTTATTTGTGCACATTTTCAAAATTTCGAGCCACAAGGAATATTGGCTTTCATGACAGTTTGCAAAAATATCATGCTGCAAAGAAAGTGCGATAAATTGAAGTACTGCAGCAATGATTTGGGCAAATTGGTAAATTACGCTTATGGCCCTATTACTATTAGTAACGTCCACTTTAAGTATAATGTTATTTTGAGAGCACTGGTCGAGTCCTCATTCAATTGAGAAAAGTGGGGCATCATAACATTACAATCATCCACTACAGATCGGTTATGCGGCTCAATGCATGGATGATTTGATGGAAAATTTTATCGCATCAATTTCATTGTGTTTTTACACTGCAAAATGACTCAACCATGATTTGCCAAATATGATTTAAATGGAGTATTCCCCAAACCAAGCTTGAAATTGCTTAAAATGATTGAGATGATGTGGCTGGAGCACAGGTTGCAAACTAGGACAAAACCATGGATCTTTTAATTTCTTTATAAATTTAATTAATATTTGTGGTATAATTAAGAATAAACCAAACAGTTGTTTTTAAAACAAATCCTAAGTACCAGTCTCTATCAAGTGCACAGCATTCATACAAAATTATTGTAAACATAATCAACTGAAATTTCATCATACAAAATCCTATTACGTATCCAATTCTGAATATTTCTGATGAAGAGAGAGATAACGGGGAGCCATGCGTGCCAACTCGCCCGACCAGCTTATCATAATTTCATGATTGAAAGACGCAAATCCAACCGAAGCGGGGTTTTTTTTCCAAGCAGAAATGGAGAGAGAGTATGATGGCAGTGAAAATATACTTTGCATAATCACAGTAATTATGATTACCCAAAATTACTTAAGCAGTCTTCTTCCTTTTCCAAGTTCAAAGGTGAATGGCTCTGTGGGTGAAGTTAGTTAGTAAGCCAAGGTCATTAGCAATTAGGCTAATTAAAACCATGTCATAATGGGATTAGCGCAGGCATTCTTTTATGGTATGGAAATTGTCATTTCCATTAATTAAAGGGGCGGCACTTTGTTGTTGCATCTCAACGCGTGTGTATTGATATGCACAGGTTTGTTATGCAGAATTGAAATCAGTCATTGGACGTGTGTGTATTGATATGCACAGGTTTGTTAAATGCAGAATTGAAATCAGTCATTGGACGTGTGTGTATTGATATGCACAGGTTTGTTATGCAGAATTAAAACAAGTCATTGGAGCCGATGATTACCTGCCTAGATTTAAGAAATTTAGATAAATGTTTGATATTCATGTTAATATTTGGGCAAAGTGGGTATCTACGCCTGAAATTATGGAAGAAAGATGTACATGGATGGCTTAAAGGGATACAGAGAGATTGGCAATAAAATGAAATTTGAAAAAAAATAATAGTTTCAATAGATGAGGTATTACAGAACCCTGAAACATAATATTTCATGGGAAAAGGGTTGAAGTGATGGCGCTAGATACACATTCTGGTGAAGCCATATGAGCTGAATTCTGCTGATAGTTTTGATGATCTACATCAACATTACCAAATTGTGAAATATTACATGATATACTGCGAATTAAGATAAACGGTTTCAGATGGCAGTTAGTATATGCCTAAGTATTACTTTAGTGCAAAAACACCAATATCCAGGAAAATTGAGGGCACACTCCCAATCCCATACGTATCTCTCAATGCCCCGTTAATGTGCCACTCCAATGGGTCTCTTTCATACATATTACAAAATTTGAAGTAGAAAGGGGAAACAGTATTATGTTAGAACAAAATCTTCACTAAAGTTGCCCATTTGTTAAAACTGCACTGCCTATTCTTTGCCATCGATAATGTTTGCAGCCTCATGAAACATGTTCCATCCCTGTGTGGCCCTGCACATTGTTCCAACCCATTATCGCAGGTGTGACTTCATAAAGAAAACTCACTTTAAATCAAGGCCTACATTATTTGTAGCCTCACAAAAGGTTCCCATTCTGTGTGTAACCGATCATTAAAATCAGATTATTGTATTAAATTGAAATGGAAATCTGCATTCAGGTAACACGTAGTTGGGGACTGAATAGGCAGAGTAATAAAATCTACTGCCGCTATTATTCGTTAGATTTGTTCCCTTCTTTTCTGAGAGGATTTTCCGATATCAGGTGTTCAGGATTAGGGCATGGATGAAATGGAAGTAGAGATCAGGGGTTTTCTGATTTCCTTTGTAGCTGCCGATGCATTCAGAGATTCTTGTACATTCACACCAAAATGTCTTGGATAAAATTTTTATATATAAGTTTCTGAACACTATATATTATTAAGACAGCTCTTTTTCTGTTGTAACTATTACTACAGCAAATTGTCTTTTTGGCTCTGGGGTTATTTTCCAGCAATAAAAGATTATCATTATTATTTTTTTGTATAAGTGTAGCATTGACTGTTGCCGTAGGACTTTGGGAGGTGATATTGTTTGTCAAGGGTTGGTATTACACCTGTGTTATTGTATGAAATTATTTATAGATAATAATAGGAGAGTTTCATTTTTGTAAATTTGTGTTATTTTTAAATAAAATAACAAAGTTGTTTAACCTGCCAGAATTGGGTCAAATATACAATTGAATACTTTTGAAAATGATGACTAGCGCTATTTATCTAAATATTATTTTATGAAAGCATTTTATCCAGAGAATAATAGAAATTGTTATTAGAATTGGTGAAACTGGGAACACTTTGTTCTCTAAGATTGCGGTAACCCTCCCATTCTTACCCATTCTATCTAGTAAAGTAAATGCCCTGAAAGAAAACCAGGTCAAATATGCAATATGATACATTGAAATATAATAATTACATGACGGGTCACAACAAGTTCCTTTATTTCGAGTTGAAAAGGTGACTTCAATTTCGAGCAGGTATTCAATCATAGGCGACGGCAGAGACTGATCAACTTATGTCTTCACAATCATTTATTGGAGAGACATGTTAGGGATGAATGATTCTTGCTTTATTGTATATAATTTGTCTCAGATGGCTAATTAGCGATAAGGCATGTTGATAGGTCAGGAGTGGGGGCGTGTCCCGCAATCCCTTTTCACCAGCACCTCTGATTAATTCTTAGGATGTTGCTGAATTCAAAGTTAAAGGTCAAATTTCAATGATTTCATATCCAAGTAAGGTAGGCCTACTTCTACTTCTAGTCCTAAATTATGTTTTGGGACACCTTGTGCATCCAATTTGGGGTGGGTGGGGGTGGGGGGGGGGGGGGGGGGTGGCACCCTACCTGTCCCTTCCCTTCAGGTCCACTTCAATTTACATTTGATCATTGTTAAAATATAATGTGACATTTCTTCATAATCAACATTATATTGTAATTGAAAGATATCTAGGGTAAGTTCCATCCTGAACAGAGTCATGCGCCAAGGTTGAAATCAAGGAAATGGAGGAATACACAAGTAACATTGCAATATATTATTTGCTCAGGTGTAGGGAGTGGAATTTGCTGCAGAAAGGTTGTTGACTCAATGCTGCTACATCAAAGCATTCAAAGCAAGGCCGTTTTCTAACATCAACTGTATAAAAAGCACTAGAAAAGTGATAAAATATCCAAAAATAAAAACCGGGTGCATGGATGATTGTTAAATTTGGAGGACAGCTGATGAAAACTTGAGAGCCTGTATAAAAGTGATTCAGGTTTCGATATCTTTTCTTTTATTTGCATTTAGGCCTATATAAATGCATGCAAAAGCTTACTTTAAATAGTCTACCCCAATTGTTTGGTCACGAAGTGCAGATTTATGGGCTATTTAATTCCTTTTGTGCTGATGTGTGAAAATAGGTCTGTCGTGGCACAGGATTACATTCTGGGTAACATTGGGGTTGTCTAGACCATTGTTGATAAATGATATCCAATAATGTTGTGTTCAGATGTAGACATTCTGTGATGAAGGATGCTCAATTGTGCAGGGGGGTACCAAGTCTTTTGATTGAGTTGGTTTGATTTACACTTTTGCCGATTGTGCAAATTAAAGCTGTAAATCATACTAATGTCCCGGTTTCATTTGTATTATTCGTTTTGATCTGTTTTCCCCCATTGCTCTGAACTAGACAAAACTCTGGGGGTTTTCTTTTTGGTTTTCATTGCCCAATTTCTGCATAGACTTCCAGAATCAAAGCGAATGAAAACAAACTGCCATGGGATTTGTTAACACAATTATTTGTCGTCTCTACAGTTTGAAGTTGTAAGTTTGAAAACCAATTATGAACTGAATCATTGCCATTTCCTAAATAATATGTGTTACGAAGTGAATGTTTTCATGATATAGCCACCTATACCTGTTTTTGAAAATTCAAAGCAGCATATGTACTCTTGTTTTAAACCATGGTCTAACAAATGGCAGCAAAATATGTCACCTGTGTATATCCCTATTAATCCCACAGGTGATTTCCCCTCTCTCTTACAAGAGAAAGGCTGTCTGGGGTCAACCAAAAGCCTTGACTATTTCATGTTCTGAAAAATGTTCATTTGTGTACACCTCATTGCCATCTGTCAACTTATGTGTTGATAAATTTTGTTGTTAAAATTGTGTTTCTATACATGCATGTAAAACCCATTTGACTCGGAACTATAATAATTAAAGAGGGAAATGTGTGTGTTTTGATTCTGATACAACTATACAGTGTGTGAAATAGATGAAGAACAAAAATGTAATTGTTACAGTACCATATTTCATTTGTTTCAGTTTGACTCCTTGGGTCAAAGGTTATATTGTTTGGCATGCCTACGCTTGTGAGAAATCCACCGCTCTTGTTTGTTGCTTTACGACACAAAAATGATTTGTAGGCACAGTAATCATTTGTAATCAGGCGCTAAACGTTTGTTGGACATTTTGTTTAGTATTGTTTTGGAGAGAGAGGGAATGATTTATGCAGAACTTCCTCTTTTTTCTCAAGCAGAATTTGAGCGCTTGTCAGAATGATACTTTTGCATGGATATGAGTGAATGGAAGCTGTTTCCAATTAGAGGAGCAACAAGAAGAATGGGACAACTGTGGATGCATTTCTTTAATATTATTGGTCTAGATCACATTTGTTTCAAATGTTTTAAATATCTTACACTGCTATTTCATCCATTTGATGATAATGCGTATTGTGAAATATGGAAAGTATTGCTGATACGTCCTAACATTTGTCCTAGGATGGTAACCAACAATTATAAATATGTCACGTCTCCTATTGGAAAAAAGGATGTTCACTCAAAGCACTACCCAATCGTATCCTTTCACCATGTATAGCTTTTGTTTTTTGCTGTTTTGTATACTTGATGTTGAATTTTACCGATGATCCCTAATCTATGAGCCCATTACTACCAGATGCCCTTACAACAATATGGATCTTTGGTCCCAAACCAGTGTTGCCATACATCCATTGGTCTACTTCGGACAAGTAACTCTTGATTTTAAACAATCTGGATCAAACTTGGTTCCATTGATTCAAAAGTATTGGGCTACAAGGTTACCGATTTATGGAAAAACTTGTCCCCAAGAGTCCTGTCCTTACACTGTTGAAGGAAGAGCTTATATGTCAACACTCTAGTAAAAAGCTTCCATCCCTTCTAACCATTGGCCTATATTTTTGTTTAGATCACCTGACTTTAATAATAACAATAAGTGTGTTTGGTTCGTTATCTTACTCTTTGTTTCTTTTTGTCTACCTCCCTCTACAGGAATATGGCTAATAACAAACTGTCTGGTGAGGTCAACGTCACCAGTTTGCAAGGATTGGGGGCATTGCGTGAACTGTGAGTAATAACATATCGGCCATTAAGAAAAAGGTTGTCTGCAAAGTTGAAATGGAAAAAAATATGAAAGTGTTTTGGTTTCTGACCAAATAGAATAAGCTCTGACATCACTGCACAGATGTAGATAAACATGGAGATAGGGATGTGCAGACTATATGTTTAATGGGGTGATCATCCAAGAGAAAATTGAAAATATTGCTCAACCAATTGAAATCGCCACAACCAAAATGTATTTGCCAAGTTTAGAACCAAATTCTCAGTATTCCTGTCGAAATTCCTTTGGCATTAATTGACACTTTCCCAGGACTAGGTTGGAGGGTGACGGACGAGTCAGGTAAAACTAATGCATGTCTGTCATACAGGGGAGCTTTACTGTGAAATTGTTAAGGGTATCATACCGCTCTTCCTGAAAAATGTTACTATGCAAGTCTACTATATTATAAGTTACAGATTTAAGGGGTTTGTTTTTTCCACAAAAAGAATTTCTTGGAATTTCTACAAACAAGTAGGTTACTTGGCAGGATTGCAATTTGAGATGTTACATGATAGAGGACACGGGAAACTGATAACTTGGCGAGGGCTCTATGGCAAGGACTTGGATAAATTCAATGTCTGCCCTAGCACTGGCTGTTTCAATGCAGAATGGCTCCCCCTGGTTTTGTCATACCAGTGGCCACATCCCAAAGAATTTGTAGCCGGTGGTGCTTGGTCTGAATGCAGCTCCTTATATCATTCCCCCCAATATAAATAAATTATGATTTGATCCCTCTAGGCTGCCCATAGTACACAATACTTGTGTAGCTGTCATGTGTGGAGAAAATATGGACACCAAAATAACACGGGCAATTTTTAATACCGTTGAATTTTTATTGGATTCTTTTGAAAAAACAAAACAATGTTTTGCAACTTTTGTTCATCGTATGTGTCGTAGTATAAAATGATATATTAATGAGGCAAGGTCCTGTTGTTATGTGCTTCAAAATTCAGTAGAGCTTGCACACCTTGTGAATTGAAATTGCGAAAATTAACACGACTTAAAAATAGATCCATCTGTAAATTTCACACACTGCTTGAGTTTGAACTTGAAGTAAATTCTGACGTTCTGTCATTCATTTTGATTATCTATCGCAGTGCCATGATATATTTACTTGACTCTGGGCAACTTGCTATAAAGGCTATCAGTTGTTGTTATTTTTGTTGTGACCCAGGTTGTTTAAGGTTGTACATGTAGGGAATCTGGTCTCTAAGGCGGCCATCTTGGATTTGTTATTGAGGTCATGGGTTTCCAGGTTGTTGACCCTATGTGTATTAAGTGTGAAATAGATAATGATGCTGATTATAATTTGAGGAAGGATTGTTCATGGTGGTGATATGGTATTGTCAGACAGAGGATGTTTATAAAGGAAAGGAAAAACTTAAAGAGACAATTACAATAGAGGCCTGGGAATTTTAAGTTAAAAAAATCTTGTTGGTCATTACCTGGTTAATCCAGATTTGCTTGCCATTACCAATTTCAGAATTAATTGGATCAATTCTTTTAGAATGATCTATTAACTTTTTGGATGTCATTCTTGAATTCCTTCATGAACAAATTTGTATTGCATACTAAGTAAATAGTTGTAAACGATCTACAACTTTTTTAAAATTGAATATTGAGAATAGCTTTCTGTTACACTACATGCCATTTGCCTTCCTTGGCACACAATGGTTGTGGGACTATTTTGGAACGGGGGAGGGTGTTTGAGTGCAACGCCCCTCCTGGTTACAGGCGTGGATGCCAATAAACTGTTTTTTCTTCTAATTTTGCATCAGATATACACATAATATAATGCTTTACCCCGTATGTTGAGTATGAGCGTACATGAACAATATAACAAATCTTGATCACTGAACAGTGTACACTTGTAGTATTGAGCGCACATGAACAATATAACAAATCTTGATCACTGAACAGTGTACACTTGTAGTATTGAGCGTACAATATAACAAATCTTGATCACTGAACAGTGTACACTTGTAGTATTGAGCGTACATGAACAATATAACAAATCTTGATCACTGAACAGTGAACACTTGTAGTATTGTAGTACATGAACAATATAACAAATCTTGATCACTGAACAGTGTACACTTGTAGTATTGAGCGTACATGAACAATATAACAAATCTTGATCACTGAACAGTGAACACTTGTAGTATTCACACAAAGTTTTTACAAAAAATAAGTCGGTATTCACAAAAAGTTTTACCAAAAATAAGTCGAACTCACAATTTTGCATGCCCAGCTAGTATGGGGTAAATCAACAATCTATATTTTCTTGACCCTATACAAAGGATGTGTGTCATCATCATCAATGTTGACCAAGTGTCTGTCTGACAAGATATTGGGCCATTAAAATATTAATTATTTTGTCAACTTATCAAATTTAGTGTTCATTTCATATTCTACACTGATACAAATTTCATTTCAAATGATATTTGTTTAGAAGAAAAACTGGGTTGGGTGAATTTGGGGTCAGATATATAGCCCTACTTTTAAAGGGGGAGAGGGGAATACTATTGTTATCATTATTATTTTCTTTGGTTTTGATTGCAGAAACCTAGCCAGAAATCGTCTGACAGCAGTCCCAATACTCGGTGCTCACACAGGAAATCTGACCAGACTTGTTCTGTAAGTATTGCATGAAATAGGATTACCCCCCCCCCCCTCACGTTCCTAAGCGTAGGAGGTTTTTTCCAGATGGTCAATGGGCAGCCTCACACAAAACTAAGTATTTGTCAAATCAAGGCCTGCCAGCCACCCCCCCCCCCCCTGCCAACCATCAAATAAACAAACACGAAACAGCACATTCATGTCATGTTTGCTTTTCCAGTTCTACGCCCCATTAATTTGATACCTAAATTGGATAATCAGCAAATACTAAAAATAGTAAAATAACTTCAATCTTTGATCTTGATGTTTCATCGCACACCTGCGAGAGCAGGTTTATGACCGAGTCTGGGCGTGGAATCATGCTACGGTTGCCGGTATTTAGTTCACCATCAGTTCACCTGCGTCATCGCATCATCCGCACCAGAAAATTGGATCACCTGTAGCATATCCCCTCTGTTAAGTCCCGCATCAAAAAACAGGATCTGAGGCGAATTCCCTTCGTCATCTTAAGATGTGTTTTATTAATAAAGATGAGTTTCCTTTATGGTTTGTTCATGCCACGCAAGCATGGTAGTTATTAAAGGTACATTTTCCTGGTGCTGATACTTGTAATATGAAGTTGAGGGCGCTGGATAAAACGCATTCATTAAGCGTTGGTGTATGTTATAATCCAGAAGGAATCATAGCACAGAAAGAAAAGGAGGCAGATACAAACCCTTTAAATCAGATAATGATTTTGACATCAGATCTGGCCGTTTCACATTTCCAAGCCCCCATATGCTCCGTAATAATCCAACTTTCCGATCTCATTTCATCCTTAATACTAATGAATTGTATTGGCTAGTGGCTTAGTACGTTAAAATGTAATGTATTCTATTCCATCAATGGCTGAAAGGAATAGGCTCTCGCATTGAAAGCATTAAATTGTAGTTTGAGTAGGAAGGGGATAGCCATTCTCTGCAGAGCTAAACATGTCTTAAAAGAAGATATGGAATTTAATCGCTAATGGTTCCATGTCATATTAGGCGCGCCAAAAACATCGGGGAATTTGACAATCAAGCAAATGTCAAAGTATTTTTTATTCCATCAATTTCCTGACGCTGATAATATCAAGTAATTTGAAAAGGTTGCGTGGCTAGCCATCTTGTAAGTTCACCAGTAAATTAGCGATGATTCAAAGACAGCAAACATAGAATGCAAGTTGAGTTAATCTAGTGTACTGTGTAATGCTGAAGCGATGAATATACATGTAATTCCATCAATTTCCTAACGGTGACATCATAAATGAATTCAAAATTTCAAAAGTCGCCTGGAATATTTTCTCACTATTTTTTTTTATGAAACAGTAAATTTGTAATGATTCAAATATATAAAATGCAAGATAAGTAATATTTGTGATGAATTGATGAATATAATGATTTAAATCCATTGATTTCCTGATACTGACATCATAAAGGAACCCAAATTTAAAAAAGTCGCCGGAAGTATTTAATGACGATTTAATCAAACGCAGAATGCAAAGTATGGTAATTTATATTGTTGCTGTATACATTCTCAAGTAATTTGTGCTGCTTTTTTCCTTCATCATAAAGATTAAGTAGATGGTAGTGCTTGCCGGAGGGGGGAGAACGAGAGTCCTTACACGGTTGATATGCCGATATTATAGCAGTACTCTGACAGAAGTAGTAGACCAGTAGGACCCCAGGCGTTCGTTTGCTGATTACAATTAACCAAATTGCAGGGATGTGTATGTGGATGGAGTTTTAGGGTCACGTCATCAACACTGGATAGATATGCAATGGGGGAATGGACATATGGTATTATGCTGGGCTATAGATACTGTGAAGGAAAAGAGAGGGGATGGGGGAGATTGGACATATTTTGGGAGACTCTGGCTACTTTATTTTAGCAATAGAGGTTGACATAAAAATGAAGAACAAAAAATGTGCATTTTTGTATCCAGATTTTTGGGCTTAGATGTTATTAGATCTAATAATAGTAATGGATCCTTTGGCTACCCCAATCTCTGACTAATCCCAATCTCTGACCACAGGCTGAAAAAGTAGGCAATACGGAAAGCTCCTTGCAGGGAAATTTGCGCATTTGGAGGGAAATTTTGGCATTTGGAGGGAAATGTTACTCTTTCATTAAGAAATGCATTCCATTTTGGAGGGAAATTTGGAATCGCTTGCCGGGAAAAAAACATTTTTCCAGGCCATGTCTCTGACTAACCCAATCCAGTGTCCATACCCGCAATCTAGTGCCCATCCGATGCAAAGCTGCCGTCCAGCAATCTCTAGGCCAAATCCATGCTCATGATGCAATAACACAGTGGTCATATACTAGTCCAGTATGATAATGTAAGCCATTTCTTAGGCGGCTAGTCAGGAGATGTATGAAACATATAGATCTTTGTATTTGCCTTCAGATTGGTCATAAAAGCTGATAGTATTCAAAATTAACTTTTGTTTCATGTTGTGCCTCATTTGAGTGAAAATACACTGTAACCAATTGTTATGACATCAAGGTTATGAAAAGACTAAAGAGACATCTTCATTATTTATTTGACATTTTGTAAAGAACTCTTACTCTTAGTCTTAGCCTTTTCTTAGACTAGACTCACATAAACATCACTTGGATCAATAGTTATTGAATCGATGTGAGCAATAAGAAAATATCCAACAGCGGTGTGTAACTTTAAAAGGTAATTTAATCAATACCTATATCATGGCCTTATTTGTAATTTCAAAAATTGAAAGGTTCACAGTTTTGATTATGAGGATATGTTTTTGACACTTTTATTTCTGTAAGTTGACACATTTCATAAAATAATGTAATTATTATGGATATATATTTCCTTACGGTCTGCGCCATTCTAAATGTTGTCAGCATTTCGCTCGACGGCTGGTGCGTACGTGTAGGAACCATGCTGCTGTCATTACACCGTCATATAGAGAAGTTGTTGATATTAAATCCTATGCCTTTTGGCCGAGTATTTATTATTTCGGGCTGCCAAATAGCCCATGAATCAGTCATTGGGACGGCTAATCGTTACCAATATATCCAAGATTATGAACGTGTTATTTCAGTATAGGTGATGTTGTTCGGGAGATTTATAGCATGTTGTCGGAAGATAAACCTGGTGATTCCTTCGTGTCATGCTCCGCAATGAAATTTATGGCCACTGAATGTCATCATAGTTTTATTTTACGATGGTGGGAGGATGAGACTGGAGGCTTATGCACGTTTTGCAAATGTGCGAACATTGTTGTGTTTATAGGTTTGAAATAATATATGGCTATGAAGATGACAATCATTAACTAACGTGTGAGCAATAGATGTCATTGTGATGATATCAACATTGTTAAGGTGAAGGGTGTATCAAGGAGCATGCCAGGGTGTTTGTGTAAAGCATATCAGCAATGAATCTTTGGAGAAAATAAACAAAAATGTTTAATTGAATGGAAAGTTGATAACTACAGCGATTCATTCAGATTAATTATTTGAGGGTTTTGTATGCACTATGCGCTATAAAAGTTGACACATTTTGAGTAGAAAACAGCCTCAGGGTGCAGAAAAGTGGGTCAAATTAGAGTAAAGACTGGCATTTGATTTTCAAGAACATGTCATGATTTCCTTCACCAGCTTCCTAAAGCTTTCCATTAATTTCCCTTGGAAATTCCCGTGCGACCTGCCCTACCTTACTACATGTAGTAGTAGGAGGAGACTAGGGGTAAGCTTGCCAACCTCTGTGACCTGACCTACCTTACTACATGTAGTAGTAGGAGTAGGGGGGGGGGGGGGGGGGGGGTAAGCTTGCCAACATCTGTGACCTGCCCTACCTTACTACATGTAGTAGTAGGAGTAGGGGGTAAGCTTGCCAACATCTGTGACCTGCCCTACCTTACTACACGTAGTAGTAGGAGGAGACTAGGGGTAAGCTTGCCAACCTCTGCGACCTGCCCTACCTTACTACATGTAGAAGGAGACTAGGGGGTAAGCTTGCCAACCTCTGCAACCTGCCCTACCTTACTACATGTAGGAGTAGGGGGGTAAGCTTGCCAACCTCTGCAACCTGCCCTACCTTACTACATGTAGGAGGAGACTAGGGGTAAGCTTGCCAACATCTGTGACCTGCCCTACCTTACTACACGTAGTAGTAGGAGACTAGGGGTAAGCTTGCCAACATCTGTGACCTGCCCTACCTTACTACATGTAGTAGTAGGAGTAAGGGGGTAAGCTTGCCAACATCTGTGACCTGCCCTACCTTACTACACGTAGTAGTAGGATACTAGGGGTAAGCTTGCCAACCTTTGCGACCTGCCCTACCTTACTACATGTAGGAGGAAACTAGGGGTAAGCTTGCCAACCTCTGTGACCTGACCTGCCCTACCTTAGTTACACATAGTAGTAGGAGACTAGGGGATAAGCTTGCCAACCTCTGTGACCTGCCCTACCTTACTACATGTAGGAGGAGACTAGGGGTAAGCTTGCCAACCTCTGCAACCTGTTCTATCTTACTACATGTAGGAGGAGACTAGGGGTAAGCTTGCCAACCTCTGCAACCTGCCCTACTACATGTAGGAGTAGACTAGGGGTAAGCTTGCCAACCTCTGCAACCTGTCCTATCTTACTACATGTAGGAGGAGACTAGGGGTAAGCTTGCCAACCTCTTACCAGTAGTAGGAGGAGACTAGGGTGGGGTAATCATGTCAACCTCGTTTTGACTCCTGATTTGTGCCAAGACATGTGTTTGAATGTGACATTTCAATGTGTATGTGCTGATTATGACTAGCTAGAGAGAGGGGTTCGTCCCCCAGTTAATGCAAATTGAAAAGGATAGGGGGAATTAATACTTTGATGCCTCTCTGAAGAAAGAGTGACAACCATGCATGTGTTACCATACTTACATTTGTATAGTTTCCTATCAGGAAAAGGTTCTCACTTAAATGTGTCAATGTCCCGTTTGCAGCATCATCTTTTCCTCGGCTCCTACTACCGACAGACGGGAGAGTCACAGGAAAGAAGTCTTGACAGAGTTGTCACATTATCGGATGTAATGTGTTACACTGTTCAATTTGCATATTTCTTGTTGACAATCATCAAAGAAGCGTTGTACATCCAGATGGGGATAAGTCCAAAAATAAATTAAATTGTTTTAAATTACCAAACCGACCAATCTTAAAATGAGGGCTTGCGCATTTTGTGCACAAACATGAAAATAAAAAATGAAAATAAAAGTAGAAAATTAATAATAAAGAAATAAGAGTTCAAAGGAATCACATTTGAAAATGACCCCAAGTGAATAAAAACGTATACCACATAATCCAATAATCGAATCAAAATATCCCATTTAATACGTCCAAAAGTTTCAGTCCATTGTGCCCATAAAATATTTTATTTTCTCCCTCATTATTCGTCACTGATGAGGAAGCAATATAATTGATTAAAAGCATGAATTTGTTCTAAATTCACATTTTATTAGTCATAAGGGCAGGAAACATTAATGTGGCAATGCGAACCGAAGTATGTTGTTAAATGACAGGTCTGGTAATGGAAGCAATACGACGCTGAGACAGTCACGTGTAAGAGGTTGAAATGTTGCAGTGTGAAGGATTGACACCGTATTGTGTTAAGAGATTGATATGGTATTATTGTAGATGGTTATTGTGTAAGAGATGAATGTGTGTGTTTTATTGTCAAATATGGAATATAGTTAATATTAAAAGACCATTGGCATGAAATCTTGGACAGAATCAAAAATAAATAAATGACAAATAAATTAACAGCCGAACACAAAGAGATCATATGGTTGGGGATCAGTGTTTGAAAAAGCGGTAATCCGTATTCCCGAAATGACAAAATTTCTTAGCGGGTAACAATTTTCTTTTTTGCAGGTTATCCGACCGACAACCAAGATTTTGTCATCAAAACAACTGAAACAATTGCGGATAACAACAAATAGTGTAGCGGATAGCCAAAATATTCTGCTGGGTTATCCGCTGGATAAACACTTCATTTTTCTCTAATTTCTAACGCTGACTCTGTAAAGACAGCAATAAGCAAATAACATTTAACTGGGTCACAGTTTCAAGAGCGGAAATAAATTCAGACGTATTGATATCCAAGTATTGAAACGCTCCAAACGTGCGCATGTTACCAAAGTATATGGAGCGACATGTACAAACTGCACAAATAAGCACTGACACTTACTGACAAGAATAAGTTAGTATTGGCTTATCGTAATTGTGAATTAAACAAACAACCTGACAAAATTAATTTGATACCCGCAATATGTACAGAAAATTTATATTATTATTATGTCTGAAAAAAGCTGATACAACTAGACTCTTTTTACATTTATAAACCAAGCAGACTGTACATAATTGTTATTTGAAATGCTTTTCATTATTGTAAATATCTTTTTACAATGGATCTCATCGTCTTTATTATCTTTTTGGTTTTCAAAATATATGGCAACTTATAATTAGTCCTATGCCTACCTCATCCACCCATCCAAGGTGCATGATCTACAATGACAAATCATTAACTTGTCTGCTCAAGCTTCACTTACTCCCAATTTACTCCGATGGGGACAAAAACCAGTGCTAGGTAGAGCCAAATCAGACTAGGAGATTGAACTTTCAGGCAACACTCCCCCCCCCCAAACATCCATCCTGTCCAGCGGGAAGTCGCATTAGGAACTGACTATTAGTAAAACAAAGAAACAAACGACTTCAGGAACTGACCATTACTTTACTAAAACAAAAGACCTGGGAACGGTCACATATTATTGGATTATCTCGGGTTTGGGTCAAGCTAGAGGGATTTAAAATTTTGATATTTTTTTTGCTGTCATGATGACAAGCCAATTTTTAAAGTTTCAATCTTGTTCTTAAAACGGACTTTTATTGAGTTGTGGATTAAAGTTTTAGCTCGCTCCAGGAATGGTGGACGTTTGTGATGAGTGATGCAAAGCTAAGATAAAGCTTTGGAAGAGACTAACTTGAGTGGTGTAATATAGGTTAAGTTGGTGGTCAGAAATGGTCAGGAAATATTTAATGTGTGAACCCAGTTGATTATACAAATCTGCACCAGTACTGAAGGATTGAATTTTGTTAGACTGCAGCCTCTCATTTCTAGTAAACAGGGTACATGTAGATCTCTCTAGACTACTGTGAGTGTGAAGCTAACCATTTCACAATGTCCAATATTTAAAGTATGATATATGAAGAAACAATGCATATAAATAGAGCTCATGAAATGAGAGCTAACCGAACGCTATTAAAATGAGGGTCTGGGTAAATGTTTGGGGGCCTTTTGCTCATTTGGTACCGTTAATAGTGCAATCAATGTATAGTTTAATCAGTATTCGGAAATGAGACATTGTTGATATTTTCACTGAAAAACCCTCTGTGACAGACACCCTGTGTAAGTTTCATGGCAAGATAATACCTGTCTCTTTCTTCAAATCAAGATGGTTTAACCCACCCGTGTGATTCTCGTACTTGCAGAATCTCGCCTTTAAAAAAAATCTAAATGGTTAATTTTATTTGAAATGAAAATATCTTAAGATTTCCCTCGTCGCATCTCCCATTTTCTGGATCATCATCATCCACTACATATGAGTATTCGCAAACTTATCGTAGTATTTACAATGGGAATACCGGCATACAGCTGCTGATTTCTGTGTGCAGCAGGTTTTGACCGGCAAGCCAGCGAATTGATGGATGACACCAATTAAAATGCAATCAGCGAATGTGTTATATTCAGGAAGATAATAAAAACCAGCGGCAATAAATCAGTCATAATAGCGCAGATTGATTATCGCAATGCGTCTTCAAAAGCCGCTGTGTTATTCTCATCTCACAGTGCATGGTTCTGTGATCAGTATGTGTGGCTATGCATTTAATTGTGCAGTCTTTAAATGCAAGGGACTGTAATCAGTAACCAGAACACGAGTGTGTGACATAGGGTATGGTAAGGTGTGGGACTTTGGCTTAGGGGATGAGGTTCAGGAACTGTTGCGGCAGGTGGATGCTCACAGAGCGGATCATTAGGATTGATTTAATAATAATCATAATTATTTTACCGGATTTTCCGTTTTCATTCATGTCAGTGAGGCAGTAATTACGGTGATTAATTTGAAGGCAATGTCTTTTTACAAAGAGAATGTTATTTTTGTAGCGATTGGTACATGGTGTATCATGTCCTGTTAATGAGTGATATGATAAATATATAGGGAGGGTGGCCGGGTGAGTGATATCATGAATATATAGGGAGGGTGGCTGGGTGAGTGATATCATGAATTAAATAACTTTCAGGTTATGTTATGATCAATGTAGTTTATTTATAGCATTAGTAATGAATTATATTTCTGTTGGATGGATCTAGGGTGGCCCCTCCGCATAATGCTGATGCAGAGATGTGTGTATGGTTAACTTCGAAAGCTCTTGAAGAAACCTTTGGTCGTATCCAGCATTTTAGAATTTTTTTATTCTGAGCCATTGATTGAACATTTAGGTGAATTCCAATAAGATCAAGAATATGAATTATGATAAAAGGGGGCTTCAAGCCATTCAAATGTTTCTTTCGAAATATGTTTACAATTGATATTTTGATATCATTTGTTTTACAAATACTGCGTTGTTACTTGCATTATTTAAACCATACAATCAAAGTAAAATATTTCTCTTTGTATAAAATCATTGTGGCAAATTGACAACTTGTCGTATTATGTATCATCAAATCATGCCTGTTTAAATATTTATCGTAAATTTCTTTGTCAAAGTCATGCTCATTAAGCAAACCAATGAATTAGTGTCAATGAGGCATCTAGTAATTCCTGCCTCCCGTCCATATTGTCAGCCATTGTTATCCCGTCATTACACAAAAAATCCTTTCTCTCCCTAATGAATTTCAGTCTTTTTTGTGAGATCTGAAAATATTTATTTGCTATGAATTGCAGCATCAGCAATTCATATTGATCGGTGTCCATGACCGTCCATTTGTATTCATCCCTTTTTCCTGATGTTTGTCTATGAGTGCACGAAGATACAGGGAAAGCTAAGCAAAATAAATGTCTTGTCTATTTTTAGTGTAAATATCGGCTGCCGGGCACGTTGCACATACGGTTATTATGGAAAATATTAAACGTGTAATCTAGAGACAGGGAAAGGTGGGGATTTTTTGTGTATGGTTTGGTTTACTGCAGTACATGTTAAGAGATGTGTTTATTGATTGCGAGCCTGACAATAGTGTGTATTACGTTTGATGAAATTATAGAGGGAATTTGATAGCTTGAGTGTTTTTGAGTTGCTCAGTGTGTCATGCTTGGTTCACCTTGTTGGAACAGACTAGAGTAAATAAAGGTGTGGGAATATATCGAACGAGATCAACGGATGTTAATGTAGCGGTCGAAGGTTTATTCCTTATTCATGTTGTTGCTACGGCAAGTTACATGTTGCAGGGTATATCGCGTTATAAAAAGTAATGTCGGGAACGAAAACATTTCATCCGTCATGAGAGCGGGGGAGTGCGAGTAGAATGCTTATTAGCGTAGCCTAGAGCAGGAGCTGCATTGCGGTGCGCGGCGCTATCAGTTATAGTAGTCGAGCGTGCTTAATATTCAGCGCAAGTAAGAAGCATAAGACAGTTGGAAATGATTGGCAAACAGCGGTGTACAGTTACGCGTAATCTGAGCGATTGCAACATGGTACAACCGCTCCCTGCGCAAGTCCGGGCATTTTATTTGATGTTTTTAATGGTGTTTCTGTGTGGCTCGTGAAGTCGGCAAATTCTGTTATTTCTTTATCATATAATTCGAACTAGTTTTCAGCTAGAAATATCAACTTTTGATTCATATTTTTTATAAATATGTATGGGAGCCAAAGATGATCAGGTATGCCTTGACATTTTTGTTTTTATTAAACCAAATGAATTATGATAAACTGATTGTACAATAATTGCTTTGCACACACTTGTAAAACTGCGTAGCTTCCCGTATGTTGCATATTCTCGTCTTATACAAAAATCATCAATGGTACTTTCTCCTTTGAAGCTAAGTTAATAAGACTAATATGATCCTTGTAAAATATAACCAGGGGGAGTAGGAAGGGGTATTTGTCATTTCTTACGCATACAAAGGTAGTGATCACATCAGCCAATCGATGGTGGTTTCAGTACAGAATTACACATGTCTTGTCCATCTACGACCTGTCCAAAGTGTTGCATACATATGTGCATGACTCATTCGCTGATGGGTAGTGGAGATTTATGCGGAATAACAAGGATCCTGTCATTAGTTATTTGACGATGCAAGCATACGTACCTCAGGATCTAGTGTTGAAACGGGAGAAAGTGTGTGACGTATCACGGTTTCCTGAACACAGTTAGAAATAATACTCGCAAATCAAGTCATCATATCTCTTGCGATAGTTAAGAAGAGATGAAAGATGTACTAGTACCAGATGAGGAAGTACTGGAATTAAAAGGCCAGTTAAATGATCCGATGCCTCGTCCACGATACATCCTAGTGTTTCGACGCGAGTGGCTAGGGAGGTTGGAATTTCACACGTTTTTAAAAGATAAAGGGCTGCCATTTGAGCATAGGGTAATGGTGCACTTGACGATAAGGAACAAGTGCCTGGCACTTGTTCTAATTTGATCTTAATTGTGTTCCGTTGGCGTAATTTTACTAATAATTAGGCAAATTCAGTGATCTCTGCCCGTGACATTTACATGTAATAATAGCCATGGGGTACTCTCCATTATGTACACACAAATTTAAAATCTGATTTAGAGCCTGTTTTTAGGGAAATTTGTTAATTTGATCAAGTTTCCTTTTTCAATGTCCGAATGGCTATGTTAAAATGAATTATTGTCTTGTTTGTGTTTTATGCATTTGTTCTTTATCAATTACTTAAAAGAAGGAGGAAAAAAATGGTTGACAATTTGGACTAATTCCCCCTCTTCTTAGCGCTCGTAATTGTCTCAGCTAGTATTACTGTACCTAGAAGTACAAATAAGCCAATACACTTGTATGAGGTTTGCCCAGATTACACTCATTGAGTTGTCTATAAGGTAAATTTCATCTGTGATTTGTCAAGTGTGTAATTTAAGGTATCCAGGGACGAGGAAAATCAGCTGCCTCAGAGACTTGACACAGGGGGTAACACACCTTTAAAAAGCTGGCTATATAGGTTGTGTAAAAATAGGGGGCTCTGGTACATGTTGTATTCTTAACTCAAGAAGTAAATACTGAGGGTATGTTCCAACATAAAATCTTGTTTTTGATGAGCAAAAGAGATTGTCAGTGGGTACCTCACTATCTTTTGTAGTAGCACCCCCTGGTGGATGTCACATTTCAACATGACAGTCCTCCCAAGGCCAAAGCTAGCATCAAGCTGGCTGTTTAAGGGGGAGAGGAACATCTTACACAGACATTTTCTTCATCGCTACCTCTGAATACGCAAATGCATTCAAAGTGAGGAATGTTGTGTGCCAATGAGAGCCAACCGGGATGAAAAGAAGTGACAGTAAGAGCGGAGCGAATAAAAAAGGAGGAAAAAGGCCTCGTGTAGCCTCAAGTGTTTTACTCGGGTAACTTGTCGAAAATAATAGAACAGTGCCTCTGCAGTGAAAGTAAAAGGCTTGAATGTGTCTTTGAGAGGCGACTTTTAGGTTTTCAAAAAACCCAAAAGATGCATTTTTTAGTGAACATTCAAATAAAAATAGAAATATTTGAGTTCCAATAGGACAATAGACTACTTTTTCGTAAAATATCTCTGTTTCGCATATAAAGATATAATTAAGATTTATAATACAACATGCCCAGAACACATTATGCATGCGTATGTAGAACACGGTGCACTGTTAAAAATAAAAAGAATTGCATTTCTGCGTAGCCAACCAACATATGTAAGTCTTGCTTCGTCTTCGGTACCGTTTGAAGGCCAGATTGGGTTACGCCATCCGGACCCAAAATCTAATGAACGTGCATCAGCAGTTGCGTCCCCTGAGGCACAAAAACCCCTCTGCAATATCTAAATATACCTGTCTTGTGTTGGCCTGTGTGCTACAGCGTACGTGTAGTAGCAGATCGTTTCTCTTGCTGCTTGCTGCCTGCATTTTAAGAGCAGGGCTCTGCAAATCAATCCATATCTAATATTATAAGAAAATACAGGGGTAGCTATATTACATGTTTCTAGAACTTGATGATGATAACCCAATTGATGGTTCACAGAGGAGTACTACATGAGAATTTATGATTGATTCGCATCATTTTGTGTTATATTTATTAGTGCGTTACGATGTTGTAAGGTGGAGGGTGGTGCATATTTATTAGGAAAATATAAAGTTGTCCCTACAGTGAAGGTAATGAACGTATCAGCCATTTAGTAATCTTGATGTACACATTTCGGTTCAATTTTTCTTGTTGGTTCGCTAATATAGCTGTCACATGGCCAGATCTTGCTGACTTCGATGGGGCTTGTTGAGCATTAATAAATATGTATGTTTCAGAAGAGGTCTGTTGTTATAATTATCGAAGATTCTTCCTCGGATTAAGGAGTTACACGTCAAATTTATAACACAAGTATGTTATTTTATAGTTTTTAGCCATCGACATTGCCGTTTTCTGACATTTATCTCCTTCAACCTGGCGCCATGCCAACATTTATCTGTTAGAGAGTGTTTACTCAAGTGCCAATTGTGCCAATTGGTTTTTTAGCTTGAAAAGCATGAATATTATGTTGAAAAGTGTGAATAATTATGGTGAAAAGTGTGAATATTATGTTGAAAAGTGTGAATATTATGTTGAAAAGTGTGAATAATATGTTGAAAAGTGTGAATATTATGTTGAAAAGTGTGAATATTATGTTGAAAAGTGTGACTATTACGTGGGTTTCTGATGAGGACAAGGAAGAAGTTTACTTAGCACTACCCATGCAACAACTTTATTGTACCATGATTATAATTTAAATACAGATTCTTCTTTTTTTGTGCAAAAAATTATCAACATCGTGGGTTTCAAATAGATTTGAAACGGTTAAACATGAAATATGTATGTATGGTTCTTCTGAGATATGTACACCCTGCAAGATGTCAAGTGTAGCAGATTTGTCTTGCCTTGCTTGTATACCCCACCCACAATACAGGGTGTATCAAAAAAATTAGGACTCATGACGGTGTAATTCTTATAATAATCATTGGACCATGACCAATTTAGTCTCAATGTAAAGTAAAGCCCAATTAATTATTATGATATCCTGAAAATATAAGATCAATCCGATACAAAATAAGAAAACTAGCGTACTTTGCGTAAACCATGTCATTTACTGGTTTGTACAATGTGATCTATTGTACAGACCAGTAAATAACATGGTTTACGTTTCAATACGTTATAATAATTGTCAACATAGTAAATAATCTATCAGTCAATAATAGCAAAGTTTAGTTTGGTAATCCATTTAATTCTGGCACAAATCAATACTGGCTAAAAAAATCCGCAAAACAGATGCATGCATAATTATTCAGTGCAAATTAAAAAAGTTTTGTTAAATAGTTCTCGAACCCACTGTGGATGGTTCATTGAGTTACAAATCGAGCACTTTCATGTTACTCGACTGTTACTGTGTGAATTCCCATTGTACAAACTGTTACTGTGTGAATTCCCATTGTACAAACCAGTAAATGATATGGTTTACACAAAGTACGCTAGTTTTCTTATTTTGTATCGGATTGATCTTATATTTTCAGGATATCATAATAATTAATTGGGCTTTACATTGAGACTAAATTGGTCATGGTCCAATGATTATAATAAGAATTACACCGTCATGAAACAGAGTCCTATTTTTTTGATACACCCTGTAGAAGACTAAATGGATAAACAAAATTGATACACATTTTATAGCAAACAAACAAGTATTACATGATAAAATGCAATATCTTTCAGAAAATTGCCACGTCAAGATGAAATTTCAAATTACCATTGAAAGCGTTGGGAAATCTAGTAACTGCCATGGCAAACTCACACTCGGATCCAATCAAAGAGCTTGTGCAATGCATTTATCGGTGAGGAAATTAAACGTTATATTCGGGGAAATATGATTTTACGAATTACCCTTTACAGTTAAATGGATTTGGTAGGCTGCAGAAAAGCGCATTATGTAGTGTGATTGTGTGTGACAGTGGCTCATAATGTGATAAAAGCTTATTAGCATCATTTTGATAACGCTTATAAGTCATATGGGTTGATTTATATGAGAGCCAATTTGTTAACCCCAGTAGTATTATAGTAATAGTAGGAGGTAGGTTTGAGGAAAGACTAGACAAAAAAAGTAATTTTTTAAAAGCACCATAGTATATACTGTACATAAGAATAGCATATTGCAACTATATAAGAAAAGCGTCACGAAAGATAGATTCAGATTTAAAATGTCATAGTTATGCATTTGACAGTCAGACAGATAGATACCTTAACAATTTCCATGTAGTCTGCAGACAACAGTTCCAAATTGTCACAAAATGTTTCAAAAATGTCAAGATTATTGAACTTTATCACCATATTTGGAATCATTATGGGAAATGCATTAAAATAGAACAAACATGCCTAGTATTGGTTCAATAATTATTGAGATAGACCTTGAAAGTTGGGAAAGGTTTCTAAATAATCTGTTTTGTTTAATATATATAATGGTAAAACTAATAGCAGCATGGAAAGTGTTGAGGTGGAAAAATAGAGGCCAGGACACTATATTTGTCTCACTACTGCTCATCATAAAATCAAACATTTGACAAGTTTTAGAACCGGAATGGAATTTGCGACTTTGTTTGTAGAGCTTCTATTTTGATGATGGCATTTCTGGCGAGTTGTTTTGAGAGTGAATCGCATCTGACGCTATGTACACAGACCCTGCGCATCATCATTATCATCTGGGTGGAGGTGCTCAACTTAGACCAGCCTCGGGGAACTAAGTGGATCAGAAAGAAAATGGCCGTGAGCTAGCCAACCGAGCCGAAGCTTGGTAAGAGGACTTGACAAGCTCTTGGAGGTGTCAATGGAATGATTATGTGCAGTTTCTATGAAGAGTGTATGTTGTGTACTCTGTGCTTTTGTTTAAATATCAATACTTGTAGTCTGCTGTGCCGCATGTGACATAGATGCATACTGGAAACAACCAGATTTGTGTGTCAGGGGTACCATGGGAAATAGCTTCCAAACTGGAAACAAGCAGATTTGTGTGTCAGGGGTACCATGGGAAATAGCTTCCAAACTGGAAACAACCAGATTTGTGTGTCAGGGGTACCATGGGAAATAGCTTCCAAACTGGAAACAACCAGATTTGTGTGTCAGGGGTACCATGGGAAATAGCTTCCAAACTGGAAACAACCAGATTTGTGTGTCAGGGGTACCATGGGAAATAGCTTCCAAAAGGTTGCCTGGGATTTATACAGACATGGGTGGCTTGGTTTTAAGATACACTTGGGAATGTCTTTCTAGATCGAACATTAGAAATGTGTAAATTGGTGACTGGTAATTTCTCTCTCGTCCTTAGAGAGAGAGAGAATTAATCAAGTACGGTAATCAAGATATGACGGAAAGCCGACGTTTCGCGGCTGGATTAATGAGGAAATCTGCCGCTATCAATGATTCTGAGTGATGTTAATGCAAAAATAGAAATCTGTACTTTTTCATTAATGCTCTGATTTGAAAGAAAATGATGAACAAATGATTGATACTGAATTGCTATATTAGCTGAGTCATTGGCTGGGATCAAGTTGTAGTCTCCTCAGTTAAAACGGAGGATTAATGTCTCATTGTGCCCATCATGTACATTTTTATTTTTTACATCTTTCTATAATGACTTTAAGAGCAGGTCTTATAGATCATGCTTTATTGTCTCGCCTGATGTAATCAGAAAGAGACTATGTTATCACTATTTCTGTCCGGCGTCCGGCGTCCGCCGTCCGCCGTGTGCTAAGAAATACCTTTGTGACGCGATATCTGGAGATCCGTAAGGCCTATCGTGATGGGACTTGGTGGAGGGAAGGGGGGTGGTGCGTTCTGTTGCTGATTGATTTTTCAAGGTCATCGGGGGTCATACAAGGTCATCGGGGTCAAATATGCTTAAAACTTTTGAGACGCGTTGTGACGCGATATCTAGAGATCCGTAAGGCCTATCTTGATGGGACTTGATGTCAGGGAAGGGGGTGGGGTGTTCTTTTGCTGATTAGATTGGCAAGGTCATTGGAGGTCATTCAAGGTCATCGGGGTCAAATATGGGGTCAAATAAGATCCGTAAGGCCGATCTTGATGGGATTTGGTGGAGGGAAGGGGGTGGTGTGTTCTTTTTGCTGATGAAATTTTCAAGGTCATCGGAGGTCATTCAAGGTCATCGGGGGTCAAATATGGGGTCAAATAGATCAGTAAGGCCTATCTTGATGGGATTTGGTGGAGGGAAGGAGGGTGGTGTGTTCTTTTTGCTGACTAAATTTTCAAGGTCACCAGAGGTCATCGGGGTCAAATATGGGGTCAAATAGATCAGTAAGGCCTATCTTGATGGGATTTGGTGGAGGGAAGGGGGGGTGTTCTTTTTGTTGATTAATTTTTTCGGGGTCATCGGGGGTCAAATATGGGGTCAAATAGATCAGTAAGGCCTATCTTGATGGGATTTGGTGGACGGAAGAGGGATGGTGTGTTCTTTTTGTTGATTAATTTGTCGGGGTCATTGGGGGTCAAATATGGGGTCAAATAGATCAGTAAGGCCTATCTTGATGGGATTTGGTGGAGGGAAGGGGGGTGGTGTGTTATTTTTGTTGATTAATTTTTCGGGGTCATTGGGGGTCAAATATGGGGTCAAATAGATCAGTAAGGCCTATCTTGATGGGATTTGGTGGAGGGAAGGGGGGTGGTGTGTTCTTTTTGTTGATTAATTTTTCGGGGTCATCGGGGGTCAAACAGGCGCGTACCGCGGCATGTGAGCCAGGGGGGGCAGAAGTATGTCGTCCCGGTAGTGGCGTAAATTTCCCGGTAAATTTTCGTAAAAGGTTGCCCCAAATGTTTTCCCAGTCAGTCAACTCGTGAATTTCACGTAAGTGGGGGGGGGGGGGGGGGTAGGGTCAAAAAAATTCGCACGGTCACAAAATTTCGCATAGTCACAAAATTTCGCACAGTCACAAAATTTCGCACAATCACAAAATTTCGCACGGTCACAAAATGTTGGACTCAAAAAAGCAAAACAGTTAACAAATAATGCCAATTCCTCAGTGTTTTAGGCCCTATTTATTTTCCTTATGTAAATTTAGCGACCCGGTCTTGGGAATTTAGCGTCCCGGTATTTGGAGCCAGGGAGGTCAACTTGCCCCCCCTGCCCCCCCGGTCGGTACGCCCCTGGGGTCAAATATGGGGTCAAATAGATCAGTAAGGCCTATCTTGATGGGATTTGGTGGACGGAAGAGGGATGGTGTGTTCTTTTTGTTGATTATTTTTTCGGGGTCATCGGGGGTCAAATAGATCAGTAAGGCCTATCTTGATGGGATTTGGTGGAGGGAAGGGGGGTGGTGTGTTCTTTTGGTTGATTAATTTTTCGGGGTCATCGGGGGTCAAATAGATCAGTAAGGCCTATCTTGATGGGAGTTGGTGGAGGGAAGGGGGGTGGTGTGTTCTTTTTGTTGATTAATTTTTCGGGGTCATCGGGGTCAAATATGGGGTCAAATAGATCAGTAAGGCCTATCTTGATTGGATTTGGTGGAGGGAAGGGGGGTGGTGTATTCTTTTTGCTGATTAAATTTTCAAGGTCATTGGAGGTCATTCAAGGTCATCTGGGGTCAAATAAGATCCGTAAGGCCTATCTTGATGGGATTTGGTGGACGGAAGAGGGATGGTGTGTTCTTTTTGTTGATTAATTTTTCGAGGTCATCAGAGGTCATCTGGGGTCAAATAAGATCGGTAAGGCCTATCTTGATGTGATTTGGTGGAGGGAAGGGGGTTGGTGTGTTCCTTTTGCTGATTACATTTTCAAGGTCATCAGAGGTCATCTGGAGTCTAATAAGATCTGTAAGGCCTATCTTGATGTGATTTGGTGTAGGGAAGGGGGTTGGTGTGTTCTTTTTGTTGATTACATTTTTCAAGGTATTACATCCCTTGCATTAACTACAATGCACACCTCTGTGACAGTGCTACATTGTATCATATGTTTCATCAGCATTTCTTTCAAGTCACTTTTGATGAACAGGCGAGACGTGCCGTTCGAGAACCGCCTTGTTATTAATGTCCCAGGTGAACTTGACCAAGAATTTGACGCGCCATGATTTATGGCGTTATTTATTACGCATTTACAGCACTGTAAACACCGGGGCTGTCAGATTGATGGCAAGATTACGACATGAATGTCAATGTTGTATAGAGGGGGCAGTGGATGAATGGATTGTATGGAATGAGAGTCACATCTGGTTTTAATTTAAATACAAAACCATAATATGATGAAGATGTTGATGCTGTATCCAGGGTTTGTTGTTTAGCTACAGCGTAGGTCGGTTATACTGTAGAGAGGTCTGATGTAATTTGTCCGTCTGTGTTATTTTTGACAACAGTAGATGAAGGGAGGATTTAGTTTTGTGATGTATGGAGAAGCTTGGATGATAGACGACTTAAAATCGGTGTCAATCAAAAGATGTGTGTCATTCTCATCCCCATCTATCTATACTCTGTTTGGCCATCTCGAGACAGTGACGTAACCGCGTATTCTACTAATTGCATCACATAACGCGCGCGCATACTCGCGTGCGTAAAAGCTGCGCCTGTTCAGTTACGTCACTGTTTCGAGATGGCCAAACAGAGTATAGTCAGAAAGTTTAAAAGGATAGAATTATATTGAGCTGGGGTGGGGTGGGGTGTTTTTTTTGGGGGGGGGGGATGATCTTGGCCATCTGAAATATGGGTTTCTTTTTGTTGGTTTCTGTAGGTGATCATGATGTCAATATGTGCTGTTATGTGATACAATTATTGCTGATTGTTGTTGTTGTTGTCTAGTCAGTAGCCATCAAATGTTTTTGTAATGATGCCAGTTTCGCAGTGGGGGGGGGGGGGGGGGGGGGGGGGGCGGTTAATAATACAAACTTTAAGGAACATTTTAAGAATTCATCAAAGTTGAAGTATATCACATTTAAAATCAATTATTAGAGGATTATTTTATTAACATTTCATCAAACCTCCTTACAAAGCATCAGAAATAGAAAACTTAAAAGCTCTGATGTTTTCTCTTAAACCATTACAAATCTGACTACACATCTTTAAACCCACACCCGATAGCTAGGCTCATGTTAGAGCGTATACAGCCCAGCAGATGGCCAGGGAATCCATACCATGGAAATTGGAGAGTAATGAGTCGGAAAGAGGGGGCAGTAGAACCTGGAGCAGCTGATCTACCAAACAGACACGCAGGTTTCTTCTCTGAAATGACATTTGCAGATTGACACATTAAGCCTGTAAGAGATGAAAGATCTGTGCATTGTGATGTGTAGAGAAAACAAACTTTGAAATAAAATTGAACTGCTCTTTCTCACTAGAGGAGAATGTTGTTATCCCTGTCCTGATTGAGGATACATGAGTGATTGAAGCCCAAAGAGATGTGTGTGTTGTATTAGCATGTGGGTGGGTGGGGTGTTACCTGGGCCACCATAACAGTAAAGAGGCTAATTACCCAATTCACCGTTAATGAAAAGTATCCCCAATTTTATTTTCCGATTCTCTGTTATCCAAACTCTTGATCTACTTTCACAGTGGCTTGATGTACAAATATGATGAGTGAGTTATGCACGCATCTGCTGCGTGGTGATTTTGCACCTGAGTTAGTGCATGGTCTGTTTCAAAATGGCTCAATAACGAACGCTATATGTAAAATAAACACCGGAGGAAATTCATTAATGAATGGCAAGTTCATATTGCCTGGGTATAATTTTGATTCGCATTTAAGGAGTTTCTGCTATATAAGATGATATTCCAAATAGTTGCATGTACAGTCAGTATAATATATGTGTACTTTTGTAAGAGTACCATCTCACTTCCCTGCAACAAATAATTATAGACATTAGGGGGCCTTCTTTAGAAATCATGTACGATTTTGCTAACATTATCGCACTGACTCCCAGGTACTCTCACTCCTATGTTGAAAATCTGGATTTAGGCGATGAGGTCGGCTCATGTGATAAAAAAAAGGTAAACAAGACCCCGAAAATGTACTTTCCACCTATTTAGTGCGGCTCAAAACTCCACACCTTGTCTACACACGCTAAATACCAAGTCCATCAACAACTGTACAGCTGACATTTCTCCAAAAGGCTGGGTCTTTTCCTTCCTGGCATAGCCGACACCCAGAGGATTACCCCCCTGCCATAAACCAGTCCGATGGTGGATTTAGACCGTGCCATTCAGGTGCCGGTTGGCTTAGGCTCTGGGATTTCCCGCCGTCTCGGTCGGTCGCCATAGGTATTAGGCTTCAATTTAAAGAGTTGGGTTAGAACTAGAGACAACTACAGGTGTACTATTTTGTTAGGGAGGAACTTAGAAGAGCACTTTTGTGGTTTCAAAACGGAGATAATATTTTTATCAGGTATTTTTTATAAACTTTACTTAGACAACAACAAAACCCTAACCTGTTCTACGGGGGTGTACAGGGTCAGTTATCAAGAAAATGTTGGTGAATTTTTAATATTTTTCCAAATGAAAAAATATATATAAAGATTTTGACAATATTTCAACAATTCAAATTCTTAAGAAATGTGTCAGTCAGACTTGAAGTACAGGGGTTTTCCCCCTGTCGCCTTAATGGTACATACATGTGCTGTAGGAGAAGATGAAAGGGTTGAAGTAGACCTTAATTAGTCAAATTTGTTTATAGATTAAAATGTAACCACATCTACCTGTAGGTAAAATCTCAGTGATGATGAAGGACACAAAAACAAAGATCAATTTTAATTAGCCGGTACTCACCAGCCATATAAAATGTTTCTCCATCCCCATAGAGGCTGAGTGGGAGCTTGCCTTGGTGTCCTTAGGGCAACCTCCTGGCAAAAAACCCCCACGGATAGTCCTAGCCGCATGACCTAAATACAATCTCTTTGCTTTCATTCAACAAAATACCAGGCTATGCCAAGTTCTTCCCATTGAAGCTATATTGGACATTCCAGCTATAAAATGGTTATTTAAATAAAAGCCTAAACTTGTTCAATGGTCAATAACACAGCGCACAATAATTGCAGTTTTAAAACCGATAATCAGGTTGTGCCCATGATGATCAAATTACATCTGTTGAAACCCGTCTTTTCTTAATGCCACATAGGTTATTCTGTTGAGGTAAATATATAAAATATATAAAACAAGAAATACACACATTTTACAAAATAAGATTCTGACTAACTATCTAGGAACTTTTTTGTCAAGGAATGATCATTTTTGGTCTGTTTTTCTCCTTCCCCCAATTCTTCTATCACTGAAGTATCTATGTGTAAAAATCTAGAATACCCATAAGTGATTTTGAGGCCACTCGCATCTGGCTTAAGGTAACGTACGAAGGCCAAAGAACAGGTGAGCCTATTATTAAAAAGACACCCACTGGCGCTGCGCATCCATACTGGACCCCGGGACGCTATGATAGATAACAACTGAATAAAGCCGGCCACTTTTCATCCTGGCCCTAGAAGCATAAACAGTACATTGGAGCTGTTAAAATCAGCATGCTAATGATGCGGAGAGAGAAAAATACTCCGCGCGAAAAAACAAAATATGTATGGATTTTGATGTGAGTCAAAACACCAGGTGAAAATCGACAGCAGCGGTAGGCAGTACTGGTGGTAGGTGGGTGTTTGCGTCCCCATTAAGTGTTAGAAGTATGTATATCAAGCGTCTGTACGGACTTGTTCAAGAGCTTCTATTGGTTATGATACAAAACATAGGATCTACCTGTTAGTGTTTGACAGGACATCTGTGTAAACCGTGTTTTGCTGTTAGAGATAACATATTTTGGGCCATCATCATCATCATCATCATTGCTATGCCGAAAGAGATGATCTGTAGGTTCGGTTTACAGGTGTGGTCAGTGAGGTTTGTACTTACCACATGACTGAGGGGAATTGAGTTCTGTATTTAAACTGACCGGAAGTGACCGCTTCTATCAAAAATGAAATGATCTTTTGGGGATTAAATATCTCTCGAAATATAAATTGGACATTTTAATAAATAATGTCTCTAGTTTCAGTTATAATGCTCTACATACAACAAAATTGGAATGTTGATGCTCTTAATGACATCAAGAGAGGAAATTGTCTGAAGGAAAGAACAACAACCCTTTATTAAAGTAAGCCTATACTATGTTTGTACAACAAACAACATCACACCTGACTAAAAGAATTGGAGCATAGTCGGGTTTTAAAAATGAATTTTTAGGCTGATTTAGTGGTTTTTTAAAAACTTTTCCCCTCATTTTTGTTAATTAAAGTTCGGGAACCAAATTTGTTTTAAGACAAGTATTGACCAGACCTGTTAGTTGATATGTCATAGCGTGGTTTCTCTAATTGTTTAACAAGCCTTCTACCCTGCCACCATCAAGCAGAGAGTCCTTCTTTCGCCCCAGCTAGTCCACCACTACCTGCACAACATGTTCGCACTAATTACGCCAAATTATTGGGCTTATAGTAGTAGTTCCTAGCCTTGTCCATGCCTTGTCCCTGGCTTGTTTACCTGGGCGGTGACCCCGTGGGGTCATTGGCAAATGCTAATGGTGACATGTGTCAATCCTAGTACCCAGTATGAGGTCACAGCCCTAGGTGATTTCCCTATGGGGTTTCTATCCTGCTTGGCCCCATACTAGCAGGCAGCAAGCACTGTTCTCATTCATTGTCAAGTCAATACAAGCTCTAAAGTTGCAAGAACATGGATACCGACCAATCCTCTTGAATTATCTGCAGGGCTTGATGGCAGGCAGGGCATGATGATACCATGTTGTCCAAATGGCTCCTTTCCTGTATGCTCCATTCAATAGGTATGGAACTGGAAGAGGAGGGATGCCATCGTCCACAATTCTGCCGCGCATTATTTTCCTGATATAGCTGCTACGGTTATAGCCCGGGGCAAGCTAAGCTTGCTATACTATACAAAGTGAGGGTTTCTCTTTGGGGACTGCTCCAATGAGAACCTCCTCAGGGCACAGCCTGCTGCTACGTGGACCGAATTCCAACCAACCTACCGACCGACCATACAGCCTGCTAAGCCTCCTATGAATAGCTATAGTGAGCCAGCCCAGTCAATGGTCAGATTTTATTCCACTGTCATTCATGGGAGAAGATCATGTGTCTTAGCACCCCCTTGACCTGGTTATTAACTATTCAATGTATTGACACAAATCTATAAAAGAGTAAGGTTTCTGATTTCCTCTTCTATTAATTGACTCAATAATGTGATATGGTGTGGGTCCCTCCGGTCGGTAGCGTGCCATATTGAATAGTATTAAAGCCTGGATATTTATTTCAATAGCTTCTTTATTCCATGCTTTAATACTATTTGAAAAATATTTGTGAGGGATGGGTGAAGGGGAGAAGGCTTGAAGGTCTTCAACTCTCCATTTGATTTCATAAAAAGCTATAATTTGTTTTGCAAAAGAAAGATCCTAATCTTGTTGTTGTGCTATCTTAGTATTAATAGTTTCATTGCAAAAAGTCATCTGGTTCATCTGAACATCTGAACATACTTAAGTTGTTTATCGTTGGATAAGTAGGCAATAAATAGCGCACTATTTCAAGCGATAATTGCATTTTAGTGCCGTTGTAGATCATGTCGCCATTGCGCTTGTCATTAGTTGACAACTCACTACTAGTATAATAGTGCGTCAGATGTGGGCTGTATGTTTTTACGGAATGGCTTGTATTTATACCGCGTTACCTTGTACAGTAGCTCTGTGCCAATGCCGAGATGGCTTGTATTTATACCGCGTTACCTTTGTACAGTAGCTCTGTGCCAATGCCGAGATGGCTTGTATTTATACCGCGTTACCTTTGTACAGTAGCTCTGTGCCAATGCCGAGATGGCTTGTATTTATACCGCGTTACCTTTGTACAGTAGCTCTGTGCCAATGCCGAGATTCATTTTTGATGTAAGGGCCAGAATATAAAATCATTGTTTTACAGGTAAATCATTACAAATCCTCCCCCACATCAATCTGGAAGTGTAACTTTCTTGAATTAATTGGCTGATAAATGAAGTAAAGTAAGCAAGAGAGTGCTCAAAAGTTAAAATCCTTGCATTACAACAATGTTGTTGAGTTATCTTAAAGCTTATCGTATCCCTCTAAATAGGTTGAATTAATTAGCTTACATACGGCAGTGACCAAGACGGTGCTATGAATCCAAAATGTTGAAGGCTTACACTGCATTGTATAATGTTCCTATTTGAAGGACCGCATCTCATGGGTATACAAGCATGATAACGCCCCTTCCTTGATACTCTATCTAGGCTAATTAATCTAAATAGATTGAAGCAGTGGGAGTACAGAGCTTCAAACCATAAGGAAATGCATCAAAACAAAAGAGGAAGTCTTACTTTTCACAAAGTGGAAAAATGAGATGTTGCTAAAAGCAAAAGAAACAGAGAAGAGAGAAAGAAAGAGAGACCCATATGGGGGAGAGAGTCGTCATAGAGACCGATATGGGGGAGAGAGTCGTCTTTTCCCTTAGGTGGAATTCAATACAGTCCGATGATGTTACCACTAATTGCCATAGCGGAAAACTCTAACCAGGGCCTTTCGAATCTGAAATATGTACATTTCATTTGGAACATGTGCTCAGAACTTAATTGAGTAGTCCTGACTTGACATCCACAAGAGTGCTAACTCAAGTTCTATTCATAGGACAATTGACATCACAGAAAACTTAACCGAAATCTTGTTATGGAAACTGGAATATATTACATTATCTGACGGATGTTTGGGCCAGTGCATTTTGAACTTTCATGAAAATGTGCTATTGAATATTCCTGAAAATGTGCCCAGAATAGAATCGATTTGACAACATGTAGTGCTTTACTTTAAAAACATTTAAGCTTTTAACCACAGTCTTGCATATCATGATTCAATTGACAGATTTAGTGAGTATTACTAGATAGGAGTATGTGTGAAAGTCTAGCCAATCATCCATCTAAATTTACTTTGATTCAAAACAAGACAAGTTAGTAAAATTGTAATCTAGTTTAAATTAGAGCCTTGAAAATCCTGTTTTATATGCATTATATTATTGAATTGTCATAAGTTATATATGCTCTTTGAAAGTGAAGAGAAAAATAGTATGTAGTAATGACCACTTGAGCTTAGTCCTATACCCACTATTATGTGCCACTCTTACTATTCTTAGCTAGATGCAATTACTTAAGATTGGACGGTACCCTACCATCAACCAATTGACCAATGCAAGATCGTAGATGTAAGGGTACACGAAATAAGCCGTTTGGTGGATCTGAACCGATGCATGGCCATGCATGGAGTGAAATGATCCACTTGAGGCTCACTACTTGGCCGGTAGACAAGTGATTGGCTAATAATCAATATCTTGCACATAAAGTAAATAATAATGTAGAAGGAGATTGAGTTTCATGTGTAGGGGTTGTAAAAAGAACATTGGCCCACTCCGTGCATGAAAGTCCCTGAGGGCTGATAAATGTTGGGACACCACTTTACTCAATTATGCGCTCAATGTACTATGTAATATTTTTCCAGTTTTCACATACATGTTTGGTCTTCATTAAAAAGTTTTGAGAGTACCATATTTTATTTTTTCGTCTATATATTATTTATTCATTTCAATTACTCGGCTGGTATCATTTGCTTGATCCTCGCGTTTATTTAATTAAGTTTCGCTCGTCATAGATTCTGCTAGAATCATGCTTATAGGCCATCATCAATTGTTATTATTTACTCATAATAATATACATTATCTGTATGTCTTTCATTTCTTTCTCTTTTTTTGCATAGCCATGTCACAATAAACATCCATCAAGGCTACAAAAAAACAAACCACCCACAACAACAACAAACAAACAAACAAAAACAAAAGAAAAGCAAACAAACAAGCAAACAATAATTATTTGCTTGCTGTTTCAAATAATATTATCTAAAAAATGGTCTCTGTAACATAGTTTAAATATGCGCATGTTTTCTTGAGATTGTTTTTATTTATCCATCGTCCATGAAGACCTCCATTACACTGCACCCAATTGTATATTGTGACAAACAGAAGTGCATATTTATTGCAAACACTTCATTCTTTATGGCTCAATAAAAAGTGGAGTTTGGACAGTTTTTACCTAATTGAATAATTTCAGGGTTATATTTTCACTGACAAAATTAAATTAAATTGGATTTTTGAAGTGGCTCAATTTTGGAGTCAAAAGTAGCCCAATTAATAACGTAAAGGAGGTATATTCAGGGTCAAAAGAAGGACTATATTATTCAAATCAAAGTGGAAAATAGCCCAAATGTGCATTTATTTGTGGTGATGTGGACAACTGGACAAGACATTAGTAAATGTAGCCCAAATTAGCATCCATTTGTTATGATGTTTGCGCCTCGGAATCGGTTGTCTAGATAGATGGCGCATTATAAATGCATTATTATTATTATTATTATTTATTATTATCCAAAGCACTTTTTCTGTCTCAAATATGGTGATGATATGGGTGGTTTGGCAACACTTGGCTTAACTTCTTTTCTGTGGGTGTCAACAATAGCGCTGTAGCTTTTGTTGGACTTATTGGCCAATATTGGGTTACCAACACCTCAAGTGTCAGTTATGATGCGCTCTCTCTCTGATGCAGCAGTCTAGTCACCAGAGTGCACGGTTCATTGACCCTTGGTGTAAGGAGGCAACTAAATCTGATGATCCCTTTGCATTGTGAAGCCTTGTCCTATAAAGTGATAAGGTCAGATTTATTAGTGCATATGGGTCATTGTACTTGTGTTAATTGAATTTCAGTAACAGTTTTATTTAGTGTCCTGTTACGGGTATCTTCCAACTCCAATCCAAGTCCCAATTGTGTGGCTGTGTGAAAATCAACACTTTTTTTGTCAACTTGAATTTATCGTATTTGCCACTTTGCAGAAGATTGTTGAGGGTAAAAACAACTGTATACCTGTTATAGACAAGTCTGTTTATATCTGACTTCGGTCACAGAACAATAGCGGCACAATAGGATGATGTGTTGATCTTTTCACAACAATTAAACAAACTGTGTTTTATTTTTGCGCATGCATCCCTAAATTGCGGGTGCTATAGTCAAAAGTTCACCGCAACGGTCCCCGGCATTGTCCGCATAAAGCGGCCCAATTGAGAAACGTTTTGTCATCGTGGCAACCATGGCTGCCATTTATAATTTTTTGTTGTGGTTTGCCCTCGGGCAGAAAACGTAGTTGTAGTATGAATAAGAATGGGTTCAGTATTGCATGAAGGCCAGGTGTGGGGTTGTAGCAGTGTGTGCACTAGGCCCAAACATTGCTATAATTCCCCTACAATTGCTGCGGATTTATACAAATCTTTGTCAATTGAAAATCGCTAGAGTTCAAAAGTGTACAGTTCCAGTGCCCTACAATATACCTAGTGTATAGGGACCGTTAAGTACAGAATGCTGCTATTTTTGAACACAAAATGGAATGTGGGTAATATAAATGGTAGGGATTTTAAGACACAAGGCTGATTCTATTTCACACCACTTTTTCTTTTCAATTGATTGTCAAGGACATGAATAAAGGGAACAAAATGTTTAACAAATGATGGGGATTTGGCGGTGAATTGTGCGTGAAATGTTGTAAGGGTGTAGGATTTTCATTGTGAATGTAGGCCAATTTAATAAATAGTGTGATTTGGACTTCAGTAGTGGCACATGAATGGTCTATTTAGTGCCAAGTAATGGATTGGTTCAGATACCACTTTATATCTGATAAAATACAGAAATATAACACTGTTAAGCCCTATTTCAAACATGCAAGGGAAAGTATAAAATAAAAAGGATTATTTCAAACAAATTGTGATTGATGGTTGCATAATGCATTCAGCAAATCATAACAAAATGTGTTCCCGTAATATATTTTGTAAAATCAATTGAAAACAATTTTCATCTTGCAATGCTTTCTGAATATGTTCCCACTTCAATCAAAGAATGTATTCTACTAGTAACGTACTATTAAAGGAAAGGCGGGTCCGCGTTTTAACTGATTGAAAAACTTAACCATATTGTATCCTAGAATAAATAATGTCAGGAAAATTAACCCAAATACAGAATTTAATTTTGACATTGGAACTTGTTGATGAGAACACACATCAAATCAATATAATACATCAACCGCAACCTGTGAGGGTTTTCAGTGTAAACTTTGAAGCTGTTACACATGCATATATTTCACACTCATCTCGTCAACCCCTACCTACGAGGGTTTTCAGTGTAAACTCCGAAGTTGTTACACATGCATATATTCCACACTTATCTCGTTGTTGTATCCAAACAATGCTCTGTGTTTTTACTGAGGTGCAGAATGGTGATATAACCACCTTGTTTTGCATGTAAGAAATTGTCCCATGTAGCCCAAAATGTTGTGGAAATTAGCCCGATTGGCCTATATTTGTGATGTAAAGTAGCCCAATTGACATATCAGTGGTGTGAGGTAACCGAATCAGCCTTTTTTGGTGGTGTAGAATAGCCCAATCGGCCCATTTTGATGGTGTAAAGTAACCCAATTAAGATGATAGAACAAGAGCAAATAAAGAGTACCCTGATTCATAAAATCGTCACTTTTTTGAAAATAATATTAGTTTTCAAGATTTTGGGCTCTAAAATGGTGCATTCGGCAACTATGTTATTACTTTCTTGTGCATAATCGTTTGAACTCAATCTCGTCATGTCTAACCAAACACTCCCATGTTTTATCTCTGTTGTTTGCAAATATACAGGAGCAACAACCAAATTGAAGAGCTACCCGTTGGTGCATTCGACAACATGCCGTTCCTGCGCCTGTTGGATTTGAGTAACAACAAGATCCGCGAGATTTCCATCGGCGTTTTCTCTTGGCCCAACAATATACGTCACCTGTAAGTATAGCTTTGAGTTTGTCGCATCGGGGCCAACACCTCGACGAATCAAATATGCACACAATACGCCGTAATATTCTAATCATAAGTAATCAACCTTCATCCTTGATTCAATAATATTTGTTGAGCACAACCGGATGCATATGTTGATGTACCCTTTTTCTCAAATTTATTGTAAAATAAAATGCAACAAAAATTGAAAATTGTATATAATATATAAATAATAGATTTTCCTTGGATTTATTTTCACAAATTGGGGACTTGCACAGTATCAAATGCCAATCAAAATGCAGAAGCTCCCTCCAATTATCTCTGTATTAAAACCTCCCGGTGAAAAGTCACAAGGGTCGGTAGTGATCTTAAATTTCAAACTTGTTGCAAAATCTAAATTAGCATCATCTGTGTGATTAATACAGCGTTGTGATGCATAAGAAATAAGCCATAATATGATGAATATGATGTACATGATAGGTGACATTATCAGATTGTTTTCAGAGTATAAGGGTAAAAGCAATTCTGATAGTTTACATTGATATGCAAAAGGGCCATGTTACTGCTACATCGCTGCTAATATACTCACACGTTAGACAAGGTAATGATAGTTTGATTTCATAGAACAAGAAACAAGCAGCACCACTCTTAGCATGATAACTCTAAAGAAGTTTTGTACAACATAGAATTCGTCACCTTTAATATATATATGTTTGCCAAACGAATGTTATATTCTCCTCTAATGTCTTTCTCTTTTGATTCATGAAATGTTCCAGGGTGCTTAGCTACAATCGGATATCGCAACTTCTGCCCGAGAGCCTGGACAATCTGACGGCACTGGACAACCTGAAACTGGTCAAGAATCGCATCGGCAGCATTCCCCTGGATCTGTTCTCGGAGACCAGAAGATTGACCACACTGTAAGAACTTAATTGTGACTTAATATATAGATTGATAGTTAACTTTATTCCTGATTTGGATTGAACTATTATTGAGTTTGGAACATACTTCACAAGTTGAATCGCATATTCATGCTTCACTTTAGTTATGAAAGCTTGAAATAATATGAACATTTAATAAAAGATATCATTCTGAACTTCTTTTAAGCTTTATGATTAAACAGTTATCAAACAAGTTACAAAAAGTTCCTCAGTTTTTCAATATTGGATCTTTAACATTAAACCAACTTTATTTCTCTGACTTGTTTCAACAGTGACTTAAGTCGCAATCGACTGCGGATCATCCCAAGTCTGGTCTTCACCACCCTGGAAGATCTGCAATCACTGAGTCTGAATCAGAATCGCATCACAGACCTGGAAGACGGTGCCTTCTGGGGTCTCCAGAATCTGCATCAACTCCAGCTTGACTACAACGAAATTGGCAGTGTGCGAAAAGGCTGGCTCTACGGTCTCAGCTCGCTGACCAGCCTGACCGTCAGCCATAACAAAGTGAACAACTCGGACCCGGAGGGCTGGAAGTTCTGCGAGTTCCTAGAGACACTGGACCTGTCCTACAACGAAATGACTTCTCTGGAGTTGGAATCTTTCTCGTGGCTGTCACATCTGGCTGCATTGTCTCTGAATCACAACAGTGTGGGGAGTATCGCTGATAGTGCGTTCCATGGTTTATCTTCACTCCAAACTCTGTAAGTCATTAGATATTTTTTGAAGTTACTACCTCTTTTTTTTTGGTGGGGGGTGTGGTGGTGAAAAAGAATAGATTCATATAGTTCATGGCTCTACTTACAACAACCCAAGACAAGTGTCTATCCGTGACCCTCAACACCAGACAAATTAAAAACAATTCATGGTTATTTGTGATTTATGCAAATAATTTGCTCTGTATTTCTGTCATCAGCTGACTGGTCCTTGATAAATCATACTTGATTGTCCACACATTAAAAAAAGAGATTACTTGTTAAAAGAAATCATGTGTCCAACATGATCACCAACTATTCAGTTCAAGTTTGGGAAAGAAGACAATTCATGAAGTTATCTGCAATTTGGAGGAATTTCTCCCTTTGTGAAGGGTAGTTTCTGACTACAAAGTATCTTGATATCTGACTATCTTGCTAGGAATTTTGTATTTTTCCAGACTCGATTTAATCTAACCTAAATGTTGTCCCCAGTATTGAATGGCTCATTTCATAATAGCTTTCTCTCCCCTATATCTATTGCAGTGATTTGAGCAACAACGACATCTCGTGGACCATCGAAGACATGACCGGTGCTTTTGAAGGTCTGGAATCGCTAACACAACTCAACCTGGCACACAATCAGATCAAGTCCATTGCTAAGAAGGCCTTTATGGGACTAGAAACACTGGAAATATTGTAAGTTGTAAATGAAAAAATGATTAAATGAAATATAGATAAAATAGAAATTGCTACGAAGAAATCAACCTGATATTGTACTGTGAGCAGTGAGCAGGCAACTTATTTAAAGAGTGTGTGTGTTCCGTTGGATGGTTTACAAAACAAAACAACCAAAAACTAAAATCGTATACAGGTATAAGAATATCACAAAAACAAATTGTCTTTTGTTTTGTTCAAAAATGTAAAATAATATTCATACATTTAAATATATTTGAGGAAAAAAATCAAATTCATAAATTCCATATCCTTTGGGCCCATGTTTTCCCTATTGAAATCTAAGGTTCAATTTTGAAGAGTTCATTTTACACAAAATCCATATAGTCAGCTACTGATTCTATCAAAAATATGCTAGTATCAGATTTGGGGTTTTTAAATCCAAAAATGAAAAATGCATTACTTGATGACACTAGAGACCAAAATAGGATATGAAATGTATATTTTTACTTCAACGACTTTTTTATCAAATGAAAAATTGATAAGTGAAAAAATTGGATGATCCCCCCCCCAGTCATTTATATTCATAATATGCGATAAGTGCTGTGCAATTTATTTTGTTCAAACACTTTCATATTTCAATTGGGACTGTGCAAACAAGCCAGAGTGTTTGGATTTTAATTAAAACATACATTTGATATTCACTGTACTGCTATAAAAACCCTCTTATCTGAAGGCCATAGGGAGAGAATATAGTCAAAAATTGCCAGGGAAAATCAGAAAAGTATTACTGTGCTTTGTAAAATGGTATATTTATGACGTTTTAACCTCATACTATGAAAATAAGGGTCTCTCGTAGCTGTTTATGAATGCTTGAATAATCATAGATGGTCTTGTTCATAAATAATTGGTCACATATCATGGAGAGGTTGGTTGCATTACTAATGTCATTCAGGATCCAATTATTGGGTGTTAAAACATTTAATTCATGTTTTGGACATGGCATTCAATTTATTCCAGTTTTTCTAATCTGTTTTAAATTTGTGTTTGTTTGTTTCATCTTTCTTTTGTTTACTATAAAAAATGAAATAAAATGCACACACAACTATTGGTCAGTGTTTACATTAATGCCACCTAACTAAATAAAATATGTTTCTGTTTAATCTTCAATTCATGTACTGTGCTAAGGCTTTATCCAATGTCAAAGGTCATTACATGTTACAGACATAGAATATGCCAGCTACTGTAAAACTGGACATTCGCACAATTAATTGTTTGCCCTTTGCTGATTTTAAACTGTTTGGCGTTTTTTAAATTTGCGATTTGTAGCTATCAAATAAATATATTTGTGTGTTATTATCTTTGCGATAGCTCATTTGAGCATGAAAAGACGAAAATATATGTTGCGCAAAAATGTCCACTTTTATGAAAGTATTGCCGCCCATCCATGCTTCTTGGTCTAACCATTGAGTTGTTCTTAAATGTCACAATTGTATTATCTCTCACTACTATTGTGAGTTTTTTCTCCAGGATTCATCAAAATATCCAGGCACTTAAGTAGCACGATTATAGCTCAGCTACCCTGGCTAAATGTCATTAACCAGAGAGTATTGAAAATTTACCGAATGCGGAGAAATTGTGCATTTATATGCTAGATGATAAGAAATAAGAAATATTGGTTTAACAACAAGATTTTGCTATTGTATGGTGGAGAATATAAGAAAAATGTTAGAGAAATTGTGCAAGTTGCGGAATTAGCATACTCTTCCCCCCCCCCCCCCCCCCCCACACTCCAAGGCAATATGAAAAGCACCATCTTCACTAATACATCGATAAACATGATAGGAAAATGGTTAATACATTTTAGTTCTTTCATTTTAAAGTCAACTTGTAATTCGTAAATTTACCCGATTCTTGGCAATGTCATCGCTCTTGCAATTCTGCCTACTACTAATACACTATCACACAGGTGAGGCAAGCAAGCAGTCAGCCTGTAGAAGAACCCAGAACATATTTGGAATGGTAATTGTTCTCACATTTGTTAAGTATAATGCAGAGTTGGAACAAATAAGTTATTGAATGAGATGATGGCTTTGCACGACTTAACATATTTTTGTGTCATTTTATTTTGTTTCCCTGCAGGGATTTGAGGCAGAATTTCATTACCTCCATCCAGAATAATGCTTTCAGCAGTATGGAAGGACTCACTGAATTGTAAGTACAAACATTGATTGGTTTTAATAATGTGTTAAAATATTTTATATCTCCTTGGAGTATCTCTACAGATATTCTTTACTTTTATTTTTCATAACAAAATTCAGTGCAGTGATTTGTCAGATTTAGTACCATAACTATAGTTCGGTCAGATCACATATTTAATAAACCATGAATCAGCACTCATGCATATGTTGCTTACAATTTAGACAATAATTTCTGTCTTATGCTCTAATTAACCCTATATTAAACCACCATTAACATTCTTATGCTATTTTTATTTCTTCTCCCTTTCTATATCATCAGGTTGTTGAATTCCTCCAGTATGTTGTGTGACTGCCAGTTATCATGGTTCCCAGGATGGGTGCAACAGGCCAGCCATAGGCAGACCGTCCAAGCCGAGTGCGCACATCCAGAGATCCTAAGAGGCCACAGTATATATGATGTGGAAAATGACGATTTCATATGTGGTATGTTATATACCCCTTGTCTAATGATATAAATACTATGGTGTTATAACAAATCAAATTATATACCTGGACTAAATATAGATTCAATGTCAGCTGTGACAACGCAACAAGCAATATACTTGCACACTCATTTTTTCTTCTCCCCACAACATAAATGACAGCCAGTGAATAAATCACTGACCACCCAGGAATCGAACCTGGGACCTTCGTGTTACTAGACCGGCGCTCTACCAACTGAGCTAATGAGTCAGATGGGGAAGAATAGCGATATTATTATCTATAGGCCTTCAGTTCATCCCTATCCTCGAACATCTTCTTAAATCAATGAAGCATTGAAAGAGGATTTGGGAAAATCAATCTATAATCATAATCAATATACTTGGTTGCTGTAAGGAGGTGTGCAATGTCAACCCTGTGCAAAACTAAGTCAACTCGATGGTGCAGCAACCAATGTGTGGACTGACTGACTGACTCCATTTGGATTCATTTTATTACAAATTCAGGCATTAATCTTGTTGGATGAAGTAAATTCTGGTCCATTTGAACAGATTAAACCTCAATCTTGCATAAATGTCAATGAATGAGTGAGGCCACCACATCATTCTCATGATTAATAACTCGGTGTCAAAGTAACTTGTATAATCATATGCTGATATGGAATATGATATATCTGCCCATTGAAAAAGATTCCATAACTTTTTCAACCTACCTGCTAATAACTTTTGTTGTACCATTTCTTACATCAGATGACCATCCGCAACCTTTCATAGTAAAGCAACCCGAGACAGTGGTAGCTCTGCGGGGTGACAATGTCTCTCTGATATGCATCGCAGCATCTAGCAGTGATTCATTTGTACAGTTTGCTTGGAAGAAAGATAACAAGGTAAGATTATAGCATGTACTATACTGTGTCCCCACGTCCCTCTATATGGCCGCCATCTTTAAAAATGGCGGACCAAAAAGAGGGACTGGGAAAATAGTATGTCCAAAAAGTGTGCGGTTTGTCGTGGAATTCCACAACAACTTTGCATTATGAATATGCTTACCAATACCGAGCATGCGCATTTGTACACAGCAACAACAGAAATAGCATCCGATTGGTCCATTCAAAGGCAGTGCATCGAACAATCGTCACACTGCACCACGGGAGTGCAAATCGTGTGCCCTATCGCATCACACGGTGTACAACGCCGCATGAAATTACCGGCGCACTGGTGCGTCAATAAGCTCATGTTTATACACGAGTTTATAAGCGCACACTTGTGGAACCCAATTTGTTCCAGTCTTCACATTTGAGCACCCTCCCAGGGGCCGTGTGTAAAATAGGGAAGACATGATGATCCAGTCTAAGCATGTACTAGAATCAAAACAAATAATTATCAAACATAAAATGTGCACCACAAGGACAACACAAAACACAAGGACAACACAGTCAAGGTGTTTGGCTTACTGTGTTCAAAAAGAGAGAAAAAAGGTATACCAATAGGGGGGGGGGGGGGGTGATTATGTTACGGTACAATCAATTGATACAACTTTATCTCATCATTTCACAGGTGATGTCCAATCTAAAGATGCTGAATTTTGAGAGTGAAGGGGAGGACAACACGAGACAGTTCACCACCGTTCTTCGTCTTACCAACATCCAAGATGAGGATCAGGGACGTTATCAGTGTGTTATCTCAAACCACTTTGGATCTATCTATTCCAAGAAAGCCAAAATCACTGTTCATGGTAAGAGTTTGAAATATGTTTTTATTTGTTTGTTTTGGGTGTTTACAGGAATCAATCAGTCAGTTGGTCTGTCTGTTGGGCAGTGGATCGATCAATCAATCAATTAATCAATCGCAATGCAGGCAAGAGAAAGTTTATGGTGTGATGTACCCTGTGTTTATTGTGGTGGCAATTTGGTTCAATCCTGTGTGACACTTATCGACATTCAGTGATATTTGACCTTACATTATTTGCCAAACACTAAACATTGTTGTTTTCATTTTCACAGTGTTCCCATCCTTCTTACGTACACCTAGTGATGTGGAGGTCAAAGTTGGCCAAGATGCGCTGCTTGAATGTGCCGCACAAGGTCACCCGATTCCCGAGGTTGCCTGGCAGAAGGACGGAGGAGAAGACTTCCCAGCAGCTCTTGAGAGGCGCTTCCGTGTCATGGAATCGGAAAAGTTCTACATCGTGGAGGTCAAACTAGAGGACATGGGAATCTATAGTTGCACGGCCACCAACGAAGCTGGTACCATCACCGCCAATGCAACCCTGACAGTCCTAGCTGTGCCACACTTTGTCAAACCACTGGCTGACGTAGAAGCAAGACTGGGAGAGACATCAATGTTGGAATGCAAGGTGGCTGGAAGCCCAAAGCCGAAAGTACGATGGATGAAAGACAATGAAGTTATAGTTCCATCAGACAATGTACTGTTAGTTGAAGATGGTTCCGTGTTGATAATCAGCCACACAAAGCAATCGGACAGTGGACTGTACACATGTGAGGTGTCCAACACTTTGGGAAAAAATACAGACTCTGCTAGGTTAACCATCAAGGGCAATCTACCACAGAAGATGACTACGGGAATCATCATCATAGCTGCAATAGCCTGTGTGGTTGGCACATCTCTTATATGGGTGCTTATCATCTATCACACGAGGAAGAGGCCTAATAGGGTGCGATACAGAACAGCATCTGCAGGTGTGTATAAACTTAGGACAGGTATTCTGGTGTATGGGGGGTAATGAGGATTGTACAGGTATTTTCCCTTCAACTTCTGTAGTGTGCATATCAAATGTAAATCCTATTACATTCCCATTAGGACAAACTTTACACAGATCAATTAAAAATGAGTTACTATATTTGGGAGAAGTTTATGGTAATGCTTTGTAAGTTTATTTTCCCAACTGTATCTTTACTCATACTACATCATTACAAATTGTCGAAAAGTAAAATTCAAAGTTTTTGGCCATGTTCAAATTATGAAAATGTTCAATTGAGAACTAAAACTATCTGATTACTCGCTATTATAACAATCTGCCCATCTATCTATTGCAGGCTTACCACCCGATGAGCCCACGCTCCCTCCAGAGATCCCAAGCTCTGCTTTTAATGGCTCATCTGAAGGTACCATCCATCAAGAAACCAGTAGTGGAGTGTCAAGTGCTGGTGAGTGTACTAAGGTTTTATTCTATTTGTTTGTCCCTTAGTTGATTTATTTGAAAAAAACATTTTGTGTTAAAGGTAGGTGTTCCAAATTGCTTGTCCGATTTTCAACTTGATGTTTTGTATGCTACATGAAGGGTCATCCTTAAAATAGTTGTATTCCAAAGTTTGAGCAAAGTTTCAGTTCCATAATTCCAATGGTTCTTATTTTAGAAGCACAAGGTGACATGAAATTTGACCATTAAGTACAAACGGTTAATCACCTGTGGCAGTAATTCCCTGCATTTTGGTGTATTTTGGTGAGATATGAGAAAAATATGGGGGTTTCTTCCGGTATCAAAATATGTTGATGGGCAAAACAAAAGCTTAAGTGATCGGACAGCCACCTTTAAGTGCTTTGAATCTTCATTAGCACTTCATTTGAGAAATTTGCAAAAGTTGCTGAAATCGTAGAATTGGTATGAAGTCTCGTGTTAATCTTATTTGGGGAAAATTGAGCGTATTCTTTTATTCACTGTTTTATGTTGATGTGCACAATGTGAGAAAATTAAACCACTTCAACATCATTTCAGCTCAGCATCCAGGTATTTGCACTGACCCTAGTTATAGAATGAAGTACATGGTGGTGAATCTCGGGTCTCTTTACTCTCCTCTAACTTTTATAAACCTCATTCCTATTATTATAGCCACACACCAGGGTGACAACGCCAGCGACTGCGATTCCTTGGATTCACCCACTCAGCAGGTCATGTTCACCTTTCCCAGCAGAGGGGTGAGGACGGCGGCCATCTTTCCGAGCGAGACCGACATGGAGGGAATACAGAGAGAAGGGGGCATGAGCATCGGGGATGTTGATGATAATTGTCCAGGTAAGAACAAACATTCATTGCGGTCATTACATGACTGGTATTTGGGATAAAATAGTAGTAATTGGGCAACAAATATTCCCAAATCTGAATTTAATGAGGATTTCAGTCTGACTGCTGAAAAAGTCAAATTAGGACAAAAATGTTTAGTTTAGCCCTTCACATCAAGATGTGTAGCTGGTGGATTAGCAAGTTACAGGGAAAGGTGAATTTATATTTTATTGTGGTTATACGACTTGTTGAGACTTCCAGTAGGAATTCACAACTGACAATCAACATCCACATTCTTCAATATTTCCACAATTAATTCCATTTATATACTCTGATTCTCTCTCTTCTTGCCCACACAGATGACAGAATGAATTCCTCCGATCACATGTACCGCGACCTCGACCAGGAAGACGATGTGGCAGGCGATGACCTCTCCGACATGGAACTTCCCCCAGAGCGTCCGGGTCACCACCAGTCTTCAGACAATGCCATCGTAAAGCATCCGTATCCGAGGGAAGCCCGCTCTTACGACGCCCTCATCAGTAGGGCGCCATCGTGTTGTGGCTATCCCCCGCCTAGTCAGTGCCACAGTCAGTCATTAAGTAAAATTAGCTGTGCCAAAGGTGAGTTTGTCATATATATATTTTTCATTTGAAAAAAGACTGTTCTTTTTGTCCAAAACAGAAACAAACCAAGCAGAAACGATGCTGGAAATTGATTGTATATATGCAAGAGAAAGAACTACAAGTAATGAATACAAGAGATAAGCCAATAATGTTTGAGCACAACAGACAGTGCTGAAAATTGATTAAGTTTAAAAATGATTATAATGCTTAAATAACGCAATCAGTGCTGAAATGATTGGATAATTTTTTTAATTCCCTTAATGATAATTGTTCTCTCTCTTTCTTTCGTGACACAGATAATCATCATAATCATACCTCAGCAACATATCCAAGGCAAAGTCCGTCGACGCGGAGATGTAGAACGCCAGAACCGCATCACCTCAATCATCACCCGCACTCCCACCCTCACCACCCGCAGCATCAAAACACCACGTCGTCGCACCCGCATCACAATAGCAATCATAGTATCCATAGTAACCATAGTTCACCAGTCGGCAGCAATCATCATCATCACCCACACCACCAAAGTAATCACAATCACCACGCCGTCAATATCTACGAAAACCCCGCCGTCACCGGGCAGACCAAACTGCCGCCCTCATCGTCGTCAAAGTCGCGCACCAAGGGCAGAAAGGACAAGTGCAGCATTCCACAAATCACAACGACATCTCCGCTTCCCTCCTCCACCCAAATCACCGAACTCTGCCGGCAGGAGAAAGCGCCCTCGCTGGAAATGTACAGAACGCCCAGAATACCTCCTAGTACCGTATAGTATATAGTCTATAGAATTATTATAGTAATTATTATTATGTTTCAAAAAGAATATTGATATATTATTATTATTATTATTAATATTATTATTGTTGTTATTATTATTATTGTATTGTTGTCATTGAGCTGTACATGTTGCCAAATTTTTATTTTATTTGTACAATATTTTAATGATGTTAAAATGATATTATTTCGTACAATGAATGTAATTACCAACGAAATTCACAATCTTTGTTGTGTTTCGTGGCTGCTTTTATAACGTGTTTATGATGTATGAATAACAAGGCCTATTTGATTGAAACATATGGTTTGCCCAAATTGTTGTCGGGTTAATACTTCTTCACCATGTTTATATCTTGCATTCTGAAGCCCTCCCTTATTTGTGAAAAAACAACTAATTGTATAATTCTATTTGCATGCACAATCTTATTGTTAAGAGGATCGTAATTTTTTACTGTGTAATATTTGAAACCAGTAACAATCTGGTATTTGTTTGCTCGTTTAACATATTGAAAATGAAAAATGCATCAATCATTAAGTTTGCATTATTTGTTTGGGCAAATTTTATGTTTTAATGGCTACTTGAGGTTGATTGGTAGATACCACTCTGTCATTGACATAATCATGAATCATCGAATCATATTTGTAGAGGTAGTTGCATCAAATATTTTATGAAACAAAACATATTTTGCCAAAGATAAATGTATGTACATGTATACAGATAAACAAATCAACGAACTCCCCCGGTCATTTCTATCGTGTATTGAGTTGGCATTGTGACACTTCCCTACATGCCCATGCCATTGATATACAGTGGTCAAAAAAGTAACTATACAGGTAATAAATGGGCTTATAACTCTAAAAATATATACATCCTACATAAAAATATTAAATTATGAAATAAAGTTGTTGAGAAATTTATCTTCTTTCATATGAGATATTGCATGCTAGGATCGGTTAAATATTGAAGAAGTGACAATCGAAAATGTAAGGTAAAGTCACAATTTCATGTTCACATATTTCTTTTCTACATGCGAACCCAGCTACGAGTGCAATTGCATGAGGATGCAAGCGCAGGTTGGATGGTCGTCCGTCCATATTGTTCCGATGGATCAATACGCCACACACACGCTACCTGTCATACTCTCCCCCGTGTTGATAAGTGAAACTGAAATTGTGACTTTACCTTACATTTTCGACTGTCACTTCAATATTCAACCGATCCTAACGTGCTATATCTCATATAAAAGATAAATTTCTTAACTTTATAATTTAATATTTTTAGAGTTGCAAGCCCATTTATTACCTGTATAGTTTTTTGACCACTGTACATGTATGCTCATGTGGGCAAAAGGCGGTACTACTGTTGGTTAGCCTCGTTTGTTTGAATTTAAAGAAAAAGAAAAGTGTCAACCCATCCAACCAAGAAAAGGGTTATGTGTGGAAACCATTACCGGCCAATTTTTGAGGTAGTAAAGTTCACTCTTTATACAACAGTAGAATGCCCCAACTCCGTCTCGAGTTGCAAACTTCTCGTAAATAAACCATGCCACTGAACATTGTGGACAGTGTTGCAATATATGGCTACTTGAGGTATGGTAGAAATCACCAGCATTAATACAAATGCATTATAAATACAAACATGCCAAGTATCGCAGCAGTGTTAATAATATTGCTATGATAATTGATGGTTAGCAAAGTAATTTGTCGTCTTAGGATTTAGTAGTATTCAGCCTAACTGAACAACTTTTTGGATCATGCGTACAAAACGAAAGATATTTTTTCTAAACCTAAATGTAATTTTTGCTATAGTAAATTGATAGCCATGCTCTCAGCTGTGTTTTATAGGCACTTTGACCCAAGCTCATACCCAGGAAGCACTGAGGTCGGTGTCTTCTTATGATATATTATGTTAGATGTTGAATTGTGCCCTTGGAGTTGAGAATATGTAGTCTTGTAGTAATTCTAAGCTGTATGTGAAAGAAGGCCTTATCTAATAACAGCTGCCATGTGTTACTTCAATTGTAAGCATTGCTTTAATCATAGATGCTTCAGTAGACACATAGCACATGGCAGCTATCTGCAGTTAGGCTTCTTTGCCTTATCTAATAACAGCTGCCATGTGTTATTTCAATTGTAAGCATTGCTTTAATCATAGATGCTTCAGTAGACACATAGTACGTGGCAGCTATCTGCAGTTAGGCTTCTTTGCCTTATCTAATAACAGCTGCCATGTGTTATTTCAATTGTAAGCATTGCTTTAATCATAGATGCTTCAGTAGACACACAGCACATGGCAGCTATCTGTAGTTAGGCTTCTTTTTAACACTTACTTGCAATTTGCATTGCTCACCTTGATGACTTTTTTTCAAATAGCTAAAAAACTGCCATGAGTTAAATGTTATTGTAGGTATAGCTCAATTTGACCTTAATACCCACCCATGCTTTCAAAACAAAATTGTGTTTTTTACTTAAATTTAGAGAAAATCAAATCTTGTATTTTCCACAACAGTCCACTGGGCGGGCACTCTATAATCTAGCAAATTTGCTTTGAGGAGAACTAGGACCTGATTTTGGGAGTGTGTGTTTTAAGATATATATATTGTCCAAGTCCAATAACCAGAGTCCTGGTTCTCCTGAAATTCATACTTGCTTGATAATAGTACAGCACTAAAAGTGGACTTTGTACTGAATATGAGATTGTAATTGTTGTTTCGTTGTGTTTTGATTGATGATTTACGAAATGTTACAGAATGCCAATAATATTATATAAGAATGTGCCATATTGTACACTTGTATGTTGTTTAAAAAAGTAACTTATTTTGCACAAGGTGCTTAACTGTATTTGAATAAGAGAACTGGACATTTTCTCTTGAAATATTTGTGAATGGATGAGGTAAGTTTATTGTTAAAGGAAACAATGTTGGAGAAATTTGATGTTGCGGCATTATTTGCGTGTGCCCGATCTGTGGCATTATGCAATTGTATGAGCTACTCAAAGAAAGGAGTTATTTGGGACAAGATAGATGAGCATTTGCAAATATTATTGTATTATTCCTGAGTGCTTGGCCAAAGTAAAAGTTCACATTTGACACAAGTTTTACACAAGAAAGTTTAATTTCATATTTCATTTTTGTAATTAATTTTTTAACATTTGTTTTCAAATTTAAGCCAGTAAAGCAACATTGTAATCTTAAACAAAGATTGATTTATTTTTATTTTTATTTTTTTTTTGGGGGGGAGGGGGGCGGGGTGTTGTAATTACAATGACTGTCTTGGTTCCATTGAGTAGCTCATTATTATTAAGCATCAGTTAAGGAGGCTTTTTGTGTGTACAAATTGTCTCGAACATCAATTTGCATGATTATTGTGTTTTGCCGAGAGAGGGCGCCGAGTGTCAAGTGTGTAGATATGCAATCGGGGGCAAGACAGAGGACAATTTTTTACCGTTAATCTTAATTGTGTCAAGGTGCGCAAGCGTCAATCGGCGTAATATGTGAAAGCAATCAAGCCATAATAAGGACAAAGTCGAGAAAGCAGTTTTAACATTACAATGATATGCTTCGTGAAGCAAAAACTTGTGTGCTACAAAAAACATAAATATGCGCAACTTAGTATGTCATTTGTATATATGCTTATGCCATTAGACACGAAGTTTAACTCAGAGCTATAAAACAATTGAAATGATCAGAAAGTGATACAAAAGTATGCATTAAATTTGTGCAGACTTTGTCCTTAGTATGCTTTTTGAGTTACCTTTTTAAATCCCCTTGGAATGGAATGGTGATAATGTGAGGGGTATTCTGGTAGTGTGCCATTTGATTTGGTCTTCGAAAAACGTAGTTTTGTGACAATCAGTTATTATTTTTTACATATGTTTTTTGTTTTTTATTGAAATACGGGTATGGTGATAAAGAATTGTTATTTGGTTGCTAGTCTGCCCTTTTTTATTCAGAGATGTTGCCACATTTGTTTAGTAGATTTGGCTAAAAAGATATCATCAAGGTTTTTTTTCCTTCTCATTAATGATTTTTATAAGACCGAGTGGGTATTTGGAAATTAAATAATTATAACTCGTCAAAAGAAAACTTACCCCTATGGAATATTATTTGCTTCCTGGGATTTGTATCTTTTTTAATAAATTTATTTTTTCAAAATGATTTTGATTAAAATTTTCTCAATTTTTAGACACAAAGGGCAGTCAAGCAACCTAACAACAAGTTCTATTTAAGCCTAATGTGATTTCGTAGCTTATCGGCATAATTGTAAATCCCCCAGATTTTTTTGTCTTGCCCCCCTGGGATGACTGTGTGGATGAAGTCTTGTGCCAAATTAAGACGGTTGCCAGCCAGAAGTAAGGCGGCCATTTTGTAATTTTCAATGTTGTGACTCCTTTTTTGTGTGACGATAATCACGAAAGGAAAAAGTTTTGAACTGAAATATTCTGTCCTTTTTTGTAATTATGCTGGATTTTTGTGCATCAATGTTACATTAAAGTTTCCCATGAAATAATTTTGACCTTCATAAGGTTTCAACAAATGATGTGCTGTTGTCGTCGTATGGTCGGTATTTGACCAGCATGGTTGTTTTGTAAGGCTGTGATGTCCTCATGTTTCTGTTTCATGTGACGTAAGACAACGAACCAATGAATCTTGTTGAAACGTCCAGATGAATGAGCGAATAGTTTGACATTTTCGTGCTTTGAAAGGTGCATAAATAGTATTATTTATTGAGGATTTTGTTCCAATTTCAGAAACTTAAAATTGCCAAGTTTCTACAGCATTGGATTATGGTTAGTGAGTCAAGAAATGGGTGGTACATGTAGCGCCCCTTTCTTGGTTCAATGACTGAATTGTATGTATACTTGGGTGACAAATCTCTTGGAAGAGTTTGAGGCTGCCAGCAATCTCACCACAGACGAAAATATACCGCCTCCCTGCATTCCAATACACCTAATAAGGCATATGCTACTCCTAATTTGGAGTATCAGCAGGAGCCTTGCACTCCTTATACCTTTATTTGGGGTTTGCCACTCCTTATTAGGATTTGTCACTCAAGGACTGTATTATTTCTTTTTTCCCACCTACTTCATAAATTATGTTTTTGTGCGATTTGAGTTTGTCCACTTGAAAAGTCACGGCTTACACGTCGGATGAACTGTATCTATAACCCTAAATATTTTGATGTGATTTCCAGCCATTCTTGCATCATTAATTTATCGAATCTGTAACGCACATGCAATATTATTTTGTATTATGATATGAAAAGAAAAGAAAAGTCGATGCGAATGGGTGTGTAGCAGGCATAGCTGGAAAAAATAGGAATCTCACGAACCTGGTTCTTGGGACAATTTTGGCTTTGGAGGGAAATGTTAAGCTTTGGAGGGAAATTTTGATTTTGGAGGGACATTTTAGGTATAAAATAAAGAAAGAAATTAAATTTGAAGGGTAAATCTCTTCACAAAGGGAAAGTTTGGTTTCTAGGAAATTTACATTTGTTCTGACCCTGGTAGTTAGCTGTGACATTTCAAGGGAGACTTTTTCTTGAATCAAACTTTGCAATGATTGGAATGTGCATGATATGCAATGTTATGAATGTTTTATTGTTCACTCTGATGTTACTAATTTAGTTGTTGTTGTTATTATTATTGTTGTTGTGTAGTTTCATGATTGATTTGTGTATGTATCGTATACACACAGCATCTTTTGAAGTTACTTCTGAATTTGTGGTCAATGATACTAAAAGAGATAAGGTTTGCATCCGAAAATCAAGTTTAGTTGGAAAATTCTCTAATCATGATTGTTTCTATTTAAGTTGCATATACCTTTTTATTCTAAAATAATTAAGTTCCATTTTGAAGACTTGGTCACACACACGCATCACCTTATGTAAACCAATATGAAATGCTGCACGGGCCTAAGAACTGCTCAAGTAATTTCTTGAAATTGTAAAGCATAAATATTGGTTTATGGTACTGGGAAACGTGTCTGTTAGGTCCCAAGCGTCCACCAAATACATGATAGAATAAAGTGCATCATGTAGACGCCACTTTATTGTACCATCTAATTAGTGTATGTCTTAGCCCTAATGTACACAACTTTCCCTCTTTGGTACGTATCCCCTTCTCTGTAAGAATATACTTCAAGGAACAAGGGTATATAGGTAGATGTATGCGTGTGTTTTCTTGTCTGGTCACAAGGTGCTGTCTGTACACTTAGTATCGGAACAACAGGGTCTATTAGTTGTAGAGTGTGTGTAGTATCAGGTGTTCTATGTGTAATCCATAACCCCCTGTAAACTGAAGGCAAACCTTTGCTTTTCACAGGGAGGTTTTGGATTTACTGGAATAGCCTGTTACCAGTGTGTTGTATTGTAGAATATTATGTAGCGTAAGAGCAACTGAGATTTTTGTATGGGGCAATATTTTGTGTTAAACCAAAAGACTGGTTGTTATTACTTGTATCATCTCCTCAAATAGGTCTCAGGCTCTTTTGCAGAGGTTTTATTAGCGGTAATACTATACTTGAGATCCCAAAGATGAATTAATTACGAGGTAGAACACTGTATAGTAACAACTAGGCAGTTTAATATCTCGCAATTGATGCATCTGTGGGACCTGAATCTATATGTCGCCCTCTACCATATGCTGTGTGACGGGAGACCTATCTGAGGAGATTGCCTATTTTTGATTGATTGAATCATCTCTGAAGAATTTCTCAACTTCCAGAGATAGTTCATCATTATCATCATCCCACCTTTCCCTACAATAATCAGTGGAAGAGTCCAAAATTGTACACTGACTCCCATTGTAAAGCCAACAAAGCATCACCCATTCATTTTGGAGAGGTGTTATATTTCAATTTTTGCAATATTTGTGTCCGATATATGACTCTTCCATCGGTTATTTATTTTTTGTTCTGAATTCCCAGCTTGCTAGGTCTACCAGTTATTATATCGCCAGTTGATGGTGTAATTTGTGCCAAGTTTGGTAAGAGCTAGCAGACGGGGAAATAGTATTAGCTTATTAGTAACACCAGAGTGATGGAATTGTGTAATTTTTTTGTAATTCTTGTTTTGCCAATTGTACAGATTGTAATATGAAAGAAAGACGGCTATTAAATGCATTATTATGTATATCTGACAAACTGATAAAAAATAGTGGTTGTCCTTGTTTGTTTTTATTTATAATTGTTTTATAATTGTTTCGTGATCAATACAGACACAAAACAACTCACTTTTCCAGTGAGATATTTCCAAGGAATTGATAAGAATTGGCATCAGTTGTAAAGGAGTTGGGGAGCACTCTCATCTTAAACATGACCCTAAAGAACCGGTTTGACTTGTGAATGGAGGCATATATGAAGAGGTATTTTGCAAAAGGGCCTACATCCACTTTGGCTCTTATTGAGAAAAAGTCAAAAAACTGTTTCTAAATATTCAAGTTGAGCAATTGAAAAACTGAATGGATTATGAAAGAGGTACACTACATACTAATTGAAATTGAAATACATTTTAAATGTGCTAGTTTTAATTTTTTTTAAAATCATGTTTACATTTTTTGAAAATTTGGATGTAGGCCCTTTTGCAACAAAACTCCATCTGTTTGTACATAAAGAAAAAATACCACACACAAAAAATCATTTATTTTAATCATTTCAAATAAATAAGTTTGATATTGAAATGTATAGGTCACAATCATATGTTTCAAGGAAATAAAGTCATTTTTTTCAAAAATACCTACATCTCATTGTAAACAGCCATTGAAGTTGTTGTTTTGTTGCAAAAGGGCCTGTATCCCGATTTAATTCTGGATACAGGCCCTTTTGCAACAAAACAACAATTTCAATGGCTGTTTACAATGAGATGTAGGTCTTTTTGAAAAAAATGACTTTGTTTCGTTGAAACATGATTTTTCCCTATACATTTCTATATCAAACTCATTTTATGAAAAAATGCACCATAGCCCTTTTGCAAAATACCTCTTCATATATAAAATTCAAATCCAAGTGATAATAATGGGTACATAGGCCTTTTTCAAATGAAGGCTGGTAGAATGCACGTCCAAAATGGGGTCTCACGAACTAGAAGAGGAAAATGATAATACAGCTAAATGGTAATCGCTACAAATTTCATGTCAGTTTTCAGGTAATGTCATCTTTTCATGAAATGTCTAGTCCAAATTTACAGATTTATTCATTTGCAGTCTTTTTAAGGCTTCAACCCAAATTCTCATATTTTTTAGCAATTTTTTAGCAATTCTCTTTTCAGGAAATTTATAGTCCAAATTTACACAGGTTTTTCACCAAAAACACACATTTTCCAGCAATGTTCATTATTCTCTTTTCATGTCTAGCACAGCAGCTCACAGGATCCCGCTGTGCATGTAATTGACAGCTGGTTCCGACCGAGAACCACCATACATGAACCATGGTTAGATCGCCACCGGTTTTGGCCAGGATCGAGATAATGGGGATTGGCAAAAATAGCCTAAATGACTATAATTGCTGCATAGTTTTGAGTTTGGCATTACGATCGGGCAACTATGAGCGTGTTTCTGCTGGGGAAGAAACCGCTAATAAACGCTAAATTAGCCCAGTAGAAACAGGCAGAACCCGGCAATAATCTGTATTTTTGGTAATCCCAAAAACCTTCACAAACCAGGTTTGAACCGGCAATAATCCCAATAGAAACAGAAAGGCGATTCTTAGCTGTTTGCGCCGTGAACTGTGTCACGCTGGGTTATACACGTTATAGTGAAGCAATCTTTTTCAGGTGCGGTGGCATTGTTTGGTATTACAAAAGGTCAAATGTTGTGGCCCATCGACTAGGATCGATAAACTTAGCGGTAACTTTTCGCGAGTAGAAACAGGGTGGATTAAAAACTGACCGATTGAAACTTAGCGCTTATATTAGCGTTTACTTTTTGCAGTGCCCCAGCAGAAACACGATCTATGGTACAATCATTCATAGTGGATACATGAAGGATGATGGATATAAAGGAGGGTAGTATTTGGAATGGGTATAACCCGGGAAATACAAAGAATGTACAGTCAGGTGTGCAAAGTTCACCATACATCTTAAAAAGACTAAGGTCGAGAGCAGCAGTCGACACGTCCGTCGCCACTGCTGTCATTTTGATTATGACGAGTCACATGACCATCCCATTTTGATATTATGCTTGGAATCTCTTATTCACAGCAGGATACCGCGAGCTGCTGTGTGTCTAGTGAAGTTAGGGCACTTTTTTTGCAAAGGTAGGCAATATGTCCACGTCCTAAGTTTGGCACAATTTCTATAGTAACATTACTCTACATTATAGCTAGCTTTCGATTAAAGTAAAGATAGGCAGAAACTAGTGCCTGGTCTTACGCAAAGTTAGGCAGAGTATCCATACTTGCACCAACGTTTGGCAGAATGTCATTTCTACCTATGAGTGAGCTAAACAATTTAGTCTTGTGTTTGTTGGGTTAAAATTGCTACCTCGGCACGGAAAGGTCCTGGGTTTGAATCCCAGCATCATCAGATTTTATGTAAAACCTTTGCTTTCAAAAGGGTGCACTTGTTTGTACCACCAGGCCCTCTGTGTATTTAAATTATAATAATAATAATAAATAAAATTAAAATAAAAGATGCCTGTATGAGCGTGTTTCTACTGGGGCACTGCAAAGTTAATGCTAACTTTTTTAAGCTGATTGATGGGCCACGACATTTGTGAGACTGCCTCACAATGCATAGAATCCAGCGTGTATGTGCATACTTCCGGGTCACAAGAACTTAGCGTAAGGAAGGGTCCCGCAAGCACAACATTGAGCATTATTTGTTAGAAAAATAATCATCGAGCCGAAATTTCGTAATTATATAGAACAAAACACCATACTAGTCACAAAAATGAATAAAAACTACCATCACTCAATATTCAATTTTTAAAATTCGCGGCGATCGAAAGTCCCGGTGTCGATGACGTCATGGGTATCGGTGCTAAAATTTGCGCATGTGCATTGTATAACTATAACATCATCGACACTGGGACTTTCGATCGCCGCGAATTTTAAAAAGTGCATGTTGAGAGATTGCGGTTTTTATTTGTTTTTGTCATAAGTGTGGTACCAGTTTTGTGCTATATAATTACAAAAGTTGGGCTCGATAGTTATTTTTCTAACATATAATGCACACTTTTATGCTTGCGGGACACCTCCTTTAAGATTTAACGGGTGGCTGTTTCTACTGAGCAAGTTAGCATTAATTACCGTTAACATATCTGGTTTGTGCAGGTTTTTGCCGTTAGAAAACTTAGCGTTATCCGGCTGTTTCTACTGGGCAACTTAGCGGTAATTACCGTTAAGTTCCCCAGTAGAAACGCACTCTATGTGCCACTTTAAAAAATCCAATAACAATGAGAATGGCTGAAAATGTGTGTATTTCGGGTAAAGCATTACACAGACTAGAAATAAATAAATCTGTGTAAATTCGGACTAAAAAAATCCTGAAAAGAATAATGAAAGTGTGCATAGGGGAAAGCCTTAAAAAAACCAGACTAGAACAAATGAATCTGTTCTAAATTTGGACTAAAACATTCCAGAATCATGTTGAAATTCTGCTCAACTTGTCTGTGCAATCTGCATACCTTTGCCAAAATATGGACATTCTGCCTAACCTTGCTAAAATAATGCATACCTTTGCCAAAATATGGACATTCTGCCTAACCTTGCTAAAATAATGCCAAACTTCACTAAATAATAGTGTACAGATTTTCTACCTAACTTTACTAAATTTTGGCTCAAGACCTTAAAATATGGACATTCTGCCTAACCTTGATGCTAACACTCTGCCAAATTTGACTAGAAAATGATGTCAGTGTTCCAGTATCGGATGCATATAAAATGTTCCAGTATCGCACGATGCTGGGACACGGTTATGTACCATTATCATTCGATACTGTGACAAATCACTACTAGTATCGCCCGATACTGGAACATAAACACGTTCCAGTATTGCTTGATACTGGAACACAAATTGGTGTTACAGTATCATCAAGCGATCATGCGATACTGGTATACCATTAACTGGGACCAAAAGTACACTTTTCAATATAATGCTGCCTAGCTTCACTACAATAAAGCCACATTGTTTTACCAAAATTCTGCTTAAGTCTACTGAAATGATGAAATTTTAACTTTTAAAATGTTTACCAAAATGTGGACATTGTTTGCGCGTTGGAGATTGAACCATTTGTTTTAAATTCAGTTAAAAAGTTATTTAAAAAGTTTATTTAAACTTAAGGGGAGACTAAGGAAGTTTTTTATTTGATTTTTTGAATTTTGTGAGTGCTGTAATTATTGAACTATTAATCAAATGTATATAAAAGTATACATTTTTGGAAAGGAAATGGATCAGAGAATCCAAATTTGGCGTCAATTTTGACCAAAAAAGTAGATTTTTTGAGAAAATCACAAAATTCACTTTTTTGACCCAATTTTTTTTGAACAAAGCTAACAAAAAATAATTTTGAGTAAAAAATGGCCAAATCACTTTATAATGATGTTAAGACACTAATGAAGGGACGATTTTTTTTTTTTTAAATCTAATCTAATATTTTTGAAAATTTTGACCAAAAAAGGCCAAAAAACGTGAAAAAAAATGATTTTTAATTGTTTTTTACACTTTTTTGTCAAAATTTCAAAAAATATTGGATTAGTTTTAAAATAAAAAAATCGTCCCTCCAGTAGTGTCTTAACATGATCATTCAGTGATTTGGGAATTTTTAACTCAAAATTATGTTTGTTAGCTTTGTTCAAAAAAGTGATTTTTTTTGTGATTTTCTCAAAAAATCAACATTTTTGATCAAAATTGATGCCAAATTTGGATTCTCTGATCCATTTCCTTTCCAAAAATGTATACTTTTATATACATTTGAGTCATGGTTCAATAATTACAGCACTAACAAAATTCAACAAAAAACTTCCTTAAGTCCCCCCTTAAAAGAAATGCAACCACATATATTTTTCCTTTCCGGTTTTCAAGAGATATTTTGCTTTTTTAACTTTAGGGCGAATGTGTTTTTATTTGGCCTATTTCTCTAGAATTGTCCTTTGTTTAAAAAGGAAGGGTCCCGCAAGCACAACATTTAGCATTATTTGTTAGAAAAATAATTATCGAGCCGAAATTACGTAACTATAGAGCAAAACACCATACTACACGTAGTCACAAAAATGAATAAAAACTGCCATCACTCAACATGCATTTTTTTAAATTCACGGCGATCGAAAGTCCCGGTGTCGATGACGTCATGGGTATCGGTGCTCAAATTTGCGCCGTGAATTTTAAAAAGTGCATGTGGAGAGATTGCGGTTTTTATTTGTTTTTGTCATAAGTGTGGTGTTTTGTTCCATTTAATTACAAAAGTTGGGCTCGATAGTTATTTGTCTAACATATAATGCACTTTTGTGCTTGCGGGACACCTCCTTTAAGTACTAAAATCACACAGACCGACTTAAAAATGGTGTTTTAGAAGATTCTCTTTCTGGGAAATTTGGAATTTGTAATTATTTTAGCTTGCACCAGAAATAGAGGGAATCTAGCCTTCATTCTAATCCAGGAAATTTATGACCCTAACAATGTTAGTTTGCTTTGTGAGCATTTTCCCTCCTGCTCTGCGAGCAGACACCATCATTGTAAATGGGTGACAGACTGGTAGCGAAAGGTATTTGTGCAGGGGTTTTATCCTATATATCTACTACAAATAAACGATTTAATATATTCACTAAACCGATGAGGTTTGTGTACAAAGTGCTTTCTCATAAATTCATGTTTGTTGCATGTTTTGATCATCAGAATTCATTACAATCGACAGTCAAGTTGCATAGACATTTGCCTCATTATATATTCATGGGCTCATTAAGAAGTTTAAACTCCTCAATCAACCATGAATTAATATTTATGGCCATGTGTTTTGAACTCGCCACCCTTCCCGTTGCATGTCCAAATTTTTACATTTTACACCATCTGAGATTCGAATTAGCATATCGCAATAACTACTTGTTCTACCCCATAAAAAGTATATATTTTCTGAACGGTAATCTCACAAGGAATCTAAATATGCGATTGGAATTTGCATAAGACCTATTGGTAACATGTTGTGATTAAGAATGTTCAAAAAATATCGATTTTTTTTCTTCTTCATATTTTGATTAAAGCTCAATATTTTTTTTATTCCTATCCCAATCATCATTTTACTGTGCATATTAGTTCCTCATGCAATTTACCCATCAGAACATATTGATTGTCAAGGGTAACTTGTTGAAATATACTATATCGGGAAGTAAATGAGCACAAACGTTTACATTTCAAATTTATTAGAGTTTACACTTATATTTTTTGGGCTATTCACCCTATCCTATTTTAAGCGTGATTTCTGAATTCCCCTATTCGAGAGCTTTCCAAAAATGTATAATTTTGCTGTAATCGGTTGAATACTTTTGTTGTTATAGTCATGTATGTAAAACCGATGAATTAGGGCAAGTTCACTGTGTAGTGAATAGGGAAAAAGCCAAGGACAATGCAATCGATTCGTGATTACAACTGTTACGTAAGAGTTGACACGTTTGTTGAAACGGAAACTTATAGAATATAAAACAATCTATAAAATGAGAGCAAAATCATGTTTGTACCATACAGAAATGAGGAGTTATTGTAATTTGAACGTAGAATTTGGAACATTTTCTATATTCCCCATAGAGATTGTACACAACGCCACCGCCACCGCCGCCACCCCTGACTTCGAAGTATATAATCAATCATATCTCAGCCAAACAGTTATAGAAATACCTGATTTATTCACACAGTGTAGCTAGATAAATAAGCTTTCAAATGACACCTAAACCATAGCTCTACCACATATAGTTGTTGAGTTAATAGAGAGATATGGATGATTCGTCACCAAAAATGCAACGCCGCCACCCTTTTTGGGTGGTCAGTTCAAAACACATGGCCTTATGCAAGATAGAATTTCAGATCATAAATTAATTGGATTTTTGTAACATAATTAAATTAACAGTAAGGTTTGTTGCATTTTTCTTTTATTTGTTGTTGTTGATATAGTGCAAGCATGTGCAACCTTTTCTACCACCCGGGCCTCATTGCGATTTTGAGATCCATTCACGGGGCGCAGTGATTGTCAAACATTCCAAAACACGTCCAGGAGGGATAATTTCCTCTTTTTACTCGCTGTTGCTGATGCAAGCGCCATTTTAACCAGGACTTTTAACACGCAATCACGCCTCGAGTTATATTGACTAAATGCAGCGCGTCACCTACTAATTATAAGGGAGCACACCACTTAATCAATCCGCCATTTGTGTAACCTAGGGAGTTTCTGTTAAAACGGGCCGCATCAATGGGAATTTTGGGATTGCTTCGCGGGCCGCAGATTAGAGGCCAGCGGGCCACATGTGGCCCACGGGCCGCAGGTTGCACACACTTGATAAAGTGCATGCTGCTATTTGTTTAATTTTAGTCACAGAAACATAAATCCTAGTGCCCTTCATAAACAAAGGGAAGGGGAGATGACACAATCATAATAATCTGCAATATTCACAATGTGTATAATAAAAATACCAACATATTTATTCACATTCTTTCAAATCAACTTACAACAATATTCATTCACAAGGTGTAAAGACATATTCACAAGTTATACAAGAAAGTAACAACATAATGTCGCTGATCGTCAAAACTTTATATCTCCATCTGGCCCTTCAGCATGTATAAAGTAATACTTTATATGTAACCGTTGTCTGCTCTAAACATGTTCAAGGGCCAAATACACATACCGGTATAACATGAATAAAACAACACTTTCTATGCAGTTTTACTTTATACATGCTGAAGGGCCAGAAAAACATACAAGGCTTTGCAAATAAATTATCATTGCTGTTTTGTCAATCTTTTAAATCAATATACAGTGTGTCCCCATAAAATGGGTGGCTTAGGTCGAGTCGGACCTTGGTCGGTCGGTCAGGCTTTCCCCCCTCATCTCTTTTTCTCCTTTACTAACCATAATATTTTTTTAAAAACTGTCAAAACGTTGCCGTGTCTTTTACAAGCCCAAAAAAAAGTTCACCAATTGATATAATGAATGGATCAGTTGGGCCAGTAGAACAGGTTTAGTTGTCACCTCAACATTTCATCATAACAACCATCTTGAGAGTATAAAGGCCAATAAAATGTAATACTTTGTCTCAACAGCCCGCACGCAATAGTTTCGGCAATACTCTGCAACCTTGTCACTGAGAACACACATTCAACTAACTTTGTGAATTAAATTGTTTATTTAAAAGGCAAAAGCAAAACTAGTTTATTTAAAAGGCAAAAGCAAAACTACTGACTATATTTTGATTTTTATAAAAAAAATAGAATAAAAAACACAGCACATAGTTTTTAGCCAAAGGTTGCTGAGACAAGGTATTTAATTTTTTTTCATTTTGGCCCTAAACTCATGCTTCACATTTACAGGACATACATAACAAAAAATAGGACTCTGTTCCGTGGCGTTTTTTACTTTTTCAAAACCACTGGTCCATGACCAATTCACAGTCAGTGCAAAGCCCATTTAATAATGATAATATTCTGAAAATCTGAGATTAATCCAGAATAAGACAGCTAGCATAATTTGCGTACACCATGTCATTTACTAGTCTGCACAATGGGATATACACATATACAAACCAGAAAATAACATGGTTTACATTTCAATACATTTCCATTTTAAATATTGTAAATCATTTAGGGGTTCAATAAGGTTTCGGAGTTGTTTATCTTGAATCGACAACGGTTAGACGGGTTTATTTTGCGAGGGCAGGCTGCCCGAGCAAAATAAACCTGTCTTACTGTTGTCGATTCAAGATAAACAACGACGACGAAGACCTTGTTGAACAACGACCAAACATATTTACATCATTCATATGTGAATAGCGTTTTGGAAAATTGATGAAAACAAGTAAAAAACATGGCTTAATTTGACATAAAAAAATAGCCGCTCTTTAAAAAACAGAACAAAATGTTTACGCTTTATTATAATTAGGCCCTTATTTGGACATCGTCCGTTCCCTGTAAATGGGCGAGGGAACTTCTGAATGGGTTACAAAAGGTAAACATTAGAAAAGACAAATTATTGCGCAAGTAATTGTAGAATTTAAAATATTTTGTCAATAACATTTTATTCACACGTCACCTTTAACATTGAGGGAAAAATTAAATCAAGAATACGTTTAATTTACATAACACATTTTGATATATGTTTTTTGTATCAAATTAAACACACCCCTCCATTTCAATAGTGGTACTGTCCAAATATGTCTGAGGAATGTCATTTCACTGCACGATGATACAAAATGGCGATTCTCTTGTGCTGGGTAGCGACCGTTTCGGCTAAAATTGTGGCTTTAGGAATGATCCATGACATATGGCCCTCACCAAAAATATTTTCCACGGGGATATAGCTACATTTTGGTATATAAAGCTGTTTGCTAACTTTAAGGATCGCATGGCGAAATGCATTTATACGCCGAAAAAACGGGCGAAAAAATGAACACATTTTGCCAACATTTGTTGTTTGTTTACAATTTGGCATCGATGCATGGTTTCCAAATAAGGTTCGCCATCCTATTAATTTGCATATGAAGAGTGGGTTTATCTCAAATCAACAACGCTTTGTTACTGTACTTACGGTATGGGGGAGTTGTTGAACTATCAATAAACAATAGCAATGATTAGTTTGGTATTCCTCTTAATTCTGGCACAAATCATTAATAGCTACATAATTCACAAATTTGATGCATGAATATTTCTGTGCAATGTTCAATGTTGCTTAGTGTTTTCATAAGAAGCATGTATGAAAGTCGTGGTAAGAAAGCACCAATCATGTCAAAAGTGTGTTTATACCAATCATTGACAGAGAAGGACATTTTGAGGGTTTAGTGCAACAAAGGTCTGCTATCTGCATTTTGGCTATTTTGAGAAAAAGTGAATTAAACATTTGTACCCATCATTGTCACCTTCTGGTTTTGACAAGTTGAAACTAAAAGATTATTCTTGTTTCAATAGAACGTAGTACATTATAAATCATTAGGAAAATTAGGTTCCTGATCTTGTGCGGATCATTTTTATACCAAAATCTCATTTTGGCTAAAAATGCAGATAGCCCTTTATTGCACTAAACCCTCAATTTACACTTATAAATGGGACTTGTAAGTCAACTTCAATTTCTGCCATAAGCATGATAAGAATACAAATAATTTCCCTTTTAGCCTATTTAAATATGCAACTAGTGAACATACACACCCACTCCAACCATTATCAAAAACATCCCCTTGCTATTGGAGATAGAATATCAACACTGTCATCCACCGTAGATATCTTCAAGAATGCAGCACCGGTATATATCGAGGCACTACAATCAAGTGGATACAGAGTAAATATCAAGTGCGCGCAACACAAGAAACAACAAGAAACCAAAGACACGCAAGCGGAAAATTATCTGGTTCAATCCTCCATTTAGCAAAAATGTGTCATCAAATGTCGGAGGAACATTCATTAAGTTGATAGACAAGCATTTTTCATGTGGACACCAACGCCATAAAATATTCAACTGAAACACAGTAAAGGTGAGCTACAGTTGCATGAAAAACATGAGAGCAATCATCAAGTCTCACAATATCAAAGTCAACAGAAAGAGTAAGGAAAAACCGCCGAAAAATATGCAGTCTTATGTCGTCATAAAAGTGCTTACTGTCAGTTCCACGAACAACATCCTCTTTAGGAGATCGTTCTTTTTCTACTGCTTTGAAAAACTTTGGAACATCAGTCAATTGCGGCGGAAGTAAGGCTACCGCAAAGCACGCCAAACATCGACTATTGTAAACGAATCTTTATTCAATGCTGATTATGACAGCTAATTTCAACTGTATTGATTTTACATTTTGTTTGCTTGCAATTGTTATTCATATTCAATTTGTAATTCAGTATAGTTTTCTTGTTTGTTAATTGCGCCTTGGATAAGATCTTGTTTCTAGATAAATGGCGCATTATAAATGCTTATTTATTATTAATATTTACTATTATTATTATTAATAATTACAGACACAAGTGATAAATTAATCTTTCTCTCCATAGCCTGAAAACATTGTGATATTGATGAACTATAATAAATTATTATTATTTTGGATGAATTTCGTAAATAAAGCAATCCACAGGCAAATTTGCTGACTTTTTATGACCAAGGCGAGATATCTTACATGCACTATTGTCAAATATGTTATTCTTCATCAACCTGGTGCTAAGATGCAGAGATGCAAAAAGGGAAATCTGAAGAGTCTTGTGAAGAAAAAGGTCACAGTTTTCAAACCCAAAAATTAAATGGCTGATCAACGGCTACAGATTTTATGTCAGAGGAGCCAACTTGCTATATGTCTCATCACAATGGCACTCCTGTTTCAGAACTACAACAATTTGTTGCCCTTCCTAGAACTATTTGTACAGCAGAAGGCATTCCCATGAAGCCTAACCAAGCCTATACTATATGTCTCATCACACTGGCAATCCTGTTTTGAAACTACAACAATTTATTGCCCTTCCTAGAGCTATTTGTACAGCAGAAGGCATTCACATGAAGCCTAACCAAGCCTATGCTATATGTCTCATCACACTGGCACTCCTGTTTTGAAACTACAACAATTTGTTGCCCTTCCTAGAGCTATTTGTACAGCAGAAGGCATTCCCATGAAGCCTAACCAAGCCTATACTATATGTCTCATCACACTGGCAATCCTGTTTTGAAACTAAAACAATTTGTTGCCCTTCCTAGAACTATTTGTACAGCAGAAGGCATTCCCATGAAGCCGAACCAAGCCTATGCTATATGTCTCATCACACCGGCAATCCTGTTTCGAAACTAAAACAATTTGTTGCCCTTCCTAGAGCTATTTGTACAGCAGAAGGCATTCCCATGAAGCCTAACCAAGCCTATGCTATATGTCTCATCACACTGGCAATCCTGTTTCGAAACTAAAACAATTTGTTGCCCATCCTAGAACTATTTGTACAGCAGAAGGCATTCCCATGAAGCCTAACCAAGCCTATGCTATATGTCTCATCACACTGGTAATCCTGTTTTGAAACTACAACAATTTGTTGCCCTTCCTAGAACTATTTGTACAGCAGAAGGCATTCCCATGAAGCCAAACCAAGCCTATGCTATATGTCTCATCACACTGGTAATCCTGTTTTGAAACTACAACAATTTGTTGCCCATCCTAGAACTATTTGTACAGCAGAAGGCATTCCCATGAAGTCTAACCAAGCCTATGCTATATGTCTCATCACACTGGTAATCCTGTTTTGAAACTACAACAATTTGTTGCCCTTCCTAGAACTATTTGTACAGCAGAAGGCATTCCCACGAAGCCTAACCAAGCCTATGCTATATGTCTCATCACACTGGCAATCCTGTTTTGAAACTAAAACAATTTGTTGCCCTTCCTAGAACTATTTGTACAGCAGAAGGCATTCCCATGAAGCCTAACCAAGCCTATGCTATATGTCTCATCACACTGGTAATCCTATTTTGAAACTACAACAATTTGTTGCCCTTCCTAGAACTATTTGTACAGCAGAAGGCATTCCCATGAAGCCTAACCAAGCCTATGCTATATGTCTCATCACAATGGCAATCCTGTTTCGAAACTACAACAATTTGTTGCCCTTCCTAGAACTATTTGTTCAATAGAGCAGTTGCTGGTGCAACAAGTTTTGTGCAAGAATGCACCTAACTCATCATTTTTGGTGTTTTATATTTTTATAATTAAGATTTTGTTCATCAATTTGATTTAATTTTTGAATAGTTGTCTTCATGGCTAGAGTGAGACCATTTGGTGAAGTTAATTGTGTATGTGATGGTAACACATGGATTGTGGGGGACAGTTATGTTAGGTATGCTGGTGAATGCAACCCATAATTTCATGATGTTGTAAACGTTTCATGTCTGGGCATTGGGGGAATGAAACTTGGTAGGTTACCACATCTTCTTGAAAGGCATTTACTTGAGGAATCCAGTATCCAATGTTCTCATGTTACATTTGGGTTCAAACAACATTTACTAATTTAACCATTTTAAAAGAATAACAGAAAAAATAAAGGTAACGATGTTTTATAATTATAATTAAGATATAGTTAATCTTATCAATTTGATTTAATTTATGAATATTCGTCTTCATGGCTAGAGCGAGACCATTTGGTGAAGGTAATTGTGCATGTGATGGTCACACATGGATTCTGACGTGAGGAACGATGTCTTGGGGCTGGAGAGAAATCAAGGAAGAAAGTATGAGCCTATGCATTTAAAATATGTAAGACTGTCGTAGATGACAACAGAGTTATCTCGCACCGCAATATTAACACCGATAGAGAGCCGTCGCTTTACCACCATGGAAGACAATGAATTGGAAGAAAACCAAAGATATAAAGACAATTAATTGCACAGTGATGATCAGAAAGGGGAACAGGAAAGGAATGAACATGATAAGAATGGAAAAGACCAGTGTAACGGGATTGCAAAAATCATGATTCAAAATTACCCAAAATGTGCGAGCTATACTTGTTTTTAAGGACTCTTCGTGTATTTTTACATTACTGCATTAATTAGAGGATGACGGGATAGCACCAGAACTTTTATTTTCAATCAATTAGCGGTTTAGCCGATTTTCATATTTGAGACGGACGGATGCATGGATATTTGTGTGACGATACAGTACTTTTGACGGAGTTTTATCCGAGGATTTTTAGAGAGAGCAGGGGAGGATCTTGTAGGGTGAATCTTTTGAGGAGTAAGGTAAACCCGAGGCGCTCTAAGCTTTTGGAGTAGAGTTTGTTGCTTATATAGTCTAGGCTTTCACAGTCTAGTCGAGTTTTTCTTGTCTTGTCTTGTTGTATCTGTTGTTAATGGTGATTATTGGTGGTCGGCGTAGCAGTTGTGAATAAATAAATTATTGTATTAAGTGAAACAAAAACAAAGTTGTCCGACGTTTTGTCTTGTCGTCAGTAGAAGGGAAGAGCGTGGGGTTCCATCCCACAACAGACGCGGGCGCATTATTATTCAAACAGGTTTCCTATTTGAACCATGGGCCCAAACAAACCAACAACAAAATAGGTGGTGTCAGATATCGACTAACACGTCGACACACACACACAAGCTTAACAGCAGCTCGGGAACTAGACATGCTTTTCCATCCTAAAGGATAGGAGATTTCAAGTTTTCATCAATAAAATTGAGGGAAACTTCAATTTTTTGCCACAACTTCTGAATTTATTTTTTCCCCTTAATTCCTCCATTTTAAGGTTATTATTGTAAATGGCACCAACATTTCTTAGGTTCTGCGTGCATTGTATTAATCTGATAATAATTGGTGGAATATAGTGATTTGTTCTTGCTGAAGTGTTATCTGGACCAAAGCTTTTGATCACCTTGACTGCGGTTTCTTAGGTTCTGTGCATCATATTTATCTCATAATTGGTGGAATAATTATGTTCTTATATTAATTTGCACTTTTAAAGGTGTTATCAGGGCCATAACATTTGTGCACCTTATCTGGGGTTAAGAGTTATGATCCAAATGACACTATATTTCATAAGTTCTGAAGGTGTTATCAGGGCCATAACATTTGAGCACCTTATCTGGGGTTAAGAGTTATGATCCAAATGACACTATATTTCATAAGTTCTGAAGGTGTTATCGGGGCCATAACATTTGAGCACCTTATCTGGGGTTAAGAGTTATGATCCAAATGACACTATATTTCATAAGTTCTGAAGATGTTATCGGGGCCATAACATTTGAGCACCTTATCTGGGGTTAAGAGTTATGATCCAAATGACACTATATTTCATAAGTTCTGAAGGTGTTATCGGGGCCATAACATTTGAGCACCTTATCTGGGGTTAAGAGTTATGATCCAAATGACACTATATTTCATAAGTTCTGAAGGTGTTATCGGGGCCATAACATTTGAGCACCTTATCTGGGGTTAAGAGTTATGATCCAAATGACACTATATTTCATAAGTTCTGAAGGTGTTATCGGGGCCATAACATTTGAGCACCTTATCTGGGGTTAAGAGTTATGATCCAAATGACACTATATTTCATAAGTTCTGAAGGTGTTATCAGGGCCATAACATTTGAGCACCTTATCTGGGGTTAAGAGTTATGATCCAAATGACACTATATTTCATAAGTTCTGAAGGTGTTATCGGGGCCATAACATTTGAGCACCTTATCTGGGGTTAAGAGTTATGATCCAAATGACACTATATTTCATAAGTTCTGAAGGTGTTATCGGGGCCATAACATTTGAGCACCTTATCTGGGGTTAAGAGTTATGATCCAAATGACACTATATTTCATAAGTTCTGAAGGTGTTATCGGGGCCATAACATTTGAGCACCTTATCTGGGGTTAAGAGTTATGATCCAAATGACACTATATTTCATAAGTTCTGAAGGTGTTATCGGGGCCATAACATTTGAGCACCTTATCTGGGGTTAAAGAGTTATGATCCAAATGACACTATATTTCATAAGTTCTGAAGGTGTTATCAGGGCCATAACATTTGAGCACCTTATCTGGGGTTAAGAGTTATGATCCAAATGACACTATAAGTTCTGTGCATTGTTGAAGGATACCATTTGATGTTCTTGTTCTTTCAGGGGTGTTATCTGGGCCATAACTGGTGAGCGCTGCACGTTTAACAGTTTGCAAGTCTGTGCAAGAACGCAATTACCAGTCAACGGGATTGCAAATATCATAATTCAATTTACTACCCAAAATGTGCGAGCTAGTTGTTTTTAAAGACATTTCTTGTTCATTTTACTTTACCGCATTATGGGATGGGACTGCAAACTTTTATTCCCAATGGTAGCACCCCCCCCCCCCCCCCCCCCCCCCCCCCCACCACACACACACTTTGATAGGGTGTGCAACATTCTACCGTAATAATTATTTTGGATAAATAAAAACAATCCACAGGCAAATTTGTTGACTTTTTATGACCAAGGTGAGACATCTTACATGGACTATTGTCAAATGTGTTATTCTTTATCAACCTGGTGCTAAAATGCAAAAAGGGAAATCTGAAGAGTCTTTCGAAGAAAAAGGTCACAGTTTTCAAACAAAAAATGAAATGGCTGATCAACGGCTACAGATTTTATGTCTGAGGCACCAACTTGCTATGTCGTCACAATGACACTCCTGTTTTGAAACTACAACAATTTGTTGCCCTTCCTAGAACTATTTGTACAGCAGAAGGCATTCCCATGAAGTCTAACCAAGCCTATGCTATATGTCTCATCACAATGACACTCCTGTTTTGATACCACAACAATTTGTTGCCCTTCCTAGAGCTATTTGTACAGCAGAAGGCATTCCCATGAAGCCTAACCAAGCCTATGATATATGTCTCATCACACTGGTAATCCTGTTTTGAAACTACAACAATTTGTTGCCCTTCCTAGAACTATTTGTACAGCAGAAGGCATTCCCATGAAGCCAAACCAAGCCTATGCTATATGTCTCATCACACTGGTAATCCTGTTTTGAAACTACAACAATTTGTTGCCCTTACAGCAGAAGGCATTCCCATGAAGCCAAACCAAGCCTATGATATATGTCTCATCACACTGGTAATCCTGTTTTGAAACTACAACAATTTGTTGCCCTTCCTAGAACTATTTGTACAGCAGAAGGCATTCCCATGAAGCCAAACCAAGCCTATGCTATATGTCTCATCACACTGGCAATCCTGTTTTGAAACTACAACAATTTGTTGCCCTTCCTAGAACTATTTGTACAGCAGAAGGCATTCCCATGAAGCCAAACCAAGCCTATGCTATATGTCTCATCACACTGGCAATCCTGTTTTGAAACTACAACAATTTGTTGCCCTTCCTAGAACTATTTGTACAGCAGAAGGCATTCCCATGAAGCCTAACCAAGCCTATGCTATATGTCTCATCACACTGGCAATCCTGTTTTGAAACTACAACAATTTGTTGCCCTTCCTAGAACTATTTGTACAGCAGAAGGCATTCCCATGAAGCCAAACCAAGCCTATGCTATATGTCTCATCACACTGGCAATCCTGTTTTGAAACTACAACAATTTGTTGCCCTTCCTAGAACTATTTGTACAGCAGAAGGCATTCCCATGAAGCCAAACCAAGCCTATGCTATATGTCTCATCACACTGGCAATCCTGTTTTGAAACTACAACAATTTGTTGCCCTTCCTAGAACTATTTGTACAGCAGAAGGCATTCCCATGAAGCCAAACCAAGCCTATGCTATATGTCTCATCACACTGGCAATCCTGTTTTGAAACTACAACAATTTGTTGCCCTTCCTAGAACTATTTGTACAGCAGAAGGCATTCCCATGAAGCCGAGCAAAGCTGTAGTTTCTCAATTGTATGAGGAAAGGTTTTCCAACCTTTTTTTTAAAGGTAATACAAAGACTGGCAATTGTTATATATTTATATTTAAGATTATTAGTTAAACTGATTAATTCCATCTAATTTTAGAATGCCTGTCTTCATGGCTAGAGTAAGTATCATTCTTATTGAATTTAATTTTTTCATTTGTAATTTTTTTCATGTCCAGGACAGAAGAGGTTTGTAAGTGGTTGCAAGTGCACGCTGTACAACAAAACATTTTGCTTTTGGAACAACTTCTGTCAGAGAGACATGGTATTTCACCTAGCTAAGCATCGTGTTGGTGATTTGATTGACCACCTAGTTGTTGCTGGGGATGGTAAGACTTATGATCATCTCATTAAACTCAAGGAATACCCAGATGATTTGGCTTGGATGCATGTCACATTAGAACCCATTTTATAAATCATTCTGATATTAAATAATGATTTATGATCATTTCAAACCCTATGTGTTATAATCTTGACCGTTCCCTTAATATACTCTCATAAAATATGACCGCACCCTTAACATTTTATGTAAGACATGATATTCATCCAGGCGTTAACTCAGAGTGGGATCAGAGATGGATAAATGTGGACACAATAGGATGGATTGTGATGAACTATAGAGGGTATATTGATATGTAAATTTGGGATGGTTTAAGATTGACTATTGACTAGAGAGTCATAACAAACTTTTAGTGGATGTATCAATAGTATATAATTATATCATTTCAAAACCAGGTGTAGAATTGAATCACCTGTTGAATTGTATAATTCCTCTCTTGGAAGTAGGGCTGGGATAATTTTATCATTCCTCACTTTACCATCATTGAGTAGACATGTATATATAGCATGTACTCCGAATCAGGGTTTTAGGTTTCTGCAGACATCATGGTTTGACTTGATATACATGGCGCAAGAATAATAACTTGTATAAGCCGGGATGCTGTGGCACAGAAAATAAATGTGATTTTGTTGTGCTAGCAAGGACATAATGTATTCAGTCTTGACATTGTACTTGGGGGTACAGTAACGTCGACCATACTTGTTGTTGGGAGAAACGGACCAACGCTTCTGATGTCTTCAGTGTGCAGACCTCACCCTTTGGAGATTTGTTTTTGAACGTGCTTTATAATTTGAGCGGACCATGTAAGTGCTGTTTTGTATTATTAAGTTTGTAATAATTTATATTTGAAATGTGTAATTTGTATGACTTGAGAAATTAAGATATTTTCATTTATAATCCAAAACAATTGTTCCGTACAAGCAACAATATTTGATGATTAGAAGGAACAATTAAGCTCAAGCTACAGAATGTAGGCAAGCATAATTTCACAAACTATGACCCGAGTTTTCAAATAGTAGATCCCAAATAGTTTCTACATTGATATTATAAAAATGATGAGCATGACGGATGTATATAATTTTGAAATATCAAAAAGTTTACCACGAAACTTATTATTTATGTATTCATCCAAGCAAGAATGCTTTAAAAATTAATCATTTGCACATGAGGAAAGATTATCACAACGTATTTTGGTAATCTTTCTATTTATTATAGTGCCACCTTTTTTGGTTCCGTACAAAGCTTTTCCGATACTGCACCTATCCTTTGCGTTACATTTTACTGGGATGGATCCTTCGGACCGACTTATCTAGCAACAATCCGTGAAGATAACCAACCAAGTTCTAGAAACAGAACAGAACTCTATACCACGGAATTAATGTTAAGAACTGAGATTAAATATTATAGAATAAGATACATGGACATGGCGGTTGATGCCGACTATCTGGTAAAACATAATAAATACCTTATTAAAAGTCGTATTTTGAGGTATGTACCAGACTTCCAATTATCTTAATACTTATACATCTAGATATCTATAATTAACTGAGCGACAATCACAATATCCAACTTTGTGTCAATATTGCCGGCCAGTAAAAGGATCCTATTTTTTTATATATATTAAGTAAGATTTGTAACATTGTCATAAGGAAGACACAGAGAGAAAGAAAGACAGATAGAGGAGAGAGGAGACTTGTTACAAATAAATCTATATTATGTTACGGATATTATACAACAATTTTGCATTGTCAAATTGAATGAATAGACTACTAGATAAATTGAGCCAAATTGATCACATGGAAAATAACCGAGTGACAATGCACCCATATCTTAGTGAATGGCATACTTTGAAAGTTTATCTTGATGCTGGTCTCAAGAGTCTGCTAGACAAGTTCTATCATGATGCCACAAATAGAGCAGTTGCTGGTGCAACAAGTTTTGTGCAAGAATGCACCCAACTCCTATAATTTTTGGTGTTTTATATATTTATAATTAAGATTTTGTTCATCAATTTGATTTAATTTTTGAATAGTTGTCTTCATGGCTAGAGTGAGACTATTTGGTGAAGTTAATTGTGTATGTGATGGTAACACATGGATTATGGGTGACTCAAGATTTCCCTAATTGAAATAGGTTTTACCTAGTTCTTTATACTTACCCACTTGTTCTTTACTTTTTGGTAACATCCGGGCCTTGGCCCCGCTATTCGCCCATTTTTTCGATTTTTATCGAAATGCCCACCCCTAGCAGGCCACCTATAGACGGTGTGCCCACAACTCACTCCAGTTTCTTTTGATCTTTTCTTAGAACCTTGGGAGTATGAGCAGATGTGGGGATGGTTGGGCGGGTGCCACAAGTGGGTAAGTATAAAGAACTAGGTAAAACCTATTTCAATTAGGGAAATCTTGATTTCCCGTCATTCTTTATACTTACCCACTTGTTCTTTACTTTTTGGTATGGACTTCGCAGCCTTCTGGCGGTGGGTCCTGCCATACTCTCTAGGTTCTCAGCAGTAAACTTCACATGCTCACCTAAATAAACCGTAACTAAAAAAGGTTCATTACTTTATGAACCCCTAATGTACGTGAAATGTATTATCATCCAATTGTAATGATAATTTATAGAACATAAATTCAGCATAATTTGTTCCTTCTTTGTATTTACAAGGATATATCATCCAACAATTTTAATAATGTCATTCAACAATCAGAAGAGTTTTATTTCTTGAATAAACTCTTCTTCTTTGATTTTTGATGTCTACCCGCTCTCGCTGTATTCAGTGTTGCGAGAGAGAATGATGCATCATCCCACACCACATCCTTCATATAAAAGGTTGTGAATGTGGTATCTGCTGCCCAAAACGCAGCTCTCATAATCTCCTCCAACTTTACACCTTGGAAGAGAGCCCACGACGTTGACAACGCGCGTGTATCATGAGCTTTAGCTAGTTTAAGATCAACTTGACCTGCTTTCTCATAAGTTATTTTCACCGTATCTACTATCCAACGGGCTATCGTACGTTTCGATGCCCCATGGACCTCCCCTTTCTTAAATGTGAGAAATAAACGTGAGTCTGAGTCTCTCAGACTTTTTGTTCTCTTTAAATAAACCGAAAGTGCTCGACATGGGCACATAAGTCCCTCCTCGGGATCCGAAATAAAATGGTCAAAACTTGACAGAAAGATATCTTTTCCAGGGTTTTTAATGGACTCATTCTTGGCCATAAATTTCCTGTTCGTAAGGAGTCTCACCCCTTTTCCGTTACTTTCCCAACGCAAATGTTTTGAGTCTGGGGATAATGCGTGCAGCTCGCTTACTCTGCGACCTGACGTGACAGCCAATAGAAAAACCGTTTTCAGCGTAACAAATCGCATGTCTACCGATACCAATGGTTCAAAAGGGGCCTTGTTTAGCATGTTTAAGACCAGTGGTAGGCTCCAGTTTGGGATAAGTTCTCTCTTTGGAGGTCTTAGATTAAACATCCCTGTTAATAAGTGACTAAGATCTTTATCTTGCCCCAAAGGCACACCCTCTATTCCTTGATGAATTAGGGAGATTGCAGACCTGTACCCCGCAATGGTAGACGGGCTAAATTTTTGTCTGTCAAATAAGTCTTGTAAAAAATCTGCAATTTTGGCTACAGGTGCATTAACGGGATTAACATTCCATTCTTGACACCAGCTGCGGTATCTATTGAGTCTGGCATCATAAGTCCTCGTTGTAGAGGGCCTTCTGGCCGATGCCATAATATTTGCAGCTCTTTCAGAAAATCCCTTTGCAGTTTTTTGTCCCTCGACAGTTTCCATGCAACTAATTTTTGAGACTTCGAGTCTGGATGGATTAGCTTTCCCTTGTACTGGGAGAGCAGTTTTTCGCTTTCTGGTAGCTTTAATGGGACCGCTATTAGCAAGTTTAGCAACATTGGGAACCACATTTGCCTTGGCCACATAGGGGCTATGAGAATCACCACACAATTTTCCGATCTTATCTTTCTCAACACCCTTGCTAACAGTATCCGCGGCGGGAAAGCATATGCTACAATTCCCTCCCAAGAGGTTGTGAGAGCATCGATTGCCTGTGCACCCGGATCCGGTATCATGGAACAATATATCGGGAGTTTTTTGTTTTGAGACGATGCGAACAGATCTATGTGAGGAGTCTCCCATATCTGGAATATTTGATTGACTACCGTGGACATTAATGACCATTCTGTCAGATAAGTAGGCATTCCCCTTGACAACCTGTCCGCGACCACATTCGTTTTTCCCGGAATGTACGCCGCTTTGGGGATTATACTCCGAGACCTGCACCAATTCAGAATTTCCCATGTTAGATAACAGAGATCTGGTGACCTTGTCCCTCCCTGTTTGTTTATGTATATCATGACTGTTGTATTGTCCGTCTGTATCAACACTCCCTTGTTTTTGACAATGTTTTCGAAATGTTTTAGAGCTAGCAGTACTGCCTGCATTTCTAGCCAATTTATGTGCTTCTTTCTGGCTATTTCTAGAGGCCACTTCCCGCTCACTTGCAAGTTCGCGATGTGGGCCCCCCAACCTATCTTCGAAGCGTCTGTTGTCAAAACTATCTGAGTTTTTTGACAATCCAGTTTCACCCCTTTTGATAGATTCAGGTCGTTCTCCCACCATTTCAAGTGTGTAATTAGACCCTCTCTGATCGTTATTAAACAATCTAAATCCTGACTGTGGGGGCGCCATTGAGATAACAGGTATAACTGAATTGGTCTCATAAATAGGCGTCCCCAAGGAATTATGTGTAGGCAAGCTGCCATCATTCCTAGCACCCTGAGAATTGATCTGGCGGGAACCCTTCTTTTTAATCTGATTTCCCTTACAGCCTCCTTCAAGTGTATAATTCTCACTTTTGTTGGTCTGACTAAGCCTTGTTTCAAGTTTAGATCCATCCCTAAATACTCTATTCTCTGTGACACGTAGAGTTGGGATTTCTTTTGGTTTATCAACAGGCCTAGACGCTCTGTGGTTTGAACTACCATTTTTACCGCGTTTTCTGCTTCCGATCTCGTTTTTGCACTGATTAACCAGTCGTCGAGATATTGAAAGATTTTTATCTGATGGGAATGCAAGAACGCGCCTACTACTGCCATTACCTTTGTAAATACCCTTGGGGCAGTTGACAGTCCGAAACATAGAACTTTGTACTGGTAATGATTTCCCATGACTGAGAATCTCAGGAATTTTCTGTGTTTTGGATGAACGGGAATATGGAAATAGGCGTCTTGCAAGTCTATCTTTGCCATCCACTCTCCCGGGCATAGAGCCTGTAAAATAGCGCTCATCGTTTGCATTTTGAACCGAGCCTTTCTTACAAATTTGTTCAGCGGCTTTACATTCAAGATAGCTCGCATGCCTCCATCCCTTTTTGGAATTAAGAAAATGCGGCTGTAAAATCCCTCTCTGCTTTCGCTTTCTGATACAGATTCGATAGCATTTTTTTGTAAGAGTGAATCTATTTCGTCTATTACGAACTTTCTTGAATTGAGGCACGCAGACAAATTTGTATCCAGGATGCCCCGGAACGCGGGTGGCTGAGCTATAAATTCTATCTGATAACCCAGATGTAGAGTATCGATTACCCACTTTTCGCCCGTGATTGCTCTCCACTGTTTTACAAAATGAGATAATCTTCCCCCCACTGGCTGTGTATTTAATTGAATCATTGTGTTCAGAGAGTCACTGCTTACCACCCCTGCCCCTCCCAGATTTTCCCTGGTAGGTTTTCTTGGGGTATGCAGGAAAGGGGTTTTTCCCTTTGTCCTGAAAGGACACCTGGCGCTGTTGCTGTCCTTGTTTGTTTTCTTGGGACTGTCTGTTTCCCCAGGATTTTTGCCTTGCGGGGCCCGCCGGTCTCTTAAACGGTGGGCCTGCATTTGATTGTTCCGGTCCCCTCTTGTTGGGGTGTTTTACCGAAGCATAACTGCTCGTCTCGCGTACATCCCGCGCAAGATTTGCGTACTTATGCATGACCTCTGAAAATTCGCCATGAAACAAATATTTGCCGTCCATTGGCAACGTCATAAGGTCCCTGTGGGCATTCGAATCCTTAAAGTTAACCTGGGACAGGTATATTCGCCTTCTTGCCGCGACAGAGCGCGCAGTGATTCTCAAAGCGCTATCCGCAATGGCCTCCATTGACTGAAAGGCCGCATGTACCAAATTTACAGCTTCCTCAGGTTGAAATTCCTCTTTCTTACAGAGTACTGTATTTACTGCGTTCAGCAGTAGGGACCCATGAGAGGTCGCCCTGAGTATGACTCTCGCCGAATCATCACACTTTTGCAGGTCACATTCTGCAATTCTTAGATTTTTTTCATGGATCACCGGGTCTGTACGCCCCATATTTCCACTAACCTTGGAGCGAGATACCGCCATGGCTTTGTAAGCCTGGTCCACCCGAGGGACTTTACCATATTTGTCAAAGTCTGATTCCCGGATCATGAATTTTTTAGAATTTACAGAAGTGAAAGGGCTAACATTTCCCTTCTTCATGTATCCCTCTATCTGATCCCATTTCCCCTTCATCAGCCCATCTAAAGGAAGCTGAGGGTAAGCGCTTGTTCTTGGTCTCGCAAATGATTCAGCCACAAAAGACTTGTGAGTATCATCTCTATTTTCATTTTCCAAGCCCAAGTTGTCCTCGTAATAAGAGGGCAATTGATGCATAACAGAGGTCCATAGGACCTGTTTAGCCTTTTCACCCGATTCTTCTATGGTATTAAGCGCACTGCGGGAGCGGGAATGTGAACTTAGAGTCTCCCGTGAATCCTCATCAAAGTGTGAACCTGATCTCTTTCTATTACTATGGCTCGCACTACGAGGGGGATGATTATCCGATCGGTCATCGTCCACGTATATATCCTCTTCATTTTCTGAAGCATGGACGTCTAATTTATCTACCGATTCGTATTCATCCCTATAGGATGGGCGATAAGAGAATTTACTTCTCCGCCCCTGATAACCTGAGATGGAAGGTCCCCCGTCTAATTCCCCCTCCTCGCGTGGGGATTCGGGTTTTCTTCTATTCGCGCCCATCCCCATGGGGGCCATGGTTTGCTTCTTCATTTTATCCTCAAACAAAGCCAGTGCATTCTTCATCATTTTATCGTTTTCCTCACGCATGGAGGCCATTAACAATGCCAGATTAGGACTCGCCGTGACATCCGCCCCGGTCTGACCTAGTGTAGTAGGAGCACCTCCCTCCCCTTTTTCTACATCCTTAGACTTATCATTCGCTGCATCTTTTGCACGATCCTTTTCAGAAGGCTTTACGCTGGTATGCGCTACCTTACTAGATTTTCCAGTTTTTTCTTTCATTTCTCAAATGAACTCGACCACGAGAGCAAACAACAACAAAAAACCTTTTTCTCTTTTTTTTTTTTTTTTTTTAAAAAAATTTTAAATTTTTTTTTATTTTAATTTTTTAAACTTCAAAACCAAAAATCTCTGACCGAATTTTTCCCAAAAAAACGCTCGTCACCAACAGAAAAGGTCTAAAACTATAACCAGCCGCCCGTAGCGGTCGTGGGTACAATAGTTTTCACAATAAAGCAAGAAATTTGGCCGTCTAAAAACGATCCAATATTGCTTAAAGTCGTTTTTATCGGAAAGAAAAACACACGTGTCAGGGTTCCAAATTCTGCACCCGTTCCGATAAAACAACCCGCCTGTTCTGATAAAATACAATTTTCGGCCGTCTTTCACGGTCGCGAAAATTAATATAAACGTATGAACAGACTAACTGAACTGTATATCACCATTTACTTACAATATAATCTTTTCTTCCTGACTGAACTTCCTTTTTTACAAATTATTTAGCGGAGCCAAAAAAAACATGTCCTCCTGACTTGTACGCCCAAAAGAAATTGGAGTGAGTTGTGGGCACACCGTCTATAGGTGGCCTGCTAGGGGTGGGCATTTTGATAAAAATAGCGGGGCCAAGGCCCGGATGTTACCAAAAAGTAAAGAACAAGTGGGTAAGTATAAAGAATGACGGGAAAAGTTAAGTATGCTGGTGAATGCAACCCATAATTTCATGATGTCGTATCATGTCTGGGCATTGGGGGAATGAAACTTGGTAGGTTCCCACATCTTCTTGAAAGGCATTTACTTGAGGAATCCAGTATCCAATGTTCTTATGTTACATTTGAGTTTAAACAACACTTGCGCATGCGCGCACGACAGGAAGTGCCTCATTGCGATTTTGATATTTGAGACGAACGGATGCACGGATATTTGTGTGACGATACAGTACTTTTGACAGAGTTTTATGAGAGGTTTTTTTGAGAGAGCGGGAGAGGATCTTGTAGGGTGAATCTTTTGAGGAGTAAGGTAAACCCCAAGGCGTTATAAGTTTTTGGAGTAGTGTTTTGGAGTAGAGTTTGTTGCTTATATAGTCCAGTCTTTCACAGTCTGTATCTGTTGTTAATGGTGATTATCGAGACGGCGCTGTTGATGGTATAGTCTTTCTCACATTCTGAGTACGGCCCAGTAAGCGTTATGACCATTGTATTGGGAATCTATTGATATTCGTGGTACGCTAAAAAGACTACAACTGAGATTTAAAATCGGGGTGTGATGAGCAAACAACATCCAAAACTGGTATTCTTGGTTATTGCCTGATATGAAATGGATAATGTGTCCAATAGCTTAATTCTTGAATATCATGTGGTAACGAATCAGGTTCATAGACTTCTTCCATAGATCCAACAAGCATTGTGCACATCACATTGAAGATACACACAAGGGAGGAAGCATCACATTGAAGATGCACATGTGGGAGGAAGCATCACATTGAAGATACACATGTGGGAGGAAGCATGACATTGAAGATGCACATGTGGGAGGAAGCATCACATTGAAGCATGACAATACTAGGACTGGGTAGTAGAGGAACAAAGACTTACTATAAGTAGACTTTTGGAACCTACACAATTCCAGAATGTCACAAATCCAGTATTGATGCAAGCCAATTTGCCCAGCCCTTCTTTATTTTTCAATCATTTCTTGCACCTGTGTCCAATTGCTTAATTCTTGAATATCATGTGGTAACGGATCAGGTTCAGCCTTCTTCCATAGATCCAACAAGCATTGTGCGCATCACATTGAAGATGCACATGTGGGAGGAAGCATCACATTGAAGAATGACAATACTAGGGACTGGGTAGTAGAGGAACAAAGACTTACTATAAGTAGACTTTTGGAACCTACACAATTCCAGAATGTCACAAATCATTAGGAACACAGAGAACACTGATTTGCTCGAATTACCGGTCCACATACGGACCGGAGATTTCAGTCCATTACACGCTCGTTGCTACGAGTTCAGCTTGAACGCACACCATATATGGTGACGGCTCTGCCTATTGTATTTGAAACATGCATATTGATGAATTTTCCGAATGGATGGTCGTTATACTAGTGGCAATTCAGCAACCAGTTACAGTATAATGTACGCTTGTGCTGTGTATGTGTCATGTGTATGTGTATCCAACCATCATAGTCAGACAGACGGTTGAGTAAATTTCAGCAGTGAGTCTCATACCAGGGAGGTGTAATCTCTCTGCTCATACATGCATATTTCGGAGTTATCAATTAAAACCCTCTGTTTTCCTAAATCAGCATCATTCGATCATGGAATACCGTCTATATGGAAATGTCAAGACATTGAACTAAGGAGATGTCAACTATAATAAAGGCAGTCAACAATATTATCAATCTGACAAACTGATGCGGATTGAATATAGTTCTTGGTGTTTCCGTAGCCCTTCCGCTGTCCGCTGTCATTATTTACACACACCCCCCCCCCCCCCCCCGCAAAAACCCGATGACAACAACCCGAAAATATGCCTTCTAAAACCCCAATTTTTCGAAAAATTGACGTTTTTACTAAGCACATTGGGGGAAACAGTTTTACCACGGTGTTACGTGACTAAAACACTGATCACCCCCCTCCCCCACACCAACAGGATACCTTAAACATGTTAAACGTTATTGTTATTAATTATATAGAGGGACGAGCACAAAATGTAAAAACATTAGGCCTATAGAGGATATTTTGTGTTGGATTTTCAATGTCGTTGTGGTCTTATTTTAATTATTAAATAAATAATGTTTGGATTGAAACAATTTTAAATGTTTGGTCTGTAGATAGTATAAGCTCTGGTATAAGCAGGGAGGTGTAAGTATAAGCCCAATATTGTTGCTGCTTCTAAAACCACATTATTTGAAACTGAATAATTATTATAAAGTAGCTCATATTATTTCAAAGTTATTGGTTATTTGTTAAAAGATGTGTTTTACCGGGACAATATTTGGCAATTGGAAAACTAAATACCTATACTACTTTATCATATTGTCATCAATTGACTAGCAAACAATTGTGTGCCTATATAAATCTATTGAACATTTTCGGGAGCTTTCTCTAACAATCCTTTTCGTGTAATTGGTCATGTAGTAATCTTATTTGGTCAATAGCTCAATTCTCAAGCGCTTTAAATATACATGATAGCATTGGCCACCAATCGAGTTCTCTCAACGTGTTGTTTGTACGGGAATTGTTCGGGCGTGAATCAAGTCGTGCAGCCCGTCGTGCAGTCTTCTCACTCGTCTGGGTAGTTTAACTCCGCCCTTATATTTGCATTATAGTGCACATTTTACACACTTGCCTGCACCGGTACAATACACAGTTTTGGTCCTAGCAACTGAGTACAATAGACGTTCCAACTCGTTTCGAGCAAATTTGTGCTTAACTATTTTGTCATGTCCAGTATTGACGCAAGCCAATTTGCCCAGCCCTTCTTTATTTTCAATCATTTCTTGCACCTGTGTCCAATTGCTTAATTCTTGAATATCATGTGGTAACGGATCAGGTTCAGCCTTCTTCCATAGATCCAACAAGCATTGTGCGCATCACATTGAAGATACACATGTGGGAGGAAGCATCACATTGAAGAATGACAATACTAGGGACTGGGTAGTAGAGGAACAAAGACTTACTATAAGTAGACTTTTGGAACCTACACAATTCCAGAATGTCACAAATCCAGTATTGACGCAAGCCAATTTGCCCAGCCCTTCTTCATTTTCAATCATTTCTTGCACCTGTGTCCAATTGCTTAATTCTTGAATATCATGTGGTAACGGATCAGGTTCAGCCTTCTTCCATAGATCCAACAAGCATTGTGCGCATCACATTGAAGATACACATGTGGGAGGAAGCATCACATTGAAGAATGACAATACTAGGGACTGGGTAGTAGAGGAACAAAGACTTACTATAAGTAGACTTTTGGAACCTACACAATTCCAGAATGTCACAAATCCAGTATTGACGCAAGCCAATTTGCCCAGCCCTTCTTCATTTTCAATCATTTCTTGCACCTGTGTCCAATTGCTAAATTCTTGAATATCATGTGGAAACGGATCAGGTTCATCGCCTTCTGGCAAACTCGGCCGAAAAGAGACACTTTAAGATTTCTTATTTTACAAATAAAATTATAATAATCCCTATTCTTCTTTTTTGTATCCAGCTGCTCTCACTATGCTTACAGCTATGGAGGAAGGTCAAAATACAATGACTGAGCTTATAAAAACCAGACAGCAGGATGATAAGACAATAGAAAACCAGGTGGAATCCCTGAAGGATACGTGTGTAAGTATGTCAGCAGAAAGGGATGCACTAAACACCTAGTATGATCTGGCAATAATACAGAGATCAACTCAGTGCTACAGTTGATCTACATTGATCTTCTAGCAAACTCGGCCGAATATAGAGGCGAAAGACACTTTTTTAAGATTTCTCATTTTACAAATAGAATAATAATCCCTCTTCTTTTTGTTTTTGTATCCAGGCTTATCAAGCCGAAATCAAAGCCTGCATTGAAGCCAAAATTCTCCATGATAAAATTACGGCCGCTATGTTCTCAAAACTGAAAACAGACCTGGTCACTGCAACAAAAGCTGCCACAATGTCGCAAACAAGATGTGAAGAGCTCAAAGGAGAACTATATGGTGTAAAAGAACAGGTAAAAGATCTTACCACGAGAACAAACGAACATGAAGTTCACCAAATATAATCGCTACAAGTAACATCAACTATCAGGCAACACTGTTTTTGTGTCGTTTTGCATTTAAACATTGATCTTCTGGCAAACTCAGCCGAATATAGAGGCGAAAGACACTTTTTTTAAGATTTCTCATTTTACAAATAGAATAATAATCCCTATTCTTTGTTTTTGTATCCAGCTGCCATCACAGCTCTGGAGAGGTATCAAACGGATATTAAAGCCTGCATCGATGCAAAAATAGTGCAGGATCAGATTACAGCCGCTATGTTTTCAAAATTGAAAACAGATCTTTCTTCTGCCACAAAATCACAAACAAGAATTAGAGCTTACAGTCTCAAATCAAATGGAGGACTTGGTAGAACTCAATACCCAGTTTATTCAACGAAACCAAAGATTTGCATAAACATTGATCTTCTGGCAAACTCAGCCGAATAGAGGCGAGAGACACTTTTTACAAATAGAATAATAATCCCTTTTTTTCTTTTTGTATCCAGCTGCTCTCGCTATGTTTGATGAGGGGAGAAAAGCTATGGAGGAAGTAGAGGACCAGGTGAAATCATTAATTTCTCAACTGAATAGGGACCGTGAAATCAAGGATGCAGAACAACAAAAGGCAGCCCGCAAGATTACCACATTGCAATTTCAATGTGATCTACAAATTTAGAGGATACTACAATAACATCAACTATCAGGCAACACTGTTTTTGTTGTTTTGCATAACATTGATCTTCAGACAAACTCTGCCGAATAGAGGCGAAACACTTTTTTTAAGATTTCTTATTTTACAAATAGAATAATAATCCCTATTCTTCTTTTTTGTTTTGTATCCAGCTGCTCTAACTATGCTTAAGGAAAGTCGAAATGCAATGGCGGAGGTGGAAGACCAGGTGAAATCCATAAAGGATAAGTGCGTAAGCCTGTCGGCAGAAAAAGATGTACTTAAAACAAAGCTTAATCTGGCTATAACACACCGAGATAGTCTCAGTGACACATTGAAAACTCTTCAAAATCAACACAACGCAGTTATGACAGAAAAGAACGGTTTGGCCATGCAAAATTTGAAATTAATTATGGACCTTGAAATCAAGGATGCACTGCAACAGAAGGCAGCCCGTAAGATTGAATAATTGCAATTGCAATGTGATCAACAAAACATTGATCTTCTGGCAAACTCAGCCGAATAGAGGCGAAAGACACTTTTTTAAGATTTTCTATTTTACAAATAGAATAATAATCCCTATTTTTCTTTTGTTTTTGTATCCAGGTGTAGTCAAAATTCTTGGTTGGGTTAAATCTTATCTGTCAAACAGACAACAACTTTTTTCAGAACATTTTCAGAAAATTATTTGTGGAGTTCCACAAGGTAGTTTACTGGGTCCCCTGCTGTACCTCTGTTACAGTAACGATATGGTGTGCTCTGTTCGCAATAAGTTATTATTGTATGCTGATAACAGTGTCATCCTTGTTTCGGACAAGGACCCCAGTGTTGTTTCCCATGAACTCAGTAAAGATTTTGAATCTTGTAATCATTGGCTTATTGACAATCAACTGTCTCTACATGAACTCAGTAAAGATTTTGAATCTTGTAATCATTGGCTTATTGACAATCAACTGTCTCTACATGAGTCTGGAGGATTTAAGCAACCATATGACAGAAAGCCCACACGATTTCTATATACTTCCTGAAAACTTAGGAGAAGTGAGTCGCTTTATAACAAGACAACAAGACGCACTTATGATTGATACAGACATAAAGGCTCTCTTGAATTTCGTACGCATCATGAAGGTCCCACCTGAAGAAGCCAGGGGAGAGTCTGACAGAGGGAAGAAAGACATGGTAGCGCCTGACGGAATCAAGAGAGGAGAGTCTGAGAGAGACGAGGACGTGCCTGGCAGTTCCGGGATAGTGCCTGGCGGAGACGGGGTAGTAGAAAACTGTGACGATTTCCAGATGTTTCGCGAATTAGATAACTATATGTATTTCTTCCCACATCTCACCAGTATGGTGAGCCTGATTCACAAAGCAAGTACAAAGAGCGCATGGGAAAAGGAATGGCTGCAAAATCTGGAACAGTTTAATTCTAATGTCATTAGCGAGACGAGGAGAGGTTGGGCATTTGAGAGTTTAATGTCACTACATGTTAACAGGGTTAATAAGGGTTTCAAATTCGCAGAAAACACAAGTTCGGTAGAAATGGTTGACGTTTCTCAGGTGAACCGGTCATGCAAGAATGTATCTACATTTTGTGAAACATTATTGCTGGATTTGAAGGATTAGAAGAGCGTGTACTACCATGCAGTTCAAACCCAATTTCAAAGGGTATGACGCTGCTTTGTTACATAAGAATAGTGTACACCTCCAACAATATACAGTAAATGCCAGTAGCCACCCAACAAAGCCAATGGATGAAGTGAAAGGACGTGTGCAGAGCAAATTGAGAAATGCACCTTCTAAGCCTAAGTTAGAAGCATACTTTGTAGTCCCTATCCAAATGGCTCGGAGCCATAGCAACTATGATATGTATATTTGTGACATTAATTCTATGCCGACATAAATTAGTTTAGTTACAGAGTTTAAGGCCAAGAAAAATAAAAGGTTTCTCCATAGACTGCTGTATTAACAACCAATGTAACATCTTGGGTACATTTACAAGTTTCAATTGTCTATCCTAAAACTTGAATCCATGATACATAGTAGATTAGCTAAAACTCCTCAAAACGTACAGATTGTGTCACAAGTGTGCTATATATTGTATGTTATTATTATGTTAGGCAAAAATAAAAGAGGTTTGTCCTCCAAAGTGTACATTACATTTTAATATACTAATAATTATGCTAATATGCCCAAGAAGGCAACTAATCATGTCAGGCGAAGGCACGGGATCTTCGCCAAAGATGAAGGAGAAACACTGGACAGTTAGAGTTTGAAACAAATCCCAGACTTCGAGTAATCAAAAAAAATTAGATTAAGGCAAACTTGATAGTAATTCGAATTATTACTTCCCTGTTTTATGTCTAAATAATCAGCATTCTGATCGAATATTCACCACGAGACCGGCACCAGTGCCGAAATCATTCTATTCACGGCGGGTATACGATCCTCATCACTTCGGACTTTATCGGATGTGCGCCGTAGAACTTTGGATGAGTACTTTTCTGCGCAGGAGTGGTTAACATTTTAGGTCAGGTTACCATAGGTCCGACTTCCTGTTCACACGCGGGGGATGGTGGATACAACTCTATTTAATATATATGTAAATTTTTTGGAGTGCAATTCTGATATCCGATCAGAATGCTGATTATTTAGACATAAAACAGGTAGTATACTAATTCAAAATAACCTACCTTTATCAGGTTGTAGACGAACGTCCAACACCACCACCACAGAGTTGTCAATATCTGACGGAAGTACTTTTGGACAAAAAAAAACCGGGATCCGACTTTATCGGATCCCGGATGTGCGCCGTAGAACTTTGGATGTGTACTTTTATGCGCAGGAGTGGTTAACCTTTTAGGTCAGGTTACCATAGGTCCGACTTCCTGTTGACACGCGGGGGATGGTGGATACAACTCTATTCAATATATATGTAAATTTTTTGGAGTGCAATTCTGATATCCGATCAGAATGCTGATTATTTAGACATAAAACAGGTAGTATACCAATTCAAAATAACCTACCTTTATCAGGTTGTAGACGAACGTCCAACACCACCACCACAGAGTTGTCAATATCTGACGGAAGTACTTTTGGACAAATTCAAAAATGAAGTAAAGCAGGAAAGAGGTGCTTACCAAGCACGGTGTGTTTTCAGCGCAACATGTTTCAACTTATCCAAGTAATCAGAAGGGGAATATTCAGCAAATATCAGAGCTGCCAACATTTGCAGCTAATAGACTATCAACAAACTTGGATAAAGCCATAAGGGTGGCAGAGCTGCTAACATTTGCATCTAATAGACTATCATCAAATTTGGATAAAGCCATAAGGGTGGCAGAGCTGCCAACATTTGCATATAATAGACTATCAACAAATTTGGATAAGCCATAAGGGTGGCAGAGCTGCCAACATTTGCATCTAATAGACTATCAACAAATTTGGATAAGCTGGCAACACCATGAGCAGCGTCTGAGGCGTGGAATCCACATGCAACATCAACAGTAGAAAGCCTCGAGCGAGTACAACGTGCGGCAGCCCGCTTCATACATCGTGATTATAGAAGAGAGACCCACGTGACACCCTTAATAACATCTTTAGGATGGGACTCGCTCCACCATCGCAGACTGCTTGCCCAATCAGTGATGTTTTTCAAGATCCACCACGGCCTGGTCAACATCAAATTTCCACCGTGTGTTTCACCTGCCACCTTCTTTGGAAGACATGATCACCGATGATCGCTGCCTGTTGTTTTGGAGTGAATTTAGATTCTGTGCTTGGACTGAACCGTGAATGAGTGTTGAATTCGGAAGCCTGACTACGACACACAATACACACGTGTGAGTTTTGTGTTCAGTTACGATGAGTACGGACAGTGATACCAGCCATGACGGTGGTGAAACACCAACAATGGAAACATTGAACAGGAAACTTGATTCAGTATTGAATATATTGTCGGATATGGAAAAACGGTTTTCTAAGTTGGAAGGAACTGTGTCAGAGCAACAAAAGTCAATAAAGAAAATAGAGGACCAGGTAGCAGACAATATTGAGAAGTTATTTTTGCTCGAGGACCGGATGAATCAAATCACTCCAACACAGGCAACAATTGAAAAGTTAACAGACGGAGTGGAAGACCAAGCGAATCGTTTGAGGAGGAACAATGTAGTATTGCACAATGTTCCCGAAGAATCAGAGGGAAGGGACAATTACAACTGTTCAACTTTTGTTATTGACTTTCTTCGTGATCATATGAGTTGGAGGATGCAGATAATGTTGAAATTGAACGTGCACACAGGTCGCCAACGGGACCCCGCAGAGCTGGACGAACAAGACCCATACATGTCGAGCTACTACGGTACCCAGATCGAGTTACAATTTTGAAGCAAGCCCCACGCACATTGAAGAATAACCCCTTTCATGGAAATAACATTTTCATTTCGGATGATGTTACCGAAGCAGTGCGGAAGCAAAGACAGCAGCTTGTCCGTGTGAAGAAACTGTTACAACAAAAACATCCAGGAAAGCGTGTTTTTATCCCGCATGTGGTACCTGCAGTTTTGCTACGCGAGGACACCAATGGAAAATTGGTGAGAGTGAGACCCGGCAAATTTCTGTCTGGTCTATATGACAGAGCTGCCAACATTTGCATCTAATAGACTATCAACAAATTTGGATAAAGCCATAAGGGTGGCAGAGCTGCTAATATTTGCATCTAATAGACTATCAACACATTTGGATAAGCTAAACACAACACCAAAAGTAATTCCCCCCTAAACAATTCGTCATAACATCGTAAGATAAAACATTTTACCAATAAAACTTAGTTAGAAATAATCCTATGACTGTTTCCTAAGTGGTGTTTGAAAATGAAAGATGTCCAAGACTTCATGGCTGAATAAGCTCAAAAATAAGACAAAAACTGCCCTTCTCAAAAGTCACAACTCACTATGCTAACATCCGAGCCAAGAATGGGATTTACATGGCTGAATGATCATGAATTGATTAAACATTACAGTAAATTTTGCTCAGCCACGTGTACTTTTCCATTAGTGAGAAGCAATTCATAAATTTTTGTGACTTTTGAGAAGGGCAGTTTTTGTCTTCCATTTGAGCTCATTCAGCCATGAAGTAATGGAAATCTTTCATTTTCGAACATCACTTAGGAAACAGTCACAGGATTATTTTTAACTAAGTTTTATTGGTAAAATGTTTTATCTTACGATGTTATGACGAATTGTTTAGGGGGGACTTACTTTTGGTGTTGTGTTTATAAGGGTGGCAGAGCTGCTAACATTTGCATCTAATAGACTATCAACAAATTTGGATAAGCCATAAGGGTGGCAGAGCTGCTAACATTTGCATCTAATAGACTATCAACAAATTTGGATAAGCCATAAGGGTGGCAGAGCTGCTAACATTTGCATTTAATAAACTATCAACACATTTGGATAATCCATAAGGGTGGCAGAGCTGCTTACATTTGCATATAATAGACTATCAACAAATTTGGATAAAGCCATAAGGGTGGCAGAGCTGCTAACATTTGCATCTAATAGACTATCAACAAATTTGGATAAGCCATAAGGGTGGCAGAGCTGCTAATATTTGCATCTAAAATAGACTATCAACAAATTTGGATAAAGCCATAACGGTGGCTAAAGGGTAACCAGATGAAAACGACATGAACAAGCATCAGCCATAAATGGAGGGATCTACAAGCAGATGCTAAAACATAATACACCAAAAATAGGAAACTGTAAATACAAATTTCTGTTATAGACATAAACTGACCCTTTTCTTCAAAGTAAAAGAAATATCACCATTTCACATTGATATTCACATACAGAATAAATCTATCTTAAATCCTGGTTCAGGGGTAGAAATTCGGTGCGAATTCGCGATTCGATTCGCGCGGGAACAAAGCAGCGCGAATCAAATCTGATCACGTTTGATCCCCCTCCCAAATTCTTATTTTTTTTCTTTATTTTTTTCTTATTTTTTCCCCTTTTTTTTAAACTTTTTTTTCTTAGTCAAAAACAGGATCTTAGATGACACGTATTTGACCCTTAATAACCAAAATAATACCCCTTGACCCACACCATTAGGGATAGTAACTTCTAACCCAAGATCTTTTACTAAATTATTGAATTCATTCTGATCAGAATTTTTTTTCCACACGGTTTTCTATTTCAAAATCAACAAAATCTTAATTTAATAAACGTCTTAATAAATGGCTTGATACTTGAATGTCTTTATACTTACAAAGGGGAAACAAAACAGGTCATACTCGGTCTCATTACATTTTTCATTGACTCATCAATATGGGCAAACATTTTTTGATTCACAAAGTTGTTGCGAGAATCAATTAATACGTGGTTTGCATGAATCAATGATTTGCGCGAGACCTTATCTGCGGGAATCAAATTTAGAAAATTTGATTCCCGCACTTGGAGACGAATTTCTAGGCCTGTGGTTAATAGGGACATATCTATTTCCTTTCACATGTGTCATGTTAATTAACCTGCTACAATGTTCAGGGTGGCCATTGTTTGTTTTGTTCATGGAGCTAAAAACATTTTGCAAATATTTTCTCAGCAGAAAGTTGGACGGAGAAGAATATGGAACAGTTGGGTCTGATAAAATAACCATCCAAGTAAAATTATTTGCATCCCTCTATAATTAGAAATATTAGGTGGTTTTAACATCATTTTTTTATTTTATTATTATTTCTTTCACTCTTTTTCTTTCATTAATTTATCATAATATTATGGAATTTAACTGGATTCACTACATTTTCCGGCAAGCACAACATTGTGCATTATATATTTTCTAACATATCCACAATGTTGTGCTTGCAGGACACCTTCTTTAAGTATTCATTAGTTTGCCGATGTATGAAATAGTCAAGATATCCACTAATTATGATCAGTTCTTCAGCAAACAGAAGATCACCATTATATTCCTTCATTAGATGACATCGCAAACAATGCAACGTGTGAGGATGACAACATGTTGCTGTTCACATTATATCACACATTGTATGGCCATTGCTTACAGAGTACACCAGCTTCATACAATTACATTGTTATTATCATATCAAAATAACATGATAATTGATTCTGGTAAGTTTTCAAGTGATTAGGGTTATTTACGTTGGTATTTTAATCGTATCCAATATTAAAGTTGGCTCAAATAAGTAATAATAGATTTGGACCATAAAACCATAAACATAAATATATACCTATTTACATTTGTGTACAAAATATCAAAACATTATTTACAAAACTTTGACAAAATTGTGCAAGTTCATGTTGCAACTTTGTGTAATTAGACTTACAGCTATCCATGTTTAACTTACATCTCATAACCTAACCCTGGTTTAGGGTTTTTGACCGGGATCACAATTTTTGAGGAAAAAACACCAACTATATGCAACTTTGTGTAATTAGACTTACAGCTATCCATGTTTAACTTACATCTCATAACCCTAACCCTGGTTTAGGGTTTTTGACCGGGATCACAATTTTTGAGGAAAAAACACCAACTATATGCAACTTTGTGTAATTAGACTTACAGCTATCCATGTTTAACTTACATCTCATAACCCTAACCCTGGTTTAGGGTTTATGACCGGGATCACAATTTTTGAGGAAAAAACACCAACTATATGCAACTTTGTGTAATTAGACTTACAGCTATCCATGTTTAACTTACATCTCATAACCCTAACCCTGGTTTAGGGTTTTTGACCGGAATCACAATTTTTGAGGAAAAAACACCAACTATATGCAACTTTGTGTAATTAGACTTACAGCTATCCATGTTTAACTTACATCTCATAACCCTAACCCTGGTTTAGGGTTTTTGACCGGGATCACAATTTTTGACGATAAAACACCCAACTATATCGCCGGGAACCTGCTGAGATTTGATCAGGGGACCCTCCGGACTCCGGCCCTATGTCCCACCCACTTAAGCCACTTCCCCCAGCTACTCGTTAACGCAATATACCGGCGGCGCAGGCATTTGGAGAGGGACTTGGGATTGGCATTTTTTAGCATTCAGGGGGGTTAGGGTTAATGGACCCTATGAGGTTGGTCCAATTTAATAGTGCTAATCTCATTACAGCCTATTTGAAGAATGGCAGCCACTATGATGGCCATATTTTAACTGGATAGATACAATAGGAGAGAGCGAGCTGTTCTCGTTTCCCCCTTTTTTGTGTGTAAAATCTGGAAAGTTTGCAAAGAATGTGCAGTTGGGTGTGCGGAGTCCTCAACTGAAACCCATATTTTTTATTAAAACAAATCAAATCCTATTTATGTACTAAAAAGTCAATTGAGCATACAGTTGCCATGGAAATAACCTCAAATATTGCTGGCAAAAACCTGTATGAATTATTTTAAGAAATGTGTTTGAACACCGACTTATTTTTTAGATTGTTATTTTACTGTAGCACTCCAACTCATACTTTATGTGTCACGTAAAATTAGAAACTTGTCAATGGTTGCTTATTGAATGTTCCCCATAAAATATTGGCGAAGAATATGCTAAGACAAGCTAGAAGTGGCAATCTCTATGTTTTGTTATAATAATTTGGTCCTGAAGAAGTCAGAGCTAATCCCTGACGAAAGCTTGACAGATTAAAACTCGTCCGACGGCGAACCCGTTAAACTTTTAACTTATATTATGAATACCCGTCGTAAAAGCCTATCTCACAATTTTACAATAAGCTAGAGGTTGTACCAATTTTAGAATCTGCAAAGTTCAACGTCATCAGAAAGTGGGTGAGCACATCAGAAAGTGGGTGAGCACTGCCGGATCTTTAAATTAATTAAGATGCTTATCCGTATCTGTATCTGTAATCAAAATCAAATTCACAAATCACTTGTTTTTACTTAGACCCTATAATATTTTCTCAGACACCATTTTGAGAATTGGTTGATTAAGGGGTCCACCCCATCATAATTGTTTGACCTAGCGGGAACCCTGGGGTCGCTTCTTTTTTGAGTTTGACTATAGTTACGCTGTGAAGCAATTGTTTATAGCCCACCTATTTGGTACGGTACTGAAAACTATAATACAAAATACCACATAAATAAAATATAAATAAATAGGTTGAGACATCCTGGGCCCTATTTCATAAAAGTTAAGATTAGTCTTAACACTTTCCACGCGGCAGGCGGCTGCAGACGACATTCCAACATTTCACAAAATGTTTAAAAAATGTCAAAATTATTGGTTGTCATTAACATATTTAGAATCACCATGAGAAATGCATTGACATAAGTACAAACATGCCTAGTATTGGGTCAGTAATCCTTGAGATAGACTTTGAAAATTGTGAAAGGTTTCTGAAAAATCTGTTTATGGTATGGTAAAAATAATAGCCGCGTGGAAAGTGTTAAGGTGAGTTATTCTTTTTAAGTGTTTTAGAATTCATAATTGGAACTTCATGAAATAAGACGCGTGTCAAATTGGACACCTGGGTCCTAATTCATACCGCTCAAAAAGGGTGACCAAGGAAAAAATCTGTGATTTTTATCTTCTTCACAAGGCAGTCACATGCTCATAAATAACTATTCTTGAGTCCACTTACAAAGAATCATATCTTTTACGAAATAGAGCCCTGGTCACACAACATTCCATGCATTAATGTTTCATGAGAATGCCATGAAAAAAATCATAATAACTGCATGTGAAATCATAATAACTGCTAGCCTGCTATGTGAAATCATAATAACTGCTAGCCTGCTATGTGAAATCATAATAACTGCTCAGAAACCAACACTTGAATGTTGGAATCTAATAACTGTAATTTACGTTTACGTAGCCACAGCTTGAATGATGGAATCTAGCGCTTTCTCCACACCAAGGCACGTCATCATCTTCTGGAATTCTTCCGGTGCCGATTTCAGAATGTTCTTGTCGTCTATTTTGTTCACTGAAGAATACAAATGATAAAACAAATACACTTTTAACACGAATACCTCATTTATGTTTTGTAAATTGAAAACAAACCAAGGATCTGTCCAAGACAACAAAAAATGGTGTTTGTTGGTAGTGATTTTTATGTTATCCATTTATAATAGCAATGGGATTTTAGTGTCAACCACAAGTTTTCATATTAGGCCAACAAAAAAAAGAGTTGTGTTGCCCTCATCAAATTTACGAGAAAAAAAAATGGGGACCTGGTTGTTTTTTTGTTAAAGATTTTTTTAGATTTTTTGGCTTTTTAAAGATTTTTAGTTTTTCTTAATATTTCAACACTATTTTTACCTATCTTCCGGTTTATAAATGTGTGTAAAAGCCAATAAAACCCAGAAAACCATACAACAAGCTCGGGTTTGTACTCCACGTACAAGAAAGAAAATGCAACTATAATCTATTTGGCCTTCACGAGACAGTGACGTTACTGCGTATTCTAGTAATTTCAGAACATAACGCGCGTGCCTTCTCCAGGCACGTTGAAAGGCGGAAAATACATACGTGTGCGTAACTGCTGCCCCGGTTAAATTACGTCACTGTCCAGAGGAAGCCAAATAGAGTATAGTATAATGTTTTTATTTAGTCTCATTCTCTCCATCATTGTATTGTATACTGAATTTAAGACAACATGTGGATATTCCATACTTTCAAGCAGTTTCTGTTATAGAATCAAGGTGAATATTTTGACATGAATGTGTACTTCAAGAAAGAAAATATTCACCATTGGGTAGAAAATACAGCCAGTATGCATTTTCCTTAGTATCTTCACACATGTTGACTTAAATAGGAATAAAAAATGGTTAATTTGGTATACTAAAAAAATATTAAAAATCCGGCCGGCCGACCTTCTCGATATTAGGCTTGTGAGGGCAACACAACTATTTATTTATTTTGGACTTATGAGTCCAATAGAAACATGAAAGCATCAATGTATACTTGGAACAAGAATGTGAATTATATTTTCAACACAAAATATTTTGAGATAGTGCATTTTTAAGGTCTTTGTTAAATGGCAATTTGTCCCAGTCTTTATATTTTTTATTCAAATATTAAGGTGGCTAACTCGGCTACGGTGCCCGGCAATGATTTGCTTCAAAATAACAGAGGATGTGTATATTGATAAGAAAAGATGATATGCCAAGTTTGAATTTTTTCCAAAAAGCCGTTTTTGATTTACAGAATTTTTCGTTATTTGAAAACCCATTGACTTAATACAGGAGGCGTAGCCGAATTCCCAAAATACTGCCAAATTTCAGAAAACACATAGTTTTGTAAATATTTTTTTCTCTTCTTTAAAATCAATGTTTGCTAAAGACTTTTATTTTATTTTGATGCCAAAACACCAAGGTATCACACAATTTTTTTCCCACCACAACTGAGTGGTGATGGATGTTTTTTTTACTAGGAATGTTAGTACTTTTTCACTATTTTCTAGAAACACTATATTGCCAAATTTTGTGAATTTCTACAGCAAAAACTACATGTTCAATTTGCACAAACAAGGTGTCATATTAAAGGTAATTAAATTTAGAAAGTTATCTCGTGAGTTTTTACTAATTAAGTGTTTCTAGACCTTTTTACAGCCTTTTGAAAATTTCCCTAAAATCAAAATTGAAAACAATATTTTTTTTCAAAAAGTAAACACTGTATTTGCAAAAACTCACGAGAGAATTTAGGTAATATGCTTATATATTTATTCCCAAAATTTCATGGCCATAGCACTTTCCGTTTGGTCTACAGAAATTCCAGAAGGTGAAAATTTAGGGAATTTTCAAAAAATAAAGAAAAACATAAGAAATTTCAAAAATGATCCGAAAGTCCTGAAATAGGTAGAGGAAAGACTTATCTTTACTGTGGTCTCAATATAAAGAGTATAGATTCTCCCAGAACTTATTGTTCTTGGGACTCCCCTGTCGAAGCCTGCTTACCGTGGTTCGATGTTTTGATCTGACTAATTTGCATCTCTCCCGGAGATGCGGGCATTCCAACTGAAGTATTTCTAATATTTCAAACTAGAAACACGGGTCACCCTGACGTGACGTCACCCTATATCACGCGCCAGTCCGTCACCTAAATTTCGCTTGGACATCTCGAAATCATCCAAACTACTTCTGCTTTTTATCGCAGTGGGGTCGGGCGGCCGGGCGATCAAAACATCGAACCACGGTAAGCAGGCTTCGACAGGGGAGTCCCAAGAACAATAAGTTCTGGGAGAGACTCCCCTGTCGACCTGCTTGCCGAATGGTTCGATGTTTTGATCTGACTAATTTGCATCAACCCAGTTTAGCACAGAACACTGGAGGAAAAAAGCCAAACACCGTGTATATTATTTATTTAATTTGAAGGATCAGATCTTGAAAGGCCCACATCATACTGATGTTAGAACCAGATAATCGAACCAAGGTAAGCATAGCTTCAGTTTAGCGTTTTTACTCAAAACCCAAGAAGCCTAGCTTAAACCTACAAATAAATAACTGATAGACCAACTAACCTAATTTCTTGGATGTCTGTCCGCAACTGGTCCGGCTAGAACCGTGCGGGCAAACTGCCCCCTGAGCGAGTTTCCGTTAATGCTCCTGTAGTAGGCAGCGGAAAACGTCGAGGCGGCCTTCCATGAAACAGCCTCACATATTTCACCTATAATCACCTGGATGACCACCGGTTGGTACCACCAGTGGAGTTCCTCCTTGATCAGGTCTGAGATAGGAACCATCCTGGACACTGAGTGAACGCTTGGCTTGTAGTGCGCCAGCAGGTGAATCTGAATTATCCTCATATGGAACCGACAGAGCGGGATCAGATCTACCATGCTGGCCACAAGACCCAAAACTTTGAGCCATGCTACCGCCGGCGCTACACTCGCTCCCGCTAGGATGCGAGCGCAAGCAGCCATTTTGTTTACTCGTGCCAGGGAAGGCATAACCCGACCCTTCGACAGGTCTAGTCGTGCCCCGAGGTATATCGGAGACTGTGTCGGAACGAGACTGGACTTCTTGTAGTTCACTACAAATCCCAGTCGCGTAATCACCTGGATGACTAGCTGTATGTGGTGCGCTGTCTCTTCTCAAGACTTCGCATACACCAGCCAATCGTCCAGATACTGACATATGTTGACGCACCGGCGTCTCAAGTATGCTCCCACCTCTCTCACTACCCGGGTAAACACCCTGGGTGCAGTGGAGAGGCCGAAGGGCAGACATGTGAACATGTACGCCTGGTCTTGTACTTGGAAACGCAACCATTTCTGGTCTTTGGGAGCAATCGGAACGTGAAGGTAAGCATCCTTGAGGTCCAAGGACGCTGCCCAACAGCCTTTGATCGGGCAGCGGAGGACGGAGGCCAATGTTTCCATCCTGAAACGCTGAGGTTTGAAGTGATCGAAGTACTCTGTCGGCGGGCAAAAAGGTTTGCCTGCGACGCGAGTGCGATGGCGGGGTGAGAGTGAACTCGATCTTGTAACCCCGCTCTACCGTCTCCAGTAGCCAGTTGGTCGGCGAAATGGTGATCCATTCCACGCTGAACTGAAGCAAGCGCCCGCCCACCGGTGGAAACGAGTCCACCGGTGACACCACCGTCTCGGGCGTTCACCGCCCTTGGACGCTGCTGGACCAGAAGACTTCCCCTGGCCACCACGACGTCTCTTCCCAGAGGAAGGAGTCGAGGCGGCAGCGGGCAAGGCTACCGAAGGTACCGCACCAGAAGGACCTGAAGTGGAAGGTTTCGTCGAAGATCTCCGTTTACCAGATTTCTTCGATTTCTTCTTCCTCTTCTGACCCTTCAACGCCGCCTCCGTATCTCTCATCCAGAACCTCTCTAGCTCGCTGTTCTACCAGCTCGCAGAAGCGGTTTCCGAAGAGAAATCCCCGAGTAGAGAGCTCGACCTTATTGAGCGAGTCAGCGAACTGCTCAGGAGGGAGAGTGCGTTCGATTGGCGTAGAGATGTAAGCCTGTGAGCCGCGGACATCGAAGATTGCAAGGACTTGTGAGAGAGATCTGACAATAGATACGCCTCACGAGCAATCTCCGACGCCGAGCCTGATCCCGAAGCAGTCAACCTCGTAAGGTGTTCCGCTACGGTGGAACTGAATGCGGAAAGCCTGATAGACGCCCGTAGGCGACTATCAACGGACTTCAAACACTCCTCCCAGTACGGGGAGTACGTTCCACTATCATGAGCTTTTCCCTCAACTGGTAGGCGTTTTTGTATCTCCGGGTCCATGGTAGGCACCTTGAGATACGTGTTGAAGTCATCATCCGTCACTAGACAGCCTTTCTTGTAGGCCTTATTAGACGGAGGAGACTTCGCCGCCTCCCAGACAGACGCCAAGTCTGCAGGAAGAGTCAGCGCTGGCTCAACTGATTCCGAGAGTAATGGACACGTAAAGCTAAACACACTAGGTGTGACCGCTGGACGACGCGACTCGTAGGCAATGCCTAAGTCCCGCGCAACGCGGGACAAAATCGAGTGCGTGTCTAACGGAAAGCCATTAACTCTCTCCTCAGCTGGTAGCGGGGGAAGAGGCACCGACTCGTCAGAACTCGTCGGCTCGCCGTCCTCTCCCGACCCCTTTCCCTCGTCTGCAGAGTCAGACGAATCCGACTCGGATTCATCCTCACTCACTGGACGGGCATCATCCGAACACACATCCATATCCACCACGCCGGCAACCGGCACAGGGACTTGGACGGGTACTGATGAAGAGGGGGTACTCCCGCCGAGATCAGGGCGAACAGGGTTCACCGTAGGATTCCCAGCACTAACTACCGATGGAATTTGAGGAGGCGGCACGCTCTGCGCCTGAGAGGTGAATTGCATGCCTGTCCAGACTGCCACGGGTAAACCATACCCGGCGGCTGTCCGTACTGGCAACCTCCTACACCGTACGGGTAAGCGGGAGGGCTAGCAGCCTGCGTAAGCAAAGGGTTGTACGACCCTTGCCATGCTGGTGCTTGCGCCCAAGGTTGATATGCTTGGTACTGGGCCCAGGGCCCTGCACTCGGCATACAGCCTGCCGCTGTGGCGTAACCACTCATCCCCCCCCCCCCCCCCTTGCTGCAACAAAGCCTGTTGCTGCATAGGAGCGTTTGAGTAGAACGCATGAGTATTATCCGCAGCCACCGAAGCGGTTGGAATGGTACTCATCATGGGATAACCTTGTCCTAATCCTCGATCACCGTGACCGGGAGGATAATGACTGGTAAATCCACTAGACATAATACCACCATTCGGCGTGGACGAGTGAACACTCAATCCTGCCTGAATAGGGCGATTATGGCTAATTGCTCCCTGGTTATCAACCGTGGCTAATCGTAAGCCGACTGGAAAACCGGGGGGCGGGGGGGGGGGGGGTAGATCTCTGAGAGGTCTACTAGCGGAACAAACAACGGCAGGCTCAGGGCCGCCCGCCATCGTTGTTACCACCGACTGGCTGGTAGGTGTACCCAGGCTACCCGAGGTAGCTAGGGTGACTCCCACCGCCAGCGAGCCAGTTACTAGTGCGGGGACGAACCCCATACTCTCACTGGCAGAAAGCGCCGTAGCTGCGGGCACCGATTCTCTCGGACCGCTGCTACTGACACCCGGCGTGAAAGGTACCAACTCAGGGGTCGACATAACCCCCAAGCTTTCGCCTAGCTCGCCTGACGGAGTAGTGTACCAGTCCCGCCTTTCCACCACTCAAGCCGACCGTTTCTACATGCCGATCAGGCCGAGCCTGATCGTTAGCCGAAACAGCCACGGAAGCTCCGGTTACAGAGCTTCCCTCCCCCGTAAGAAGGAGGCCGTCGGACGAACCAACGGACTTTCTACCTACAACATTAACAACACTGATACTGCGGGTGCGCAACCCTTTCGCAAAGCCCTTTTCCAAAGCATCAAAATGCACAGCAGTAAGGCCCTTACAAAAGGAAGCACATTGATCTGCTCGTGAGCACGATCGGTGGGCAAGACATAATACATGTAAGTCCCAATCGGGAATGAGAACGGGGCACTCAGTACATTGGTGCGACATGATCAATTATGGTACACAGAACGCTGTAGAAGTTATAACGTAGATAGGTAGTAAACCAAGCGCTAAGCGGCGAAAAGTACAAGGCTGCTGGGCTGGTTTAGTAATGTAGTAAGACGAATTTTAATCAATCTATTGAACTTAATGAATAAAGATAGAAATTCAGTCAAACGTGTATATATGACACGGGTTATCTACCACTGAAGGGGATTATCCGTGACTCAACTATTATATGTCACAGGGCTTTCGTTCCAAAAGCTGTAAGGATACATAATATAGGGTATACACGTTAATAACTACAATACACAGACTACATCGATTTATATAAAGATACATCACCAAGATCCATAAACGATATTGTCCGTCACAAAATAATAATCCCAGCGATTCCAATACGAGTTCAATAAAGATCCAAAGCGTATCCGGACTTGCGGAAAATATTATTACTAAAAAACAAGTAAAATGGCGGACTCCTCGGAAAATTTTAGAATTTTACGTTCAGTTTTTAATTGAATTTTGGTACTATAAAGGTCCGAAATGAAACAAAAACGGTCCGATTTTAAGCGTATAAAATCCAGGAAAACCACCCACACAGATTATGCACGCCAGTGGCAAAATTCTCAACTCAGGATCTGTAAAAATCCAGTATAACGGGAGCTCTGCAAAAACACAACTTTCGAGGTGTCCAAGCGAAATTTAGGTGACGGGCTGGCGCGTGACATAGGGTGACGTCACGTCAGGGTGACCCGTGTTTCTAGTTTGAAATATTAGAAATACTTCAGTTGGAATGCCCGCATCTCCGGGAGAGATGCAAATTAGTCAGATCAAAACATCGAACCATTCGGCAAGCAGGTCGACAGGGGAGTCATAATTGATTTGGTATTACAGCAGTTTTTCTGTAGTGGTGTAGGAGCCGAGTTAGCTACCTTAAATACAACTTTGTTATCTTTGTTGTGCGCATTTTGGTTGGTTGTGTTTCAAAACATGATAATCCATAACTGATAAAAAGGTATTTCTGACTACATTAGGCTTTGACAATAACTTTAAAATTGGCTGTAGTAGGTTTGCAGAACTATGAGAATGATAAATCCACTACATCTAAATAATAGAACTAAACTGCTCAAAAAAAGTATGGAATATTTTTTCAAGCACATAATTTTTAAATATCACCGAATATGTTCATTAAGTGTAATATATCATTTAAAAGCTGTTGTGTTCATCTTTACAATGATATCCAATTTGAAGCAATCGCTTGTTCCAGTGCTCAGCCTCATGCTTGAGAACATGGGGAGGTCGCAATCTGAAAGTGCCAAAATCAAGATTATTTTGTGCTTAAAAAATCAATAGATCATCCATCACACTACACTGTAGTGGTCAATGTAACGCTTCATTGAACAGACGACAAAGATGTTCTTTTGAGCACGAAATAGTGTTGATTTTGGCACATCAGATTGTGACCTCCCCATGTTCTCAAGCAAGTAGCTGAGCACTGGGGCAAGGGATTGCTTCAATCTTGGTATCATTGTAAAGATGAACACATCAGCTTGATATGGATATATAACACTTAATGAACATATCCCGCGATATTTGAAAATCTTGTGCTTGAAAAAATATTCCACACTTTTTTTGAGCAGTTTATATGGCACCGAAAACTAAGTTCTTACTATGAGTGGACGCCTTTACATGGAGTTCTATCGAGGGTTCTGTTTTGCCAGTGAGACTTATTGGGATGGTCCAGCTAACCAAATATACAGCCCTGGAAAGAGAAATGAAAATAAATACTATACAGATAAATACAAACCTTTTATTGATTGATCCACAGGATTATTTAATAAATGCAAAGCAGAGCTACCAACTCCACAATCTTACAATCAGGAAGATTTGGTACAGGAATCAGGAAGATATTAAAAATTATAAAGAATCCTATGGGCAACCAATTACGGAAATCAGGAAGATTGATCATTTTTTTCCATTTCAACAAGAGAATATCAGTCCATTTTCAGGAAGTCTTCTGCGGAATCAGGAAGGGTTGGCAGCTCTGCAAAAGTTAGTGGTCTACGTACCATTTAGATTACCAATGTTTCCCTTTCAGATAGCTATGGGCGACTTGTGCTTTTACTTGAGTTAGACTAATCATGAACTCAAGTAACACTGTAAAGCGCAACGTTGACTTTAATTTGACTAGGTCCACAAATACTACTTTCAAACAACTGCATTGGTAGGAGTTCAAGTCCCAAATGTGATCTTATTTTTCTTTAACTGATCAGCGGTAGTATTAAGGTCCAAACGCCAGGGGTCTTTTTCACCCCCGAGCATGCAAAGAATAGACAATGGGGGGGGGGGGGGGAATATTTTTGCAAATAGCGACCGTAGGCTACAGGTCCATAAGTTAGGTGTCTGATTTCATCCAAAATGAGGGGTGAAAATTTCATTTGGAGGGTTCATTCAACCCAATTGTTAATGCTACCCTTTCTCCTGATGTCTCTTTTCATATTAACACAACATAATTTGTGGTTTCTCTACTTTTATTTGGATTATGAAGACCTTTCTTTCTTTCCTTACCCATTATGTCTTGGCTGACTAAACTGCATCAGTGCTCCACAACTTCCTTGTGGTAATGTCACAGCTTCTGTGTACTGTTTCTGAAATCAAATAAAGTTTGTTGATACACTATTTAAAGTACAAATGGTGGCAAACAAACATGTGATAAAAAAATGTGTTAATTGCCCGATCAGGCAAGGCTAGGTCAACTTTTACTTGACAGAATTTGCCTGAATAATATCGCAATATTTGTTAAGACTTAGAAAATGGTATAGATGGGTCAGATTTCTTGCAGATTAGGCTATTTTTTGCCATCATTATTTCGGTAAATAGTAGTAAACTACACAAGCGCGGCAGTCACCATTTTCCCTTCCCATCATGCAATAGCCGCTATCTTTAACTGACCAAAATCATTATTACGCATATGTGTGACCGTGGGAACGGTCAATTTACAATTTTTCCATTCATAACATTTTTGTCTGATTGGGAAACCCGAAGCCCGAGAAAATGATGTCATGCTATTAATTTGTTACCACATGTTTTGAAAGGGGCACTGAGAGATACGTAATGGAGTGCGCCCTCAATTTTGCACCCACGTAATACTAAGCACATACTAAATAACATGTAAAATTTCAAGATGTGGTCATTTAGATGTACATCACATTAAAATTAGCCACATTCCGCACCACTAGCCACATAAATTGCTTCAACCAAATGTGACCAGTCGCGTCAAAAAGGACATGTTGTCGGCAAACACAGTTTTAAGATAGAGGCCAATACATTTGGTGAAATATAAAGAAAATAATAGAAACAAATATGCTTCTTCGAATCATATCTGGTGATTACAAAGTCCCATTACCTTCAAAATGATGTCATTTTAAAGCTTAACATGTGCTCTTTCAAGTTCTACCAATAACTTAGATTTGACTTGGGCCTCCAATATGTCCATTTTGATGTGACGGGCACAGGCTGAAAAAGTAGGCAATATGGAAAGCTCCTTGCAGGGAAATTTGAGCATTTGGAGGGAAATTTTGGCATTTGGAGGGAAATGTTACTCTTTCTATAAGAAATGCATTCCATTTTGGAGGGAAATTTGGAATCGCTTGCCGGGAAAAAAAACATTTTTTCAGGCCATGGTGACGGGTCACAAATTTCTATCTAGCGCCATCATTCAACCCTTTCCCATAAATTATTACAATTCAGGGTTCGTAAATACCTTATCTATTGAAACAATTCATTTTTCTAAATTTCATTTTTTCCCGGCAATCTCTCAGTGCCCCTTGAATCAGTCCTCCTCTATGGATGTGAGGCATGGACAGTCACCCCAAAGCTTAGTAAACAGCTGGACGGATGGTTACACTAGAATGCTATGAACAGTGTTCAACATCAACTGGAGACAGCATGTGACAAATGAGGCAATTTTTTGTTGTTGCTAATCCAAGCATCAGAAAACTTTTTTTAAACTTTTTTTTTAAAAATAAAAAAAAAAAAATCCCAAAAAATCCCAAAAAATCCACACAAAAAACAACCTAAAAAATGTGTTTAGGTCTCAGCGCATAGACCTACGCGCCGTGGCTCATTTCACATACCAATGCGGTAAGTTTGTCAACCAACCTTAAAATGACTGAATGTCTTCTCTCTATGTCTGAACCATTCTGCATACTGAGCATAGCCATTAAGGAACGGCTCCAAAGCGCAATTCTCTTCCATCTCCTTGACAATCTCATCTAATTCCCACCTGACTTGATCATCCACTGTTATTGTTAATGTTGTGATGACTGCCCTCGTTTCTTGTCCCGTTAAAATTGGTGCTGTGGTTTCATTTCTTGGAACCTGTGGTTAGAGGCAATATATGTATTGGATGAATCTTCTAAAACATACAATTGATTAGAATAGAAATAGAAGTGCTAGGCATGGGTATCACCAGTATTTCTTTATCGCCATAACGCTAGAAAAAATATTATGATATATGATAACGGCAATAAAATAGGCAATCTTAAAAACCTTTCATTTCACTAATTTTTCCCTTCAAAAGCCACTAATATTAACATTATTATTTTAGCTGAAATTAAGTCTCGATGCTCGAGAGTAAAAATGAGTACTTTTATGCCTTATTTGTCAATTATGAGGTTTATTTGGTTTTCCTTCGGGCTAGTTTGTCATAACTTTTAGCATTTTTGTTATGGATATTTAGTGGTTACTGTGAAGTGCTGCAATCCATTCGCTTTCGCTATGGGTTTGTAGATTGTTGGCGATGCCCGGCAGTATAAGTTTAGTTACCGCGTGATCCAACATACATTATTTTGAATGGACTTGTTCGAATCCTTTGTTAGACTAGAATCGATCACCCTTTTAGCGCATTCTTTTATGAATGGGAGTTGACCGTTACAATCATGTGAAAGATAGAGATATCGCCCAATTAAAACACATCTGGCAGTAAGTTCGATTGCATAGTATGGTGGTATAGGCTGTTGGGCTATGTTGCTCTAATAACAGGAGCGCAACTGATGGAAAAGATATCGACTGACCTTCGCAAAATTGTACATTACATATTCATTGTATTATGGAATGCATTTATTGTCGCGGTAATTTTAAAACCTGCCATGGGTCCTGTGCTGCCTCGTGCGAGATACAGACAAACTGCGAGGTTCTCTGTCGTGTATTGGATCACTGATTTGTAAACCAAAATATTGAAATTGTCTTTTAAATGTCAGGTTTTTCTTGACAATTCAAATTACCTCCTCAGAAAATTACCATGTTTTGGATTTATAAGGACTGCGCATCATTATATAGGAAATTACAATTGTGAATATAAGTATAACAATTAATTATTAAAAAACTCAATTTTTCAGGGGTGTATAGATGAGAGAATGTTCCCATAGCGCAATACTAGTGGTAATGAGCTCATGAATATTAATGAGGCAAATGTCTATGGGATTTTACTGTGTAGATTTTGACTTGTCTCGATTTATTGAGTTTTGCATGAAATGTGGTGATCGTAACATGCAACAAACATGAATTTATGAAGAAGAACTATATAATGAACACATACAACATCGTTACTTGTGAAATTATTCAATACTATGTTCATAGAAGATGGATTTTCTAGGATATGATCACTGCACCATCACTTCTGGGCGGTAGTGTATGTCATATATTTTCATCAATATTTCTCAACTTTTTATGACATAAATTTGGACTTCAGGTAACACATTTCAAAATTAAACATTCCTTGGTTAAATGGCTCAACCTATTTAAATTTCTGAGAAACAAGTGACTAAAAGTTTTGCCCCATACAGTAAAATTATGACAATGACACACACTCTTTTATAGCAGACTCCGCAGCTACAGGGTGTATCAGAAAGAACTGTACCGAGGCAATATGATTTATTACGGTATGAATTCGATTAATATTGTTCAAACCGTTTTCACATTTATCTTGCGCAAACGCCCAGATTTCATAAGAATTTTAAATTTTGAAAATCGGACATTTCTGATGGAAAATACAGACTTACTGGTAAAGATGGTAAATTTCAATTTTGGTCGAAATTATCAATTTAAAAATCTATGAACTTACTAACCCTACCTGAGATATCCATCTGTCCATAGGACAGGGTTTATTTTTGGTGGCCATATCTCAACTTTTCACATCACTTGTATAACTATTTATTATTTGCATACTTTTGTGGTTGAAATTTGGTGATAAATTCTGATTTGTAATCCGCAAATAAACCAAGATTTGTTCTGCTTTAGTGGTTTTAACTTTCCTTTCTTTGGCGGGAGCTTTGAATATTGCTTATGTGGTGTGGGCTACATTGTTTGAAATGTTGGGTAAGTGGTAGAGAAGATTGGTTGAAATTGAAAAATACGTTTTTCATCGATTTTCGATTATGTCTTGCAACACGAGAACAAAAAGAGATATCTCAATGAAATTAATTCTGATGGAAAATACAGACTTACTGGTAAAGATGGTAAATTTCAATTTTGGTCGAAATTATCAATTTAAAAATCTATGAACTTACTAACCCTACCTGAGATATCCATCTGTCCATAGGACAGGGTTTATTTTTGGTGGCCATATCTCAACTTTTCACATCACTTGTATAACTATTTATTATTTGCATACTTTTGTGGTTGAAATTTGGTGATAAATTCTGATTTGTAATCCGCAAATAAACCAAGATTTGTTCTGCTTTAGTGGTTTTAACTTTCCTTTCTTTGGCGGGAGCTTTGAATATTGCTTATGTGGTGTGGGCTACATTGTTTGAAATGTTGGGTAAGTGGTAGAGAAGATTGGTTGAAATTGAAAAATACGTTTTTCATCGATTTTCGATTATGTCTTGCAACACGAGAACAAAAAGAGATATCTCAATGAAATTAATAAATTATCAAAATGATGCACTGCTCATATCAAAAGTGCTCAATTCCTAAGAAGAGCGTAATATGATGAAAACAAGCAGTATATTAAGAATTATTTATACATAGTAATGAAAATTAACATATTTATATAGGAAACATGTTCACATTTATATTGCAGGTGTTTAAATTAAAAACAATAATCAGTTTGTATTTTTTATGTATTTTAGAAACACGGTACAGTTCTTTCTGATACACCCTGTACCAATCATGGGGTTTTAGGTTGTGATATATTTTACCAATCAGCATGTCTTGGTTGTTCTTTTATGGCATCCTCCTCCTTGAATCACTTATGCAAGGCCCATGTGGGGTTGTCATCTTAGTTTCATAGTCCTGTTATCATAGCTTGAGGTGCTGTATTTTCAGTGATGGTTTTCACTGATGAGAGCAAATACAAACAAATATACTATGTATATCAAATTTGGTTTGACCCCCTCACCTTGGTCTCTGTGACCTCAAAGTCTGCAGCAAAGTTAAGCCCCAGACAGCTACCCTCCACATGATGTTCTGCAACTGTTTTACTTGTTGTCTGCTGAATAACTTTGACGGTTGCATCCATGAAAATGATCTTACTGAATGCTACCTGCATTTCCATCTGCAAGTGATAATCAAATATTTATACAAATTTGTTAAGACTTAGGGCAGGAAATAAGACAAAACAGAGGGAACAGAGGGAAATCTATTTGACTTCCTCTGGACAGTGATGTAACTGTACAGGCGCAGCATTTGCGAATGTGTATGTATACGCCAGTGCCTCGAATAAATCCACTCGTTTATGTGCTGTAATTAGTAGAATGCGCAGTTACGTCACTGTCTCGTGATGGATAAACAGACTATACAAAATTTGTCGCAGAGTATATTGTGACTTGATTCACACTAATGATAATCTGTATGAAGAATCATTGATTCAAATCATAGATTACTGATTTTGTTTTTCTAGAAATCTTGCTATGATCAAAACATGAAATTAATAAATGATCAGAGGAAGAGTAGGGGAGACGCTGAAATATATACCCACGGAATGAGAGGGGAACAAAATATACATCCAGACATAAAGAGAAGCTGTAAGTGTAAGCGCTCCAAATGTGCTTAATAATGAGCTGATTTTGCAAGATTTTACAAAATGTTAGTCATAATATTGTTGTTGTTTTGTTCATCAATGCCTTAGCTTTCAATCATGCCTAACTGTCTATACTGCTGACCACAAATGTGTAACTTGCTATATACTCTTCATTATATAAGGCAGTTGTCACTTGTTTATATTATCTTGTCCTGACCAGGCTAGGAAATAAGCGGGCGACAGGCGCCGTTCAGCGCCTGTCGCCCGGCAAAAGGCGCCCGTATTGGCAAAAAATGAAGAGTATGGGCGCCTATAATTTCACCATTTTGGCACCCGTTTTATCTCCAATATTATAATTTGAAACCAGCGCGAATCATTAAATAAGCTTACTTTTAGTCAGATTTTCTTCCCTGCATGACAACATATTAAATTCGCAAGTTATTCCTGGCAAAGAAGTTTCATAATTTTCATTATTCCAATTACTTTCTGGCGTATTTTGACTTATTTCGCCGAAGAAAGTTTTCATTCATCACTGTGCGCCGCCATTTTAATTCATCATAAGTGTACATCCACCCGTCATCAAAATTACCATACATTCCCTGGCACTGTACTATTAATAAAGCGATGTATGAGGGCGGCACAATCTCAGTCTAGTAATTGCGCAATTACCATGTGCGATTTTGGGTGGTACCAAAATTGTAATATACCACAATAGCGTAACATAACATACCGGGAATATATTTACTTTCTAGAAACGTTGTCGGGAGGATAAATGTGTGATATAAACTACTTTAGATATGTTTTTGAGGGTGTAATAAGTTGAAATGGTATTTTATAAAAACGGCCCCTGGTTCCACCAAAACGGCCCCTGGTTCATGACAAAACCCAGTGAACCAGGGGCCATTTTTTTCTTCTAAAAGTGGCCCCTGGTCCTGTGGTCCTTATTTCCTAGCCTGGTCATGACCATCTGAAAATCACTTTGATGACTTGACAACAACCAAGAGTGTATACATTGAACATTTTAATTCATTATTTGCGCTAAACACTCTGATATGAATTTCACTTGGGAAAGTCCCAATTAGTTTTAGCATATGAATATGTCAAACAGATAACTTACCTGTTTAAATATGGCTTGCAGTTCTTCATCTGGTGTTATACTGCCAGTACCCTGGACACTAGTTCTGATAAATAATAATATTGGTTGTATTCAAATAAGATTAAGTAAATAATTGTTTTGAAGACAAATTAACAATTGAATTAGCAGAAAATTGAGACTTTTTAACTGGGAATTAGTATGAAAGAGCTTTCACGATTTTGTTTGAAATAATAACCAAGATAACAGCCTTTCAAAAAAAGCAATTCTCTTGTAGAAAGAATTATTTTAAAATGAACCATTACCAAGCATATTATTGGACCCTTAATTAACTGTATTAAAGAAAATAAACAAAGATATCAAGCAGACCAACTGTTTTTATTCTAAACTGCTCACACAAAGTTAGGAAACTTTTTTTAATCAAGTATATTTTTATCATATATTACACTCTTGTATTATGTTGCATATCAATGGAAAGCTGAAGTGTTCTTCTTTAAAATGATACCAAATGTGCAATGATGACATGTTGCTGGACTTGGCCACATGAATGAGAATGAGGCAAAGTCACAAATCAAATGTGCCAAAATTACCGTTATCTGTGCTAAACAGTCAATAGGTAATGGCACGGGCTCTCTCCAAATCTGTAAAATGTGGCATATTGAAACTGCAAAACATTTACCTTGTATCAGAAAAATGTACAAGTTGTATGCCTAAACCTTTCATCACTTACCTTCATGACCTTCCACCTGGAGTCATTGTTAACCTAGTCTTGCAAATACCCAAATAATGGTTTTCTAAAGAGATGAGGGTTAACTTGTGTGTGTCGTGCTCACTGGTGCAAATCTTTGTGTAAACCATTCATGGTTCTCAAGCATGACCGGTGTGATTATTGATCATTACGTATTGACTGTGTAGCACAGATAACGGTAATTTTGGCACATTTGATTTGAGACTTTGCCTCATTCTCATTCATGTGGCCAAGTTCAGCAACATGTTATCATTGAAAATGTGGTATAATTTTAAAGAGGAACACTTCAGCTTTCTATTGATATATAACAGATACAAAAAGGGTAATAAATAATAAGAATATACTCGATTCAAAAAAGTTTCCTAACTTTTTGTGAGCAGTTTATATTTATGAACTAGTTGTTAAAAATAATATGTGTTTTAGCAATTGTGGGTGTTTAATCTAAACAAAATATTTACTATGATAAACAAAATATGTGATGCGATCTGTGAAAACCCGTCGGATGTCGCAAAATGTGAACTAGGGATTATGGGTAAAATAAAAAAAATAAAAAAATAAAAAATAAAACTTCTTTTTTTTAAGATTTCTTTTAAAGAAAATTAGTTTCCAATACTTTGTATCATCATCTTTCATGAAATTTTACCTTCAAAAACTTACTTGAGTCACTTTTATTATTAACCTTATAATGTTATTATATTGAATTATGTATCTTTTTTGGCCGGTTTTCATGATTTCTTGTTTTGTAGCTTTTGATGACATCACATCATCATTCACTCATAACTTTTTTTGTAGTGATCGTAGAAAAATGATCGAAACAGTTGTAATCAGCACAGTTTTAGCTTTCTTATGATATAAATATCTCCAATATGAAAAATGCCACCATGTGGCGGGTTTTCACAGATCGCATCACATATTTATTATGATAAACAAAATATTTACGAATGAAAAGGTTAATACCAAGTACAGTATACTAAGTCAGTCGTTGGGAAGCGTGATACTCAATTTCAAAAATGAAATCAGATGGAAAACTAAAAACACTAGAATAATGCCTATTCAAATTGTTGCACTTACTTAATTTCATTTAACACATCTGCAGGTATCTCAAGCAGTCTTTGCTCATCAGCTTCAAGTTGATCTTCCAACGATTCAATCTCTTTCTTTAGTTGTTTCATCTCCGTCTGATAATAGTCTGACATCTCTTTGGTATTGGCGAGGGTGTCGATGAATTTGTCTATCTCGTCTGAGTCCATACTGGTATCTTGGCTTTCTTCAGAATACCTTGAAAATAATGAGATGACAGGAAGATTTTAATGGACAGCTTTTATTTTGATCAAGTTACCCTTTGAGCTAAGTAATACAAATTAATTAGGCCTAGGCCCAGTTAAAACAAAACAGAAACATCATTATTAAGATACCAAACTGTATTTAGTATCTTTATTTGACAGTGACAGACAAAACTGATTTTAAAAATATAAAAACAATAAATTATAAATTGCTTGCTCAGTCAAACTGACAGTTTGTAAAAAAAGACCTGCTTTATTTTTCAAGTATACTAACCACGCAACAACATTTAATTTTGCAAGTACTACAATACTATAATATAATCAAAACAAATAATTGTCGCGCCTGTTATTTTTGATTGCTGCGTTCAATTTTCAACATTTGGATGAACGCAAGCGCTCGGATCGACAATTATTTGTTTTGATTATGATATTTTGGTATCGTATTATCCCTTTTAAGCGCCCATGCCCTTATAAGCGCCCACCACTGTTTTTCTCAATGACTACCAACAAACAATCCCGTATAAGCGGCCACCTTTTCAATTACCGTAGCACTGTACAACAACATTTTTCGCCACGGCGTCCTTCAGTAAAGCAGTACCAGTAAGCAAGCCTGGTTCGATCGCCGCCGCCCGCTCTCCCCGATGCGAGCCGCCATCTTTGTTTTTTATTCATGGCTTAACTACAACATCGCGCATGCTCAAACCTACCGAGAATAAACAAAGTTTTCGGAAGGGCACTTGACGCTTGTCGGAACATTGACGTCATGTAATGTGGCCACAGTGAGACCCACTGCGACGCTGCAATGTTGATTTTTCCCCACAATTTTAAACAGTTTACTTTTCGATCGCACATAGTTTTCCGCTAGTGCAACCTTGCACATCAAGATATTTTGGTATCAGAAGAATCTCCATATTTTTCTCATTATGTCTGTAAAATATTAGGGGCCAGAAATGTTTCATTTGGAAATTATAGGCTAAAAATAAAATGTGGTGAATTACTGCCAAAGGTGGTTAACCACCAGCCAGTCCGTGTACTACTCAATGCGCACATGTCTTTTGACCTTGCGCTTCTAAAAATAGAACCATTGGAGTTATGCAAACTTTGGAATGCAACAATTTTAAGGATGACCTTTCATGTAAAATAGAAAACATTAAGTTGAAAATCGGGTCATCTACCTCTAATAAGCGCCCACCCAAAATGACTTTGCTAACCGCCCTGGGCGCTTAATAGGGATAATACGGTACTTGCAAAAATAAAATGATTGGTCGAGGACATCTAAGGTATGATGATCAGGCCTAAGGCTCCTGAAAATAATTATTACAATCACTCTCCAGTCTCTATAGTAATTTTGCTCTTAAAATATTGGTTGACAAAAACCCTACGCCTACTCAGGCTAGCTCTACTGTGGTATCTGAACTGCCATTGGGGTGGTGGGTGGGAAGGGGAAGAGCTATGGTAAGGGGAGGGGAGAGGGAGAGCTATGGAAAGGGAATTATCATGGTGTAAGTAAAGTAAGCATGTGTGACCACATATTTTCAAGACCTCTAAACTAATTAATGTGTCTTTGTGAGTCTTTCTTCTTAATTTGACCCTCTAAATGCATAAGATATCGATATTTTGAAAAAAGGGGTTGATTAGGCCAAATAAAAATAAATGTTTGTTTCCGATTACCTGACCGACCTTTTAAAACCTGATGACCCAACAAAATGTATCCCAAAATGACTTTCAATAAACTTTCATAATACTTTCCGACTTTAATCACATGATGTATAAACATAGAACATGATTGCATTATAACTTGGGTATCAAAATAATCATAATTGGAATATAAAAGATAATTAATAATTAAAAGTCACCTCGTCCCGTTTTTTTAAAACTTTCAACATCGATTGTGAAGGGCCTTAGCCGTAACTTGGTATTTAAGAGACTCTTGACATAATACAATGTCTATATCATATGATCCGGAGGTTATGAAAACGGGACATTACGAGACGTCTGGAAATACAGAAATGTTGTCATTAATTTTGACATGAAAAGGTTTTTCTTATTCTCCCCTTGACTGATCCATAATCTAAATCTACATATTTACGGGGTAGACAATTTAAATATTGTTATATCGCGGCAAGATCCCTGTAAGGCCAATGAAACCAGAGTTTCCCTGTCACATTTTTCAGCTCATGACTATGAGGCAAGGCAATAATTTCATTATTATATTAGTCGAGAAACAACTAATATACTGTATTCTACCTATTTCTTTCTTCTTTCTTCTTCTGTCATGAGACCTATAGGCTATAGCTCCGTAACAATTGAGCCGATTTTGACCATATTTGGCATATGGATTTGTTTGGCTGAAAAAGCACACTTAACAGAGCCTATTAAATACACGCAAATTACTAGCTATTTCCTATTTGCCACTGTGTAAACAAATTATTACGGGCCGTCTGTGGGGATATCGATTAGCTTCACGTAGATTCCTACACGTAAGATTTTTATTTTTCCAAATTCATGAAATGCCCTGATAATATCTCCATTTAACTCCCTTTCCATCACTCTCTGACAACTGATATTTGACAAATAGTATCTTTATATTGTTAATAAACTTCATGTTAAGTCATACTGTTAAAAAATAGATGAAAACAGTGAATTTTTATCAATAGAACGATGAGTATGAACTCACTGCTCGCAATCCGTGTTTGTGTGTATAGTCAATGGGGCTACGCTCGACCGTAAGATTTTGGTACCGATTTCGTAATTCTTCAATTCAGAAAAGTACAAATGACGTGGGCTTTTCTCAACCAATCAAAATGTATTTAACATGGACACGTGTCAAACACACCAAGTGTACGATGGCGTGTGTATGAGATGTGTACCTTATTTATTTCCAGAGATACAGCGAGCTGAATACATGCCCCGTAAAAACGCGTGCACTTGGTGAATTTGACAATAATGTTGTTATTCTTTACTGTGTGGGGAATCGTGAAATAAATAGGATGGAAAAGTAAATATTAAATGACGCGGGCATATATTTTTCTAAAAATATAAAATGTTGATTTTAAGAAAGAGAATTACTTTAGCTTTATGTGGACACCTGTATGGCATTCATACGTTATACACAGCTCAAGTTAGCTCAGTAGACACACAGTTGGTTGAGATGCGTCCTATACCAGTACACAGCATCGATTTGGATGTTTTTCGCTGTACGAAAAGTGACCCCATGAATTCAATATGTCATAAGAACCCTTGCTGTCCGGACAGGGGTCAGACCCCCACCCTAATTATTTTTTCCCCACCCTTTTTACAGAGCCACCCTTTTGTGCATTCAAATTTGAAAAGGCACAAATTGGAAGAAAGGACAAAGTGACAGACTGTCGTAACTCGTGGCGAGTTTCCATTTTGAAAAAATGTCACAATTTCCACAATAGATGGCGCTATATAACAACAAACTCAATCCCTGCTCAATCTGTCAATTTAAAGATAGCAACTTTTTAATTTCGAAGTATATCGGACGCGATATCGGATACATATTTATGATATTACTAGCGCTAGCGAGCAGACAAGGTCGGTATTTTGATTATTTTGATGATCGCTGAGAAATTATTCTCCACATAGAATTAACCCCCACCCTTTTTATTTTACCTCCACGCTTTATACAACTACACCCTTTATATCAGAAATATTCTGACCCCCACCCTTTTGTTGATTTTTTGATTTCTGGAGTCCCACCCTTAATAAAGCGTGCCGTCCGGACTATGTTATGTGCATGCACCATTACTCGGGTTGTAAAGCATAAGGGGTGACACAGGGGTCAAAACGTGATTTTCACTTAAAACGCCCTTGCACTTTAGTGAAATTAGTTATTTATTTTTGTTGATATGTTGAATCAATTCTATGATATATTTGTGACATTTGAAGCATTTTTGTTATCATTTTTTTCTTCTTTTTTTGTCGCTGTAGTTCAACATTTGTCATGGGGCCCAAAACCTTACAGACACAAAACTGTGACCTGTGAACTGAAAACAGCCATAAGTCTTGTCATATTTTCATGTATATAGCTTATTTTTGCACCATTGCATTTCTGTTTTGTTGCTCTTTAAAATGATACCAAATTTGTAGTGGTTCATAAAAAAAATCCAAAACCCATGGGACTCCCTAATTTAACGTCGAGGAAATTTGTCCTCCAAATTTCACATAAATTACAGCGAGGAAATTTGTCCTCCAAATTTATCACTATTGGTAACTATCAAGAATGGGATTTGGATTGGATACTTTCCTGCACCCACATTTATCATTTTATATTCTCAAACTTCAACCCTCAACTACTTGTAAGAGAAAGGGCAACACACTTTCTTGAGAAATGGCTATCAAATTATTATGTCAGCCAAGATAAATTTCCTAATTAATCTACACTTGTGAAGAGCTAGGAAAATGTCTCTTGTCAAATATGATTTTTTACCAGCGAGTGGTGGAAGTCAAAACCAGTCCTAGCAGCAAGGAGAAAAATAAGCGGGCTCTGGGAGATTTTTACCCAACGGTTGCCAAGATTTAGCTCCCGGCGTTTTTCAGTTTTTGCACAGTGAAGTATAGGACCGGGAGCTACTTTTGAAAAAGTAGCTCCCGGTTCATGAATGCTTATTTTTCTCCTTGCCTAGCAGGTGGCTGAATTGTCCAGCCCTGGCAGATTTGCCAGTGCACTGGTAAATCTGGCAAATATGCCCGCTAAGCCTAAGTGGGCATATTTGCCAGTATTTACAGTTAATCCAAAAGTAGCACTTCCACACAAAAAATGGCATATTCTACCCGTCATATATCAATTGTTTAACTCAATACCTAAATATTTTGTGTCGCTTCAAAACAATTCATGGTTGCGTTTTACTGGGAAAAAGATGCAATTTCAGTCATTTTTGGCAAAAACTATTTTTGAAATTTCATTTAAGCTTTCATTGAAAGTGCACTATTACATTAACAGGGAATCCTCTACGCTTATTGTGTACTTATTGGTGTACACACACCAATCCCCTCCCACCCAATCCCACATGCACAAACCCACTCAACCCCAACCACAAACCTACTCCACCATCCCACAATGCCCCCTCCACATCTCAGCAACTCCTACAACTAACAACCTCCCCTCCCCACCACAAATCCCCACCCCACCCACCCCCATGCCACCACAACCTCTTTTACCATCACAACCCCCACCACAAACTCCCTCCTCTTCCCATCCCCACCACAAACCCCTTCCCATCCCCACCATAAACCCGGCCCCTCCCCTTCCCATCCCCAACAGTAACACAAACCCCCTTCCCATCCCCAACACAAACCCCCTCCCCTCCCATCCCCAACACAAATCCCCTCCCTTTCCCATCACAAAACCCCTCCCCCACCACAAACACCCTACCCACTCCACGGCCTACCCCTTCTAACCCCACGGCCTACCCTCCCCACCCCACGGCCTACCCTCCCCACCCCACGGCCTACCCTCCCCCAATTATTTTGGGTTTCAAACATGAAAAATAGTGAATTTATTACGCATTTTGTCTTGGTGGCCATATTTGCCCACTTACTCAGTGGGACAATTTGCCAATTTGGCTACCTGCTAGGATTGAAACCTTGAAACATTTCAAGAGAGCCAATTATGCATTGAGCCTGGAATGCCGCACATTCCAAACTGGGAAACAAGTACAACCCACTGTCCCCAAAACAGCTCAACCAGGAATGGAAAGCTTACCAAAATTTAGTCAAATTCAACCTTCCTTCCTCAAATCATGCATATAACTGGTCTCTCTTTATTCAGTTTCTACCCCAAATCATGTACGTCCACCAACTCCTGCTTCTGTGACTTGTGAAAAGGTAAGTTTAAAACATGCAAAAGATGATACAGTGGTCAGTCATCCACCTCAATCCTGTTACACAGAGTCGTTGTTAACCTGTTTACACCATTTAGGGAAGTTATGACCAAACAATTTGAAGATATCCAAACATTTGTAAAATCAAACATGGCTGCCCAATAGGATGCACATGGTTCAGAATTTCACACAATCAAAAATGTATCTCAATAAACAGACCCCAAAAATACATGCAGTTCTAAAAGTCACTAAAAGTATTCATTTTAAAACATAACATACAGGTATTACAATTCATAGCAGGACCAAAGTGAAATAAGAATTGTCCCTTACCAACACTGGCGTAACAACAGGGGGGGATGGGGGGGATATATCCCCCCAGATTTTTACCTGGGGGGGATGCCTAATGTAATCATCCCCCCCAGATTTTTCATAACCAATAATTTTAAAAGTGACGTATTTAAACAAATAGGTGGGCGTAAAGATTCACACACTGCACACTGGACACAACCACACTGGGACATTCAATTCATTCATTGCAGTTTGGATTTTATCATTTTAAAATGAAAACAATGACGCGTAACCAGCGGGGGGGCAGGGGGGGGCGGGAGCCCCCCCACTTGGAACCCTTGCCCCCCCGCTTGCCCCCCCAAATGAAATCAAGTACGGCTGTAAATAAAATTTACAAACAAAGTACACACCAAATCCCCCCCAATAATGACATCGTGTCGGTTGAGATTGGCACTGTCGGTTCATTTGACGAAAGGAATCATGGAATTATGATGGTCAAAAGTACATATATGAAAAAATTTCGCGCGCTATGCGCGCATATGTCTTCCTAAACTGATATATTATTTGGTACAAACTTGTTTAGAGCCAAAATGTAGCTCAATTGTCCAAAAAATAGCTGTAAAGTCGAAAATTTTCGCGCGCTACGCGCGCATCTCTTTACTCAAAAAATCTTAGGAGCCCCCCCATTTCAAGTCACTGCCCCTTCTTGCCCCCCCAAATGAAAAAGTCTAGTTACGCCACTTGCAAGGGAAAAGAAAGTCACAATAGGCTAGTGTATAAGAGAATACATAGTTGGTCCAAAGTCCTTAAAATCCGATGGCATAAAATGACAATTGACAAGTGCATTATTCCTGAATTTTTGGGCTACAAAATGAGCCCAATCTGTAAAAAGTGTATTATTTGGGTTACAAAAGGCGGGCAATAGTTTTACGAACGTAGCGAGTAAAAAAAAATTTTGAGGTTAAAAAAGTCTCACTCTGAACATTACTCTGAACTTGACAGCCCTGCCGTATTTGAGTCTGATAATTTTCATCCCCCCCACTCAAAAAAAGTAGTTACGCCCCTGCTTACCAATCAAAATTCACAGCTGGAGCACCAAAGCAAAGGTGACTACTCATGGAGACAGGCAGCAATTTTGTGTGCCTCAAAATTTCTTTTCAAAAATACCACCAAACCATCACAGCCAGCGAGGGCAGCAAACCAGTTGCCACTACAGGTCCAATCAGGGAAGGACCCAGCTCAGTTTACTAGATTTATTACAATATGATACATTCCTGTGGTACTATGGCTTCTTCCTTGTTTTTGTTTTTTGTATAGCATACCCTCCCTTGTAGTTTTTTTCATAATTCAGGTAATGACCTTCCACAATCTTGGTACCAGCTTAATACAATGCCCCCTGAAATAACCCTGTCGGTAAACACAACCCTCCGTCGGTAGATTTGTGATTTTGACCATGCAATTTTTTTCTGCTGGTTATGTGGACAACCTCATCGTTTCTTCAAAATTCCAAAAAAAGTTTGAAAAAAAATCAAAAATCATACAGTTGTGTATGAGTGTGTCCATCATTTTCAACTATATTTCAATGAAAAAGACACGAGAAACACTCGTTGGCATAGATAGTGATAGGAATATATAAACAATTCTTGTAAAAAGCTGGTTTATAATTTGGCTCCTGAAAAATAGCAAAAATCCAAAAATAACAAATAGTAAGGGCCGCCCTCACTGATTTTTAAAAAAGTGCGGACGAGAAACACATTATTTTTGTTACTTGGCCTTACTAAATTCAGTACACATTTTGTGCATGTAAATGGTACCAGGAGAGCTCCAGGGCAGGGGTCGCATTCTGACGCGTCTGCGCGTCCTAGACCTCTCACTTTCTAATAGTGACGCGTCAGGTTTCAAATTAGAAAGACTTGCGGGTCCCGATCAAAATTGAAGGGACCCCTTACATTTGACGATGCATAGAAATGGAAACCTTAAGAAATTCTGTAAATTACATCCATCCTTTGCTCACAATATAAATTCATTAAAACTGCCCATAAAAAGTAAAATTTTCAAATACCCAAACTTCAGGACCCCTCAATATCTTGGGGGACCTCTTAAATTTGTTTTTGGAAGTCCTACGGGGTCCTGAAAAATGTCATGGGACCTCTCACATTTTTGACCCAGTGCTATCCCTGCTCCAGGGCCTTCTAAACAGCTTAAATCCTAGTCTAGACCCCCACACATTGGAATGGAGGGGCTCGGTCGCTCCACTCCCTCGCACTTCTTTTCACAAAGAGTGATTGACAATTGGAACCAAACTCCCGCCAAACGTGACAGAAGCCAGAAATATAAACCAATTCAAAAACAGATTTGACAAGCACTTGAAAATATCAGGAATGGGATATTCAAAGGCATAAAGAGGAAAAACAGCGTACAATTGGGTAGAAATACCAGATATGGGCTGAAAAGAAAAGAAAAGGCTGGAATTTTGGCATAAGAAAAGTTTTAAAAAAAGAAAATCAGCTAAAAAGAAGAACTCTCACACCCTGGTGTAAGTGCAATCACACGGAGTGTGGCACTTTATCTCTTTTAGCACTTTTCAATTTTGGAAGTGGCAGTTCACATGCTTCACCAAAACTATTTGAGAATGGCTGATTTAGCATAGCTAACCACACGGCACGTGTGATGTTAGTGGTAATCCTTATTTATCATTCCTCATTAATATAGGTCTCACAATGACAAAACAAGTCACACAATCAAGAAAAGCATACAATTTGCAATTGCAATGCAAGGCAAGGCAGCTATTTGTTTAGCAGTTAGTTGGCGTTGTCGATGATCATGTTGATCATCATCAAAAAACTTCCTAACCAAAAGATCACAACAAGTTGTATAAATAGAAGGAAGCTCATCAAGGCACTGCACTAGGCCCATTATTCTTCATCTTATACCTAAACGACCTCCCGGAAGGCGTAACATCTCAAGTGAGACTGCTTGCGGATGACTGTATTTTATATCGTGAAGTCAACTCTCTGGAAGACAGTCAAAAATTACAAAATTATATTGACATCCTCTGCAACTGGGAGTGTAGATGGCGAATGAGGTTTAATGTAGCCAAATGTTATGCAATGCACATCACGCACAAAAGGGAACCTTGTCAATCGACTTATATGATGAACGATAGTCCTCTCCAGAAGGTCAACAGTAGTGTTGGGTTATCCCGTGTTTTTTCTCTTACGTGACACGGGTCATTCTATACGTGCGTGTAACGGGTACCCGTATCCTGTAAGTCTCACTCTGCGTGAATTCCCTCAAACACACCGGGAGTAGAGTTCAAGCCCAGCAATAACCTGCATAGTGCATTAACCAAATGTAGCATCACGAAATGCGAAACACTTTTGAAGACTTTGCGATGCTAATGCACAAATATTTAGCAAAAGTGTGCCGCAAAAAGATTCCCTACTTGATCTCTGATCACGTAGCATCAAAGCCAAACCTACAAAGATTGAGTTTCATCTTCAAATAACTAGAAAAAGTATCATAAATCCTGAAGTATCAGCATCTAATATTGCGTTTTCGTCAGAGTTAAAACCCATTGCCTTACACGTACTTGCACAGAATTTTTTCTGTCGGTTTAAAATCGGTACAAAATGGCAGATTTCTGCGCAAGTCGGAGAATTTTATAATCATGACGTCACTTTTTTGATGCTAGTCTTGTTCTCATGTCGCCGAGTGTTACGAAAAGGAGCCAATAAAAATGATTTTGGGAACGGCCGCATCCGTCTGGACATTTTAATATTTCGGTGCACCATGGGCACAAAAGGAATCGTATAACAATGGCGCTTTCGTATTTCCATCGTGACTCGAGCGATCGAAGTGTGGCTAATAATCCATTAATTTCCTTGTATTTCCTTGTGTTTAATTTTGAAAATGTGTTAGTTCAAATGGTAAAATCTAGTTCGTGTTTTCGTATACTGTGTTTTGCTTACGGGCCACGGGTTATACGTGCGTTACACGGTTGAACCGTGTCACGGTCGCATGCCTAGTCAACAGCCACACCTACCTAGGAGTTGAAATAAATAACAAACTAAACTGGGGTAAACGTATCTTTTTTTATCTGTAATACCAGCTCTAAAGCAAATATAGTCCTTGGTTTACTACGCAGGAATCTGTACAGCTGCTCTGCAAAAGTAAAGGAAACGGCATACAAAACACTTGTCCGACCTAAGCTCGAATATTGCTCTAGTAATGGGATCCATACCAACAAGACTACAAAAACAGGCTAGAAGCAGTACAACGACTGAACGAAGTGCTTCGTCTGCAAAGATTTCAGACGCAGAAGTAGTGTTTCCTCCATGATCACCGACCTGAGGCTGGATATCATTAGAAGAAATTCAGGGCTATCTCCAGACTCACACTATTATACAAATCCATCCATCATAAGGTTGCCATAGATACAGACTCAATACCAAATCAATCCTCATGAGGGCAGAATCTCAACTATCACGACTATAACATCTCACACATCTTTCATTCACACAGCAACAAGGAAAGACTGCTACAAATACTCTTTTCTCCCGCGAACCTCGGCTGAATGGAACCTACTACCATCAAGATCTGAGACTCTCCTTCAGTTGATTCCTTCAAAGCCAGGTCATGGATTATTAAAGTCCATGGCCAGGTTCAGCAAGGTGGATATGTCATCCTTCTTGAGGGTAGCACATCATTGATTCTTTTTTCATATTATTTTTTTAAATTTAAATTTTGATATAATTTACTCTTCTCAGTTGTTTTTAGTTTGCTATTAGTCACAATGTGCCTGCGACACATATATCCCATTTGTGGAGATTGTCGCAGTAAACAACAGATAGATACAGATAATATAATGATCATCATGTTGATTTGATTTTAGGCCACGCGTTTTGAACTCGCCACCCAAAAAAGGTGGTGTCGTTGCGCTTTTCCAAATCGTGTTCTGCTCAAATCACGATAACTCGAGAACGCAAAAAGATATTGCCATGGTTTAGTCTCATTCAAAGGCTAAATAATGGCATTACATAACCTGTAAATAAGAAGCATTTCACTTCTTAAATGGGGGAGATGTGGTTGATTGAGTTGGGAACATCCGAGGTGGAGGAAGCGGCACACACAAACTCTATGGGGAGAAAAAAATCGTGTGCCAAGTGGTGCCTTTAAACTTGAATCAATTCACCTCTGTATGAGCTATAAACATGATTTTGGTCTCTTCTTAAAAGTTATTTAATAGTCTTTATGTCTGTGTTTCAACAGACTTGTCAACCTTATGTAACAACTATTAATTATGGATAAGTCGTATGATCATCGGCTTTTTACCTATTCGCTACACAGTAAACGCAGATATTAACCCCAATTTATATAAATTACTCTAACAGGAAAAGTATTCAAACTATGATGGCAAAAGTATACATTTTCAGAAAGCTCTCAACATGGGCAATTCAAAAATGCAGTTTAAATCAGTGTCTAGTGAACAAAATATAAGTGTAAATTCTAAAAAAAGATATAAAAAAATTTGGGGCACATTCATATCCTGTAAGGCTGTTGTAGGCCTATGTTATTTTACCAAGTAACCCTTGACAATCATAGATGTGGTTGTTAGTAATTTCATGAGGAATTCAAAAATCCAAAGAACATTATGTCATGGGTAGGTAAAGTGCTCAACAAAAGAAAGTCATACACTTTGTTTAGGTCCTTTAGAGTAACTTTCGATTATTTTTTGACCAAACAGACTAAATAGACATTTAGATGAATCTTTCCGGAACAATTTGATACCAAATTTGCCACCTAACAACAAAGATAAACCATGATAAGCACCATTTAAAGAAAATTGGTCGCTTTTCAACGCACGCAAGCCGCGAGAAAATGCTATGCGTGGCATATGCGTGGCATATGAATGGCCGGCAATGTAATGGATATTGATTACACAGGGCAACTGCGTTGGGTAGTGCCTGAGCGAGCGGGCTATTTGATTATGAACAGGTAACATGTGGTCTTTTCTTCCCGCATAGTGTATTGAAAATGTGACTTTTGAAAAGTGACTAATTTTCTTTAAATGGTGCTAATCATGGTTTACCTTTGTTGTTAGCAACTTTGGTATCAAATTGTTCCGGAAAGATTCATCTAAATGTCTATCTAGTCTGTTTGGTCAAAAGATAATAGGAAGTTCCTCTAAAGGACCAAAACAAAGTGTATGACTTTCTTTTGTTGAGCACTTTATAAGAATTACATGGATCTCAAATAAATATAAGATTTAAAAAATAAAAATAAAAAAACATTGTGAATCATAACATGTTACCACTAGGTCGGTCCTACCCTAATTTCAATAGCATAATTGGATTCCTCATGGAATTTCCTTTAAGAAAATGTATACTTTTTATGGGGTAGGGCAAGTAGTTAAGAGTGATATGCTAACTTGAAGTGCATATGGCATAAAATGTTAAAAATCTGACATGCAACGCAAAGGGTGGCGAGTTCAAAACGCATGGCCCTTAACCCTTTGAACCCGACGAGCCGCTAGAGCGGCTTACGCGTATGTGTACCGTATACCCGGTGAGACGCTGGAGCGGCTTACAGGTGTGTATGCAATCAACCATATAATATGGACTATAGGCTCAGTGTAGGATGTCCAAAGTGGTTTGATTACATAGATAAGACTACTGCGCATCTAAAAATTGCCGGGTCAAAGTTCAGCGGCTTGTTGTTATCAAATAATGAGTGTTTCTATCAGCGCATTTTGCTTGCTGTTTTTTCGTGTCTTTTCGCATCAAAATTACATTGAAATGTGGCGTGTTTTGGACATGATGGACGTTGGACGATAGTGATACTGCTTAGGATTTGTTTAGATGATAGTTCTGGCATTTCAGATGATTTTGAGACCCGGGCATTGAATGGGCATTGATGGAAATCATAAGCTTTTCATGTATTTGCGGTAATGTATCAGTATCAGTACCAGTATCAGTATCGGTGTACGGGTGGGTTTTTGGGGTCCAAAATATCGCCATTTTTATTTATTTTTGTCCTGAAAGCACAATCCAAGTAAACTGTTATTGTTTTTATATGATTGTATAATATTACAGATGATTCGGAACAAGTTTAGCACTGTTTTATCCATTTCCTGCAAAAATCAATATTTTGTGCGTTACCCCCGGAATGGCCAGGGTCAGCGGTACACAATGCCTGGCGCGGTCAGGGTTCAAAGGGTTAAAGTTACTGTTTTAAAAATAAAATGAAAATGATCTGCTAATGCTATGGATTGGATGCTAGTCAAGTGCTTTATAATTATTCCGAAGCTTGTAAGACCTTTATTCGTGATATTTGAAGATATTGCCGTTAGTTAATATCGAAGACATCGAACGAAGACTAATATAAAGAAACAGACTTTCAACTTTTGATGGGGGTCAGTGAACATACCAAGCGGGTACACATGCGCGTCCAAGCACCTCTGAAATGGACCCTAAATGGCGTAAACCAGAACACTATTTTGATACCCCTAAATGGCGTAACACATGTAAGCCTGTGTGGCAATGAGATAGATCAAGACTTCTTTTCTCAGAGCTCACAGCAAAATTGTTAACTTTATTTGTTGGGAGTGGCTCTTTTAACTTCATTCTTTTCTTCCATCTTTTCTTACTTTCATTTCATTTAGCCAGCATGCTTATAAGTTATAGGCTTTTTAAGCCTGGCCCGAGCATTTTGCTTGAGCCTGGTCCCTTCAGGACCCAAACGTGTGTCCGACCGTCGTGTAAACCAACCGTGTAAACAAACAAACAAACAAACCAACCCTACCTTGAACGGCGTTACCAACACTCAATAAGGCCAAATAAAAAAATATATACCAGTTTCTCGTCCCCGCCCACTTCCTTTTTGCCGGCCGCCTCCTTTTTTCTTTTTCTTTTTTTAAACCCCCAAAACACTTTTTTAACCAAAAAAGGTATCGTTCTTTTTCATTGTTAAGTCAAATAAATGTATAAACATCTGTATTTTGTCTTTCTTTTTGTTTTCAACAAAGTTGTAGCCAATACAAGTCTGAAAACGGTGTTAGAAAAGGTGGCTGTCATTTAAGAAACAACAGCAACTGGAAAAAAGGTCTAAAGCGGAAGTATTTTCTTTTGGAAAATCAGTCCGCCATTTTGGATCCGCCATTTTGAAAGAAAAAAGAAAGAAAAAGGGCCTCCTCCTTCCTTTTTTCAAAAAGCCCAGACGAGAAACTGTTTTTTTTAATTTTATTTGGCCTAATCAGGGGTAGAATTTTCGGCGCGAATCAAATCTGAAAAAATTAGTGCTGTTATCGATACAACATTTTGTATCGATATGTCGTCAAAGAAAACTTCCGACATGTCGATATATTATCGATAAAATAACTTTTTGGTTTCCGAATTCTGCAACTATCGTCTCAAATCAAAAACGTCAGATAAAACCTGATCAGATCGGGAATGGGAGAAATATTCCTATCAATGATGTACCCCACCAATAAATAACTTTGAAAAAGTCATTTAAAAACGTTAAACGAAGACTAAAATGAACAAATTCTGAATTAGCTTGCCGATATGGTCGCCAGCTTTTAATTGAAGAAAATCATCCTTTACGCATGCATGTGACATTGTGCTTCGGATTTATTCGATTTCCCTTCGGCCTTTTCCGAAACCCGATACGAATGACGTATGCTACGGAAATCATCCTTACGCATGCGTGTGACAATTTGTCCAATCACACATTTTACGATGATGATTTTATAAATTTATTTAATTTTCCGGAACCGGTCCGAGTGACGCAATGCCAATACCATGTGCTCTCAACTCATCTCGAAAGGCACAGTTCCACAGATGTGGATTACGCCCCTGATAGACCATTGCGCTCTATGAAAAACGTGGTTGTTTATTTATAAATACAATTCGAGGGGCATTCCCCGATGGCGTTGTTATTCAGTATGAATTATTTTGATACTTGCGGTATTTGTCAGGCTTTCACCGAGGGAATGATGCACGGTACGGCCATGCACACGTCAATATACATTGTATCACAATTTGTAATGAATTGTAAGTGAATGGGGAATGTGCGGAAAACTTAAAAAGCATGTAAAACCCAATTATAAAATTCATGTCGTTTCTTTCCGATATACGAAAATATGTATCGACATGTCGTATCGTATGGAAAATATTGCGACATGCGACACTTCCGACAATCGATAACAACACTAGAAAAAATGTGATTCTCTGATTTTTTTTTTAACACAGGACCTTTATAGATGACTCTTATTTGATCCTTAATAACCCACATAATACCCCTTGACACACACCATTAGGGATAGTAACTTAACCTAAGATCTTATACTAAATTATTTAATTCATTCTTATCAACAGTATGATTTTTTCAACACTGTTTTCTATGTAAAAATACAATTTATTTCAAAATCAACATCTTTAATTAAACATCATAGTTGGAGATGCAGGGAAATGAAAGTGCACATTACATACAGCTTGTCTTTCATTGTGACCCAGGAAATAGAATATAGACATTAATCCATGGGAGGGGGGGGGGGGGGGGGGGGGGGGGGGGCAGGCACCCGGGTAGAGGAGGCTAGCTAACTGTATCTTGGCAAGTGGCAGGCTAAATGGCTTGATACTTGACTGTCTTTATACCTACCAAGTAAAACAAAGGGGACACAAAACAGGTCATACTCAGTCTCATTACATTTTTCATTGACTCATCATCAATATGGGCAAACATTTTTTGATTCACGCAAAGTTGTTGTGAGAATCAATTAATACGCGGTTTGCGTGAATCAATGATTCGCGCGAGTCCGTATCTGCGGGAATCAAATTTAGAAAATTTGATTCCCGCAAATTTAGAAAATTTGATTCCCGCACTTGGAGACAAATTTCTAGGCCTGCCTAATGCACCCCTAAATGGCGTACTACTGTAAAAGTAGATATTTTCGCAAGGTTTTTATTTTCGTGAATTTCGCGAATCAATCCTCATCCGCGAAAATATAAACTTGTGAAAATTATTGACTTCCATAGGCCTACTTTTGTTCACAAATGTTGAAAATCGCGAAAATAAAAAATCGCGAAATGCCTGTTAGTGTTATGACCATTTTCGTAAAAATATCTTATTGCGAAAATATTGACTTAGCCTAGCCTATATATTTACTAATGCAAAGTGCGATGTCCCCTAGTTATTTTTAGCCTAGTAATAGTATATTAAAAAAAGTAGGCCTAGGCCTACCCCTTTTTCAGAAAGATGTCATTGTCGACGACGTCGTGTAGTGAAATCTGGACCCTTTTCGACGGTTTTTTTGGACGCGGATGCGTACCCGCTTGGTATGTTCACTGACCCCACGGGCTTTTGATGCGCATCTATGATATCAGTCACCCATCAAAAACAAGACTGCAGAATTTGGATACATGCAGTCTGCTTTTCGTTCATGTTGAATTTTCAAAATAATATCGGTCCTATTTACCCTTTTAAAGCCGTTTGAACGCTTCCAAATCCATCTATTTCTGAGCCCTGCTCTGTCATTTTGGTATTAGGATGTCATTCTATGCACAAAAAGGCTAAAAATAAGCTCAGATCATGCATCAAAAACTGTCAGTAGCGATCAACAACAACACCAATCAAAAATGTTGGCGGTAAATTATTGCTATTTACAGCTCGTCGTACGTTTTTAAAATTACAAGAATTTCTTTAAAAGATACCATCGCACTTACCGTCGCACTCAATGTCCAAATCCAAAGAACTCAATAGAATGTATAGAAACAGGGGTGGGGAGGGGGGCGGGGAGAGAGGGGGTAGGGGGGGGGGGAGAGGGGGTGGGGGAGGGGGGAGAGAGGGGGTGCTCTATAGATAAGGTTAGGTACATTTGTGAGTTGTGACGCTGATATGTGTCGCAGTTTAATCCTCTACTATTATAATTGGTTTGTTTGTTTGTTTGTTTGTTTGTTTGTTTGTTTGTTTACACGGTCGGTCCATACGGACACACGCTTGGGTGATCTTGGATCTTGGATTGGTCCAAACCAAAGTCCAAATCCAAAGTGAGGGGGGGGGGGGTAGCGATGACGTTTTCCTCAAATCCGCCCGAAAAATTGCATAGTCAAAATCGCAAATGTACCAACGGAAGCTAGTATAAAGGTGTTGATCAGTGGCGTACCCAGCTTTTGGAAACTGGGGGGTGGGGAGGGGGGGGGCACGACCATAGTTGTACCGACGAAAGGCTTGATGTACCGACAATTTTTTTTACACACTCCCCCCAAAAAATCATAAAACATGCACATTTTCCCCCCGTCAGCAGCTGAAATCTTGATAGTGGGGGGGGGGGGGGGGGGGGGGGGGGGGGGTAGCGATGAACTTGTCTGCATAACTGGCAACAACAAAAAATCGCATGGTCAATATCGCAAATCTACCGACGGAGTATGGTTTTTACCGACGAGGTTATTTCAGGGGGGGGCCCTGGCCCCCCTGCCCCCCCCCCCCCCCCTCTGGGTACGCCACTGGTGTTGATAAACATTTTAATTGAAGTAATTTTGTTGAGGCGGGAGATTTCATATGCTAAGCGGGAGTGCGGGAGAAAGAGTGTCTAGGCGGGAGACTCACGCCTAATGCGGGAGAGTTGACTGCCCTGGGTTAGTTTAAGGAACCTTAAAGGGCGGGAAAGGGCAATTATGAATTTGGATGGATCACATGTTTTCAACGATTTCGGGAGAGAGTTTGTTCCAATCAACGACAGTCCTCATTGAAGAGTTGGCATATATGTAGGTGTCAGTTCTTGGGTGCTTCTGCTGGCCAGAATTGCTGTGAATGACCACGCCTGCTTCCAGATGTCTTCACCGAAGAGTGAAGAGTGGAAGAGTAAGACTTGTGGTTGATGTCTATCTGGCCGCAGGCAAGTCTGTGGTTTTTGCGTCTGTCCTTGAGGAGTGGAACCCATTTTAGTGTGTCCAAGATATGCTTGTGTCCTCCCTGTAGGTATTCGTGACAAATCTTGCTGCCCGGCGTTGAACAGTGTCATGGGGATATCATTTTTGGTTGATATTTTTTTCCGGGTTGTCTGACCCAACTTTTCCCCGGAATTTTCTGACCCCACCTGACTTTTGAGGTAATTATCAACAGATTTGATATAGTTAGTCATATTTGAGCGTGCTTCATAAATTTCATGCGACTTAAAATCAGTGACTTGACTTGAGCCAAACGGACACTTGCCTTGACCAAACATGAGCGGTCTTTGTGACTCGAGTAGTCCAAGAGCTTTAGGCTTGCCCAGAAACAAATAACACAAAACTGTATTTTCAGGATAGTACCCTATGATATGAGGAGCATAAGTTTAGGTCTAACATCAGAGGGTGATTTAAGGAAGCCCCATAATCCCTTGTTGTACCCAGGATTTCACCCGCCACTGTAGCTACGCACAGCTACCAAATATCAGTGAACCATGAAAGTAATTATGTTGTAAAATATTTTGAAACTATTTTGAAACTATCACAGAGCTGTGTATTCAGTGGTATTGCAGTCAACCACAAAACAGAGGCCATGCACTTATTCATCGATCGGCTTTACAGAAAGGAATCAACCATGCGTCACTCACCGGCAATCATGGCGCTTTATAGTCCATTCAGTTTATTCTTTGAATTGACGCGGGATTTTTGAAAGTGATGTAAACTCGCATGAATGAAATGGAATTTTCAGCTTCTTATAGTTTTGGTGAACAAAAAACAGTAGTCATATGCAGGGCCTCTTTAGGTGTAAAGTATCAATCCTGTTGTTTAAAACTGTTTGAATGGGCATGACTCCTGTTTATTGATACACCAGCTCGATGGTTTCAGAACAGATGTTTTCTAGGAAGGAACCATGCCTTGTTTCTAAGTAATTAAGTAGTAGTGCTGATAGGCTTGTGCACTTGTCGACTGGTAGCCTAAGTGTAGCGACCAAAGGATTCTGATATCTAAACTGACAGTGATAATAATTTATTTAAAAAAAAAGCGCTTTGGGACTGTGCTTGCATTGTGGAAAGCGCTATATAAGAACGGTAATATTATTAATATTAATATTATTATTATTATTATTATTATTTTCCTGATGCTGCTGAAAGATGATGCTAGCAATATAGGTTTTGCGTGACAACGGCCATATTTATGTGTCAATTTATTATAAAATAAAAAACACCCTCCCCGTCACTTTTTGAGGGCCAGTGCTATGAGAATCAAATACTTAATTTTAAGTTGCCTAACCCAGATTAAGATGTCCGTTTCAATAACACCATTGGGACGATTTACTACTTTCAATCGATAATAATCAAACAAGAGACTTTGCAATAAAGATTCCAACATTTTAATGATTACCTGAGCTGAGAACTGATGAGTGTTGTGTCATATAAAATGGATGGAGAGGAATGCATACTCCCATCTACTACATATTTTTCATATAGAAAATACAGTGTGAGTCAAAAAGAAGTTGATAGAGAATGAATATTTGTTTAAAAATATACCAAACAAATTTGACAAACCAATGAGGCACGTTTTCAAAGAGCAACTTATTCCGCTTATATGACAAAAGGAATCATTGAAATCGATCAATTATATCAGGAGCTATGCCTGTTTTAATACAAGAGACCTTTTTTAGCTGTCCAGGGAACGCTTAATCTTCTCAAAATCTATCCACTCTAAGTGGGCAGTGTTAAAGATGGAATACTATAAAGAATATAGCCTCATATGTGTGAATACAACATGAGTTACAAAAACTTGGAAATTTGATTAAAAAAATTGACTACTTTCCATATTTTTATAACAAACTGGGCCAACCAGGTATATAAATGTAATTTTGAATAACCCAACTAACATTTCAAAAGGGCTGGGTTATTAAACAATCATGCAGAAAATGTGACTGAACTGATAAGTATCTAAATATTTGATTTATTGTCAATTATTATCTATTTACTTGAAATTGGTGAGCCAAATCTTATACTTTATCTGATCAACCAATTAATGGTATGGTTAGTGATATTGAATGTTTGATTAATTGATTAGAGTTGTTTCAAACTGTCATATCCGCTAAATGATTGACTAATTGATTGATCAATTGACTAATTAATTGATCAATTGACTAATTGACTAATTAATTGATCAATTGACTAATTGATTGATCAATTGACTAATTGATCGATCAATTGACTAATTGATTGGTCAATTGACTAATTGATTGATCAATTGACTAATTGATTGATCAATTGACTAATTGATTGATCAATTGACTAATTGATTGATCAATTGGCTAATTAATCGATTTAGAGTTGTTTCAAAATTGTCATGTCTGCTTAATATAGTAGAACAATTCAAAGATACATTATCACATTAAATCACATTAAATGGCCTAATCATCATAAATCAAATCTGGTTTCACTACTAAGATATTATTTTAATGGGTTAGATGCAGACAACTTTACCAAGACAAGAGATAAGAAGGAGATAAGAATGGTGGGGTGGAGGCCAAGACCAAATATTGGTGGGGGCAAGACTAACAAAAAATGGGGCAAACATTTTGCATGAAATTAGACATTTCCGACCAATTTTAAGCTAATTTTAAGCTAATTTTGACAATTTAAAGTCAACATTTTGTATTGTTTGGGGGACAAAATGGGGTGGGGCTTAAGCTGATGGCGGAAGGGTAAGTAGGGGAGGGCAAAAATTGTGACTGTGGGACATTTCAAACATTTTATAGCCATTTATAACCCAACCACTGGATTCAAAATATTACAATTGCTGCTCCATAAAAAAACACAAAATAACAGCAGCACATCATCAATCAGATGTTAAACAGGGAGAATATGACCAATATGTTAACATGACACAACAGCAAATTACATTTCTGATACATTTTTTGAACTTTCCTTTTTAAAGAGTGATAATCTTGTTGGATAGGGCATTAGTACAAATATATGATTATTCAACACAAATGTTAATATACACACACAAAACCTGTATACAAGGTGAATGAGGATTGGTTTACAAACTACCAGGACAGGCCTAGAAATAGCACCCGTCACCTGCACACAACTTTTGTGTCAGGCGGGTGGAAGATACAACAGTACCGGCCCAACTGATGGATACCGTTTTTCAAACTCACATTGAAAGGGAGTTACACTTGCTGGTGGAATTTCTGTCTGGCAGGTATTTTTGCGAGTTACCTGCCCGACTGACTGGTTGAAAGAAATCTGAAGTTCCAGCCCTGCAAACTACTCTATTTATCAAAATATAAGAAATACAATACATGTCAGTAGAAAATTATATATGACTATTTAATAAGCACACATTAGATGGGTTAATGAAACAACATCATATCTGTAGCTGCCTCGTGTAACAATATATCATATCTGTAACAGCTGCCTCATGTATACATACAGGGTGAGTAAACAAACAACCAAAAACTGCAATAGTGGAAAGAAGCCATTGGGTTTTCAAAACCATGATAAATTTTGGATTTTAATTATTCCCTTTTCATTTTTACACTTGAATATCCCACCAACAAACTTTACAATAACCATATATTGTTATTCAAATTTGAAACACAATACACAATTCATAACATGGGTTCCCATCTAAATAATACATTCGAAATTGAATGGACATTATTTTGTACTCATGTTTAGATGCCTCATGGACAAACATGTGTATCAGGTGCATCATTCAAAATGTCCACCCAGGACGATTGGTAAATGCGATTGTCTTTCATTTTTTTACCATGTTGGAAAAGTTCAATATTTCAACATGGTTGTGAAATCAAGATGGCTTCTTTTCCCTATTGCAGTTTTTTTACTCACCCTGTACATGTTTAATGTCAGTTGAATTATTTTTGTTAAACCAATACAGCAGCAATTATTTTATAGGACTTTGTGCATTAACCTTACACACACACCCCCACATAGTTAGGCCAAACAAAGAAGGTCCGTATCAGAAACATTTGACAAAAAAGCTAAGTGCTGTGCGATTTTTTTTATTTTTTAGAAAAAAGGCTATGAGGTATGCAATTTTTTTTTTTTTTTTTTTTTTTTGCTAATCCAAGCTTACAGAGAACTTTTTTTAAAAATATTTTGTAAAAAAATCAAAAAAATGAAGAAAAAACAACAGCAAATGTAGGCCTCGCCGTAGCTCATTTCACATACCAATGCGAGCGGGCTTCTGAGACGGACAATCTTCTTTGTTTGGCCTTATTTAATTTGTATACTTAATAATTAACAGATAGCACTTCAAGTTTAAATGAATGGAATGGTATAGCATGGCAAGGTATGAGGGAATGTGGTCGTCAACCTCAAAAATTAGCACATGCATGCATGACTAATTAGGCAAGTTTTCATTTTGTACAATAATAAGGGAGGCAAGTTGTTTCGTTCGTCATATCACATAATGTAAATTGGGCTATATTAAAAAAAACTTTTGTCTCAAAGCTCTTCAGTTTTTCAAAACCTAATGCTGAATGCGGGGTTTTTTTAAGGTTTTTTTTTGTATTTAAAATGATGTGATCAATGAAATTTTTATTTTTTTTTTTTAAATCGTCTTTTTTTTCTAACACGCATCAATTAACTAACGCGCGCGGGAGCTTTGAGACAAATGATTTTTTAATATAGCCTTATAATTGTAAGCTACTATACTAGATTATGAAAGACAAACTACCAAAATCTAAAACAACAAGTTTTCCTAAAATTACACAATTATCAGTGATATTATCACGCATGGAATGTTTTGTCATTCAGGATAAGGACTAGTGAATTCTTCTTAAATGGATAATGGAAGACATAATCTACACTTAGCAGTCATAACTCCACAATCTATATATCACTGGTTTTCAATATTAATACATTCACCATCATTAACTGACAAGTTTGTTGGGGAGTCATGTTGTTAGTACTGTTACAGTCATTGTCACAATGCTATGGGCGAAATTCAAGCTATTTCAAATGAGCATATTTTGTAGTTGTTTGCAGACCTGCATCCAGATGCATGAAATGCGTGAACAACTATGCCAGCATGCGCGTGATGATCTTATCGGTCAATCGCGGTCAATTTTAAAAGCGTCCGATACACACTTCCGGGTCTACGCACACACGATCGTACGCACATATTATTGGAATTATGTCCATAGCATTATGACACTGATTATAGTCATTAGTCATGTTGTTAGTACTGTTAGTCATTAGTCATGTTGTTAAACTTGGGGAAAATTCTGAAACAATTACATTGGAATTAGTCAATATCTTAGATCTAAATTGTACTGTGATCACAGTTGATTTAAACAATACATACAGATGGATTGTCGGTTGTTTTGTGAAGCACCATTTGTCAGTTATTTTGTTAGTACTACTTTTTATACACAGGTTCATGAGACATAAGCTCTATTTACACCAAGCAAAATATGGAATGAATGAGGTGTAACCCTGGATCCAATTTGTACTGTATCATATGGTCATAGTGGCAATACATAGTGACGTATGGTCGGTGGTATTACATAGTGACATGGTCGGCGGTATTGCATAGTAAATCGTATTGTAAAACAGTAAACTTGGGTCAATTTTTTGATGTATAAACTTGTTTCAAAATCCCTTTTTCATATTTTCAAGCCAAACCTTGATAAGTTTATTAGTAAATAAAAATTTGAATTGCCGCACAAAAAAGCCACTAAAATCTTGTTTTAACATAAGTGACATGTCACTATGTCATGCTACTGATGGTTTTGTTGTGAAGCACCATTTGTTAGCTACTGTAAAAGTGATAATTTTGCAGATTTTCAACTGTTTTGCATGTTTTTGATTTGTAGTATCATCACATAGACCTATAGGCAAAATAAATATATTTGTGTGTTATTATTTTCATGGTAGCTGGTTCAAGCGTGATAATTAATGTAGCACACAAATTTCCACTTTTACAGTATTTGGATATCGCTACAAATATACTGTTTTGTCTTATATTTATATGCATGATGATATAGTCAAATAATATCAGATATGAATTAGTAACCATTGTTCGAATCCAATTTGTACACTGTAATCATGATGTACGAAACAGAGATAGACAGTTCTTAGTACCATTTGTTTTGTTTTTTAAATGTAAAGGAATTCTTTTTGAACATTTTTTGATTTTCCCTTTTGTTGAATTTTTTCCAAAATTTCAAGAATTGCTGAAAAATCACCACTATGTCCCGGAATGTAAAATAGGTGTTGTTTTTTTGTTGCCTAATTTACATAATTATGCTCATTTGTTTTGTAAAATATGCAGGATGTAGTCATACATGTAATCGTCATAAACTAAACAATATATCATAAATAAAATAGTATTCATTTTGAGTTTTTACTGATATGCAAATAAAGCACCGTTTTATCAGTATGACTATTTAACAAAAGTTAGTCAATGCTGGATTGTTTCTTATGTAAATATGAAAGACAACCAAATTGTCAAGTTAAGCAAAAATAGAACAATAATAACACTGGCATATTGTTGCTAAATGAATATAAAATGGAAGGCATTTTGATGAAGCACCATTTTGAATAATGCGGTGGAAGCACCAGCATTTACACATACAACTAACACAAAAAGTCCCGGAACAGGCGCTTTGATGTTGGCTAATCTAAAATCAACAATCGGTACCAAGAATCTAAGATATACATTAAATAGGCAAATTTCTTCTTTTAAAGTTATGATGAGTTCAATAACCACAAGTAACAACAACAAGGTTGCACTAGAATCGGTTATCTATGGGACAACATTGACTTGTATTGTCCACTGTGTGCTATCAGAACCAGTCAGGTATGGGGATGAAGGGGTAACAGGCATCGACAGGGAGTCGGTACACACACATTTTTCAATGGGCATTTACACACAAGCAAGGATATCCCAATGAAACCCAATATTAGTGCAATTTTTTTTTTTTTTTGGTAGTTGTGGTCGATTAAACAATAATAACATCAACCATGTCCACTCAATCTTTATGAATGAGATATCAAACTATGGAGAAGAAATTTGCTCATGAGTTGGTACTTACGCTGATTACATAATAGCCAGTCTCAGGTCAGGCCAAACAAACAAAATGTTTGGTTGTCCTCCAGAGCTCTCAGAGAGGAGGGGCGGGCGGAGTTTTTTTCTTCTTCTTATACCAGCGGAAGCTCAAGTTCAGCCAACAAGAAGTTGAAATCGCACTAAGAGTCACACATATATGTTATAAACACTAAGTTTAATATTCAATGCCATTTTTTGGCCTCATGGTGATTTGGAGTCGCTGATCAAGTGGATTATGAAATCGCTCACAGTTACTTGTCAGATCAAACTGGTCTGTTGCCCACAAGTTTGACTGAAATCAACTGCAGCGATTTTGGTCTAGTTACCTGATGTGACCTGTTTCTTATTTGCATTTGTTTGAACAATAAATGATGTAAAACACGTCATTGGGACTATGTAATCAGCATAATATAACCAGATTGCTAAAGAATCATGGAAAATAAACAAACAGTTGAAAACAATGGAATGGTAAGTTTACCATTAATAATGCTACAAGATCTGGAATGGTAAGGTAATCTCTATCATGGAAGCACCAATTTGGCAGCATGTTTGACTATACTGGAATGTTATTTTTTATAAATATGATTATATAAAAGAAATATGAGAATACAAACTTAATTAACATCTACATCACCTAACACAAAAAGTCCCTGACCAGGTGCTTTGATGTTGTCTTATCCAAAATCAATAATCGGTACCAACAAATCTGAGCAAATTTCTTCTTCGTAGTTTGATACCTCATTCATAAAAATGGATACTTTTAAGTTATGATGATTTTAATAACCAAGACTAACTGTGACAAAGTTGCACTAGAATCAATTTCCTATGGGATATCATTGATTTGTATTCTCCACTGTATGGGGATGAATGGGTAACATGTATCGACAGGGAGTCTATACACACACATTTTCACTGCGTAATCTCTAACTTAGCAATGATATTCCACAGAAACCCAATTTTAGTGCAGTTATTTTTTTGGTAATTGTGGTCATTGAAACAATCATAACTTCAAAACTATCCACTCGATTTTATGATTAAACTACGGATAAGGAATTTGCTCATTAAATGTATATCTCAGATTTTCCGTACATACCGATTATTGATTTTGGATTAGCCAACATCAAAGCACCTGGTCAGGGACTTTTTGTGTTAGGTGTATTTATAATAACTGCAGTCAATCACTATGATTTTGAACCGAGTGAAATAGATCAATCACTTCAACTGCGGACGTGTTATATTTGGCTTATAACTACTACACCAAACATATGGAAAAGGATTGTGGTTCTATCAACATGAACATTAGTCCTAAAGGTGACGAAAAAACAAACACAATGTTTTTGACACTTTTGAGATTTTTGAATTTTTTAAATTTCAAAATTAGTTGAGATTCAACAAAAAGGTTCATGATCATTTTGAAAATAAAACAAACAAAAACCAACCGACCGACCCTACCTGAGAAGTCTGTTTGCCCGTAGAACAGGGTGGGATTTGTCATCGCCTAAGAGTCCTAACACTAACAGGGACTTTCCAGCATCATTGTAGTTGTAGATACAAGAATACAGAATTTTAAAATCTGATTTTTACATTTTATGTTCACACTTCAGTAATGCTTCTTTGGTTAATCTAAAATAAACACTTAACTTCAAAATGGTTGACCCCCCCATTTTATGTTCACACTTCAGTAATGCTTCTTTGGTTAATCTAAAATGAACACTTAACTTCAAAATGGTTGACCCCCTCCCCCACCCATCAATATTAGGGGGCTTTGCTAAGTAATACAGTGGGAACTAGTATAGGATCAGCCAGATTTCAAAGAAGCAGGTCCCATATTTGATGCATAGGTTAATCTGGTTATAAAAAAATGGTTTAACAAGTAATACAAAATTCTATGATACATTATGTTTACTGAGTAGAAACAGGGCACTGAATATTGAAACAAAGCGCTGATATATAAAATATAAATCTGTAAAGCTGAGAGGCACTACATTAATACAATACTATATATCCATTAATAGCACATACACAGCCAATCCAGAATTCCACAAATTTCACTTATTGTACAGCTTCAGAATGCTGTAAATTTGACATCGTAAATAACCTGTTTGCACTGCGAAAAATAGTTTTTATATTTTGTGTTCCATTGAGTTGTGCGTAAATAAATAAATGAGTACCGGCAAGTCATTTTGGTCCTTACAATCTTTGGGGTGACAAGATCTTATGGTACCAACATCTCACAATGACCAAAAAGTGAGTTACATCTTTCTTTGCATGAGTTGTATGAGGCTGTGTTATACCAATGGGTGGTTCTATAATAGCAGTAACAGATTGTGTCATAAATGATCTCAAATTATCCATTAAAGTGTGAGGAAAACTGTATATACTTGTATTAACAGAAGATTGCCAATGGTTTATAATTTACAACCAATCAAGGGGTTTGAATATACAAGGCCAAAACAAATTTGTTGCGTTCCCCTAAGCAACCAACCCCAAAATCTCAAAAATTAGGGTCACATTTGGGTTTTTTATTAAAAGATTTACATTTTACCCAAATTGTCAAAATATTATTATGTTTGCTTGAATAAAAATAATTGAAACTAAATTACCACACTAGAAACATTAGTACAATTGACATTTACCGATTTTGTCTTGATATATGAACCACGACAGCCACAGTCCGTCAGTTAACTTTTTCAGGGACAAAAATGAAAGAAAAGAAAATCGACCGACCGACCGACTGACCTGACCTGACCTCAAAATTGTTGGCACTTGACGGCAACGCAACAAATTTTGTTATGCCTATATAGCAAACTTAAGCTTAAAGGAGGGGTCCTGCAAGCACAACATTGAACATTATTTATTAGAAAAATAATTATTGAGGCGAAGTTACGTAATTATATAGAACAAAACATCATACTAGTCACAAAAACGAATAAAAACTGCCATCACTCAACACGCAATTTTTAAAATTCGCGGCGATCGAAAGTCCCGGTGTCGATGACGTCATGGGTATCGGTGCTCAAATTTGCGCATGTGCATTGTATAACTATGACTTCATCGACACCGGGACTTTCGATCGCCGGGAACTTTAAATATTGCATGTTGAGAGATGGCGCTTTTTATTTGTTTTTGTCATAAGTGTGGTGTTTTGTTCAATATAATTACAAAAGTTGGGTTATAGTTATTTTTCTAACATTTAATGCACACTTTTATGCTTGCCTCCTTTAACCGGTCCACTGCATTAGACTAACATCAATCAGTGAAAATGGAGGTTCAGATCGATCAAGACGTGAAAGATGTTCTCTGAGAAGATTTGGTTGGAATAGCACATTATTACATTCTCTATTACACAGTAGGAATTCAATATTCAGCCAATCCTTACACACCGTACATTGTCCTTGTATTCTTGCGCACTGCAATGAGCCAATCATTACACGCCGTACATTGTCCTTGTATTCTTGCGCACTGCATCATTACACACCGTACATTGTCCTTGTATTCTTGCGCACTGCAATGAGCACTTCATCCGTGGTCAGCCAATCATTACACACCGTACATTGTCCTTGTATTCTTGCGCACTGCAATGAGCACTTCTCTCAGCCAATCATTACACACCGTACATTGTCCTTGTATTCTTGCGCACTGCAATGAGCACTTCATCCGTGAGCCAATCATTACACACCATACATTGTCCTTGTATTCTTGCGCACTGCAATGAGCACTTCATCCGTGGTGATACCTCGTAACCTAGCGATACGTTCTGCAACAAACACGGCCATGCTGGGGTTGGCATACTTTATACTTCGTGGACACTGTGGAGAATTGGGTTGATAAATAAATATGTATCAGTACTACAATGCAGGAAAATTAATGAAATGGTTCTGAGCAACATTGGATAGTGGGGCTGAGAGAATGATTTCAAAGAGGTCCTCAAAAGTATAACAACGCCCATTTCATAGGTCAACTTAAAATTAATCTAAGTTTGTATAAGTTAAGAAGAGTTGATATTAAATTCTTCTTACGCTAAGAATTAAAACTCTTCTTACGATAAGAAGAAAAATTACCTAAGAATTTAAGAAGAATTCCTTAGTAAACGTAAGATAGCCTCGGACCTGTTCTTAAGTTAACTAGGAGTTCTTCAGAAGGATATTCTTCTTTATTATTTTGTTTTATGATGTAGAAGATGAGAAGCTTCTTGACTTATTCAAGAAGAATTTAATAAGAATTAATTCTTCTTAAATCCAACTTAAGGAGATCTTAAAGTGTTATGAAATAGAGCCCAGTTCTCTCTTAGATTTTAGTTCTTAGACCAAAACATGATACTGATCAGACCAGTATTGATGGACAAATACTATTTTGACCTGTGATTTGATTTTTAACAACCCATTGTTGAAGAAGAAAAAAATCCCAAAATGTCACGATTTTTTTCAGATTTTCATTGATCACATCATTTCAAAAACAAAAGGTCACTTTTACAAGGATTTCAATATTTTATATTTAAAAAAATAAAAAAACAAACACCAAAAAACACCTGCATTCCGCATTAGGTTAAGAGCTTTGAGAAAAAAGATTTTTTAAATATAGCCTTACCTGTCTTGGTAAGAAGTAGGGAGCATCTGTTTCCAACAGAAGCCTCCCCAGAGATATCTCTGCAGCAGTTCTATGTGTTCCTATGGCAGAAGGGAAGGTCACTAGAGCTGTTAAACCAATGAAAGACTTCGGGAAGACTGATAACCAGCGTCTGCATAAGGGAAAAGTTATTAATAATCTAAGTATATCTATAGTCTATTTGGCCATCACGAGACAGTGACGTAACCATGTATTCTACTAATTGCAGCACATAACGCGCCCATCTACTCATGGTCGAAGATACATACGTGTGCGTGAAAGCTGCGCCTGTTAAGTTACGTCACTGTCCAGAGGAAGCCATTATAGAGTATTAGCTATCATCTGAAATCGGCATATAAATTAAACATTATAGAAACCAATGACTGCTTTAAAGATCAGAAAACCTACATCTGTACACAGGGTGTCCCAGAATGATTTGCACTGGGAAAGGTGCATTTATTTACCTATGTGCTTGCTATAATTTTAATATCTACATGTATATATTTAGCTTTCTTAGGAATTTTCTGTTTCTGACCGAAATTATGTTATAAACGCTTTACAGTCATCACAATAAGTAACTGACCAGGTAATAAACATGCTGATAACTCTAAAAGTATAACTCCTACATAAACATATTTAATAATAAAGTTGTTGAGAAATTTCAAGAAGAGAAATTTCTCAACATTTTTATAATTTAATATGTTTATGTAGGAGTTATACTTTTAGAGTTATCCGCACATTTATTACCTGGTCAGTTACTTATTTTGATGACTGTATATGTAACTTTAAATGCCAAAAATAATGAGCAACTAGTCATAATAAATTTTAGCTATATTTTTGCGTGTGTAGATAATAAAATCTGAATCTGAATCCGAAAAAAATTGAAATTCTCTGAAATCGAACAAATTGAAATTCTCCATTAGTATTGGACGATTGGCAATGTAATTATTTCCCTATTTAGGACACCCTACAATTTTTTCTTGAAATGTTGATAGTGTACTTACTCTGCTTCCTCCGGTGTTCCAGTAAAGCAATGTCTGTGTATCTTATAGTCTGTAGGTACCATACTGGCCATTATCTCAATCGTATCCTCTTCTGCATCTCGACTGTGTATCACCAGTGGTTTCTCCATCTTGAGCGCTAGACTTAGCTGTCGACGGAACACTTCCTGCTGCAAAATTCTGTCAGAGTCGTTACGACTGGAATAATCCAGTCCTATCTCGCCGTACGCTACCGCCTTACTATGCTTCATGCAGCGAAGGATATTCTCCTCAATGCGCCCATTGTAGTACTTTGCATGGTGAGGATGGATGCCAAAAGCACCCCAGATCTTCTCCTCTTTGAGTAGGTCGTTCCAGATACCGTACTGTGCCACGGATTGCGGCGTGCAGAAAACGGCGACGCATCCTGCATAATTTGGTGGGAAGTGATGCAGCAGCGAAAACTTCTGAAATGTGCCTTTGAAGTTGAGGCGTTGGTACAGAAAGTCTATGTGGCAGTGAGTGTCAATGTAGTCTCGCATCGAGTATGGAAACAGGACATCTGAGGTGTCGTACTCAAATGAGGGCGTGCCTGGACTCAAAGATTTACGAGCAGGCCAAGATTGTTGAGGTGTAGAAGCGATAGAATGGGTAGGCCCACTCGAGGTGTAGTTTGTCCAGGCGCTGGTACCCTGATAACCACCTGATGCAATCTGGGAATACGATAATGGAGTTGGACTGTGATATTCAGTATAGGCTTTTTGCTTCTCCTGCTCTAATCTTGCAAGCCTTGGAGGTAGATTCCTTTGCTTATAACCAGTAAAACTCTGCTGTTGTTGATAGGATGTCGTCGCTTGGTATTCACCACTACAGCATGAATCGTCACTGTCATCCTTCTCATTGTCTTGTTCACATCTCTTTATTCTCCAATTTGTATCCTCATCCGCCCGTGGTTTATATGGTCCTTGAAAGGTCTTCGTTCTCCAGTGTGCTGCTTCGTCAACTTTTGGTATATACGGTCCTTGAAGAGTCTTCATTGCCCAGTTGGTATTCTCTTCCAGATTTGGTCTCCATGGGGATGCAACGGGAGGTGTGGAGAATCTGTTCTGCCAGAGAAAAGGGCTGGCAGCTGTGGTTGAATTATACATCTTCTGACTTGTCTGCTGATACAATGTGTTAGACGAAGACTGTACACGAGGAGGAGGAGGGTGCAGAATTGTTGGCGGCCGTGGAAGTCGTGGCAAAGCAGGTGGGTCAAAAGGTGGTTGCGGTGATGTAGAACGCATAGCGCCATCATGCCAATGCCAATTTGTCCGCCATGGTATCGGCGGGGATGCGTAGGTTGTACCCTCCACACAGAGCCTCTGTTTTTGTGAATCAACCACATAGTTCCATTGAGAGTCATTGTTCTCTTTGGTGATCTTGTTAACCATTTTCTTCCAGCTCTCATCCTCTGAATCTTCGCTGGTCAATTCCTCCGATTCCATATTGTAATCAACAAGTGTTCCTACAATCTTCTTATAATCAGTCACTGGTTGGCTGGCAGAGGCCTCCACATCTGTTTTGCTAGAGTTAGCACTAGTGGAAGTCAGCTGTTTTGGAAGTGGTATTTTGCCACGTGTTAAGCCATCTACCTGTGCTAAACTCGACACAGGTGGTGAAGTCTCTTTCTTGTTCAGTTGATAGGTTGTGTTATGGAAGTCTAGATGTTGTGATGCTTTAGGTGATTGCTTTACTATAGTGTTGGATTCTTCCGTGTGACATTCATCACTTTTTGTTGCAGATATTACTCTTTCAACAGGCTTCCGGTATATATGTTCTGTGCAGGGATGCTTTGGGGAACCCATGTTGGATACATATGTTGGTATTGGCTTTTCATCTTTGACCTGCTGGCCTTCCACAACTCCTGTCATGTTTGTCAGACTGTCGGCACATTCTCTTATCTTTGTCGCTAAGGATTTCATATTCTGGTTAGTAGAGAAAGCCATTTTGATTGGGGAACCATCTTGATCTGATTCCGTGCAAGAGTTTGAAAATGCTTTCCTAATGTGCGAAAGTATGACTGCTGTATCTGGACCTGTCCTACCTTTGCCTGCTTTATCACCAAATTCATGTGGCCTATCGGAAGAAGACATCTCTTTGGAATGCTTATTAGATTCTCTATCTGCACTACCTGAATCCCCACTGCCGCCACCATCCTTACCTTTCCTTGATTTGTGTAAGTGCTTAGCAGTCTTGAACGTAACCACTGTTTTCTTGGATGTCTTTTTGGACTTTTTACGCGAGGTGCTCTTGCGATACGTAAATGAACCGACAGACGAGGCCACAGAAGATGTGGTTGATGCTGTTGTTGAAGTCGAAGATATAGAACTTGCGGAAGAAGATCTTTGCAGTGAACTACCACTTTTATTCTTAGTCTGTCTTGGGTCGGATCTTGCATTGTTCCCTGCCTTTTGCTGACTGGCTTGCTCATTGTTCTGATCATCTTCGTCGCCAGATGTTTCAGGATGTTGTAGTGGAAGGGTTGATGAAGGTTGGCTTGATGAAGGTCCACTACTTTTTGAGAATGATGCTTTTTGTGTGTCAAGTCTTTCTTTTTGCCTATGTTTGTTGTCATCTTTGCACCAGTCAACATTCTTCTTGGACTCTACAAGAGATTGGAAAAATTCCTCACGGCTTCTGCTCTTCATTGACTTCTTGTGCTTTTTGGTTCTCATCTCTTCTTCAGACACAATACCAGAGGAACTGATAACCTTTACGCTGATCGTAGTGGATGATACTACATCATGTCTTTTATGTTTCTTTTTCTTTGTCTTCACCACTGTTGATTCAGCATCCTGAATACTTTCACCAATACATCGTTTGGGTACTCCTCCATCAGCGGTTAGAGAACTGCCGTCTTCCGGTTTAGAATGTTTATCCAACTGTTTCATGTCATGACTATGTCCAGGGTCAGCCAAACTGTGACTGAAATCTTTGGGAGACTCACGCTGGACAAGTTGTACAACTGAATTCAATGTTGGCGTTGTTCCGGAGCACCGTCTAACGGAAGATTGCATGGATTCATCACTGTCGTTATCACGGTAGTTTTCCGATGGACGCTGGTTCATCCCCTTTTCAGCAGTAACTATTTGATCATTATTATTGACCATTCTTTCCATGCTGGAGTCATACAGTGTTTTGTTGACGATAGTTTTTTGCTTCCTGTATAGAAATCCTACATTGTCTTTACGATGGCTCTCCTTGTCACTATACATGTTAGAAATGTCTTTGTCACACCATCCGCTGTAACTCAATTTGATAGAAAAATTGTCTGTTCTTCTGCATAATGATAAGCCATGTCAACATGGCTGGTTTATAACACACTTGGGATTTCTTTGACGACATACATTCATATCTGCATAAAGAGAAAGAGAGAAAAGATCAAATAGGTTATATTAGCAGTATGTAGACTGATATTGGATTCGATCATGTTTCAATTATTAATTTAGATACCTCTCTGTCGAGCCATTATTCTTGAGCTCCGTAGCTTTTGGAATCATCGCAATCCCTTCATTCAGCATAGTGTTTGCTTCCCTCCACTTGTCACATGACCCCCTTTTGGCTACGACCTACCTGCCATTTACCTGCTGTCACGTGATCGCAGCAGTAAAACAGCATGGAATTAACATCTAGCACAAAATCCTCTATTGACAGATTAAAGGATATACAGCTTTATTCCGTAATGGATTCTTAACACAAGTCCAACTTATGAATGTCTTGCGTGAACATGGATATACCGCTAGGTTGGGTAAAGAGTTGTTTAGGGGTTTGCTGTAAGACTAGGTTGCCATTGTTAAATTGTTATCAGGAAGAGTTTATTTTAGGTAAACATGTAGACTGCCTGCATATATACAGAGAATCACACAATTAAATAATCAGATTCATGAAAAGGCCAGTGAAATGCATTGCACCTTGTCTGCCAAGAGAGAAAGATGGCTTTGACAAATGCTGTTTAGGATGGAGTACAATGTAGGTTGCCATTTGCCTTCCAACAATGGTAGCTCACAAGAGAATAGGGCTGTTATATTCTGCAAATCAGGCTCCCAGGACTCTATTTAATTGTTTGGGCGGGACTTGGGATTCTCAACTTTCTCCTAACATACTCTGGGTTAATTATTAGGATTAAGGCTGTGAATGCACGGGTAGTTTCGTACCCGGGTACCCGACCCGTTTTTCGGGCGGGTACCCGGGTACCCGAAAATAGACACTAATTTTTTTTTTTAAATTTCGAAGTTCAAATTTGTCCCCAAAATGACACATAATGGGGTCATTTTTTGTTTTTACATTTCGGGTATTCGGGTTCCCAATTTGGTACCCGGGTACCCGGAATAGCGGGCGGGTACCCGGGTTTCCGGGTATATAAGTCAAAGCCTTAATTAGGATGCCATATTTTGTCATAATTATGTCATGCTTGTTTCAAAATGGCGTTACAGTAAACACAGAAGTGAAAATCCCATGTTAGCGAGCATAAAGAGTATAAAACTGCACAGATTCGACAAAATTAGCAAAGTGAATTTCCACTATAAATTTGCATGAAGTAAGAGTGAAGAGTGATTTAAATGGAGATTTAGGCATTTTCCAGCAAGCTTACTGTTATTTTGTTGATGGGTTTATTTTTGGGATTTGGGAAGGTGATTTCGGTTTCTGGCACTCAAAATTTTAGGGGACTCTGTGTATTCTTTACGAACGCGATATTATGAAGCATTCAATAGAATATTATAATGTCCCATCTGTCACAATAGAAGATTAAAACAGAGGAATACACATTAGAATGTATCCACCAGGATTGCCAAAATGTTTGCCAAAATCATGCATTTACACCGGTGTTAGCACTTGCTCAAAATTGTCAGGGGTCCTATTGAATTTTTCTGGTACCTTCATAGACTGCAAAAATAGGGACAGCGGTCCCAAATAGGTCGTCCGTTTATATGGGTAGATTAAAAACAAGGTGGATCTCAAACCACAGGCATCTAGAAAGAAAGAGGTTAGACCACTAGCGGATCCAGGATATAAAAAATAAAATAAACATCCTGGAGTTTGGTTGCAATTGTACTTCACCTGTTTAAATGTAATTAATTTTACATATGCAGCTAATTTTACATCTTGACCTCATATGACCTTTGACCTTGGTATGTGACCTTTGACCTAATTAACATATGAATGTTTCCATGTTGCATCCGTGACCCAAGTTTGGTTGCAATTGGTCATTGTATGGAAAAATGAACAAGAGACAAAAAAAAATGAACAAGAGACAAAAAAAAAGTGTACTAAATTTTACATCTTGACCTCAGATGACCTTTGACCTTTCTATGCGACCTTTGACCTCATTAACATATGCGGGTTTCCATGTTGTATCTATGACTGAAGTTTGGTTGCAATTGGTCATTGTATGGAAAAGAAATGGAAAAATGTAATCAATTTTACATATGCAGCCATTTCTACATTTACATCTTGACCTCAGATGACCTTTGACCTTGGTATGTGACCTTTGACCTCATTAACATATGAAGGTTTCCATGTTGTATCTATGACCAAAGTTAGGTTACAATTGGTCATTGTATGGAAAAGAAATGGACAAATGTAATCAATTCTACATATGCAGCTTGACCTCGGATGACCTTTGACCTTGGTATGTGACCTTTGACCTCATTAACATATGAAGGTTCCCATGTTGCATCTATGACCGAAGTTTGATTGCAATTGGACATTGTATGGAAAAGAAATGGAAAAATGTAATCAATTTTACGGGCGATTCCACGGTAACACGCGTTACATTTTAGGGCGCCATTCTTTATTCTCCCCTCTATAATTGTAAAAGTAGTCTGAATGAAGTTTACATCTTTTGTATTGTAATACCCAAGACTTAAGGCTAAATCCTCATGCTAACACCAATATGAAATATCAGCTCATGTTAATGTAAGACCGCTCTGAATATCGGTAACACGCGTTACGAAAAAAGACGCACTAAAAAAAATCCCAACTTTGTTTTGCTTGTGTATTTAAACTAACCTACCTGCAATCAATTGGTCACTACTGTGAGCAAGTACCTACCCAAGGTTTATAATACTAGAATAATAACAAGAATTTAAGTTCTCACTTTTTTGTAAATTGCAAAATAGTCGGTAACACGTGTTACGGTAACACGCGTTACATTTTGTCCATCCATAATTTAGTAGCTTTATATTATTTATTTAATTTCTAAATTAAAATTAAGTTTGACTTTGACAATGGAACTAACATATAAACCATAAATAGTGATAACTAACTCTAAAAAAATTAAGGTTTTAGCACGTTTTACTGAATATGAGTTCGGTAACACGCGTTACGACATTTTGATGGCTTATAGTGGAGTGGTGGTTATGAATTTATCAAATTGTTTACTATTTTTAAATAGGGCCTAACTAGTAGGATTAAAATTATAAGTGGCATCAATTAAAATCAAATCAATTAGGAAATATTTTCAAAAAAGTGTTGCTTCGGTAACACGTGTTACCGTTTTGGAAGTAAGAAAAGTTTAAAAAAATCATAGTTAACAATGGTCAATGGTTGCAATATTTTTTTCCTGAACGTTTGCATAGGCTTTGCACAACATGAATGTAAAATTAAATCTTTTGGAGCATTTTTTAGTTTTTTTGCTCCGTCACATTTTCATGGAATCGCCCATATGCAGCCATTTCTACATTTACATCTTGACCTCAGATGACCTTTGACCTTGGTATGTGACCTTTGACCTCATTAACATATGAAGGTTTCCATGTTGTATCTATGACCAAAGTTTGGTTACAATTGGTCATTGTATGGAAAAGAAATGGACAAATGTAATCAATTTTACATATGCAGCCACTTTTACATTTACATCTTGACCTCAGATGACCTTTGACCTTGGTATGTGACCTTTGACCTCATTAACATATGAAGGTTTCCATGTTGTATCTATGACCAAAGTTAGGTTACAATTGGTCATTGTATGGAAAAGAAATGGACAAATGTAATCAATTCTACATATGCAGCTTGACCTCGGATGACCTTTGACCTTGGTATGTGACCTTTGACCTCATTAACATATGAAGGTTCCCATGTTGCATCTATGACCGAAGTTTGATTGCAATTGGACATTGTATGGAAAAGAAATGGAAAAATGTAATCAATTTTACATATGCAGCCATTTCTACATTTACATCTTGACCTCAGATGACCTTTGACCTTGGTATGTGACCTTTGACCTCATTAACATATGAAGGTTTCCATGTTGTATCTATGACCAAAGTTTGGTTACAATTGGTCATTGTATGGAAAAGAAATGGACAAATGTAATCAATTTTACATATGCAGCCACTTTTACATATACATCTTGACCTCGGATGACCTTTGACCTTGGTATGTGACCTTTGACCTCATTAACATATGAAGGTTCCCATGTTGCATCTATGACCGAAGTTTGATTGCAATTGGACATTGTATGGAAAAGAAATGGACAAAACAAAAAGTGTATACCAAATTGTTGACACACACACCCCGACTACACACGAAGGATGCTGCCATAAGGTCTCTTCCTACGGACGACCTAAAAACCAAATTTAAGGGCAGTGTCAACCCGGCACTTGTTTCAAAAATTGAATTTCATATTTCTCTATTATTTTATACTTTTATATGTATTCTATCATTACCATCATAAGTTACTAATCGGAAGCGATTATTTCCCGTTCTTATGGGTGATTTAAAATTGTTGTTTTGGTAATTTTGAGTCAGAAAAGGCGCATGGTTGGTTATTTGGCGGGAAATTAAGCGGTGTTCCGCGCTTTTCAAATGCTGCGACAGCTGTTCGATCATTGCGTCGCGCGCTGAATCTTCCCGTGCGTAATACTAGACGCGCCGCTTAATATCCGCGACGTAGACGCGAAAAACAAAAGAGCGCAAAACAATGTCTAAAAATGTAAACAAAGGCCAATCTTACGATCATTTAAATTTCCGTTTTCTTCCAATTTCTTCACATTGTGACAATATAAATTGAATCTGATAGTTGATTTTAATTGTTAATAATAGTATACTCGCCTTTCGGGTCACACGCCTGTGTATTCCGAGAACATTTAGCTTTAAATGGTGGAAAATGTCAATATTTTTACTAAAACGCTGTTTTCTAGAAGTTCAAATTTGAAGGAATTTTACGATTTTTCAGACAGCATAACTAAGAAAATATCAAACTATCAGATAAGCTTTTACTACCATTGTGTAGAGGACTTTCAGCGCTAAGAGGCAATTTTTTATTTTTTCGATTATGGATTTTAAACTCGAGATATGCATCCATTTCTAGCGAAATGTATGCAAAAAAACACGACTTTTACACTTTTCCGATGTTTTTAGCAATATTTCCAAAACTAAGCCTTATTTTGGAAAAAGAAAAAATTGCCTCCTAGACAAAATTGTCTTGTTTACAAAAATGTATATTAGAACAAATTACCATTTTTTATTTTATAGTTATGCTGTCTGAAAAATTTGGGGTAAAAAATTCGCTTTTTGGTTAATTTCTCAAAATTTAGTTTATTTGGTATCACATTGATATCACCATCGGATTCCTTATCAAATTTCCTTTCTAAAAATGTATACTTTTATGTACTTTTATTCAATATTCTCAAACTTAGAAGCAAAAGTTGATCATCAAAATAATAGGGTTGACACTTCCCTTAAGGGGCACAAAATAAAATTAAGGAGTTTTCGATGTAATGCGTCTGTCAGTTGCAACCCGGCCCCCCCCCCCCCCTACCCGGGCAATAGCCGGGATGCAGCGGGGACTTGACCCGGGATTGACAAAAATCATGTCCCCGCATACCCGGGGCGTACCCGGGGCCATTTTGACGCTAAAATGGGCCGGGAAAACTACCCGGGGACTATGCGGGGGATACCCGGGGTATACCCGGGGTATACCCGAGGCGTACACGGGGACATTTTGACGCTAAAATGGGCCGGGAAAACTACCCGGGGACTTTGCGAGGGAAACGCCGAGATGAAAGCTTAAGCTTTGCATTCGTCATTTTTTCAACTCGCAAAAACTCGAAAATAAAATTGTCTTAGGTCCGCAATCAATTATATTTATATCTGACGATTTATCAAAAGCTTTGCCGCGAGTAGAGAAACTTGTCCAAGTCAGCCTAATATTTACAAATTGCAAGCTATTTTGTTCCTTTTTCTTGATACTCATTAATTTGAATTGTTGAGCGGTGAACACCGAAATTCAACCCAATCACCTCCCCCCCCCCCCCCCCCCCCCCCCACCCACCACAAAAAAAGGGGGAAGTATGACCGGACGGCGGACGCCCAATCATCCCCACCGCCGCCACCTGCCGGGCGACAGGGTGCATCTTCTCCCCCTTTATTTTTAATATGTCAATGGATTTGTCTGTCCCTAGTCTTAAAATGTTCCTATTGTCACAAAACTAACATGTGCCAAGTTGTGCCAAGTTTGAATTAATTTGGAAGTTGTCATGGGGGGCCACCGAGAACCTAAAGTTACAGTATGTGTTCTATGTAGGAAAGTTCGTTGACCCCTGTACAATTCCAATTAGAAGCCGATCGAACAATTTGAAGTAGCTGCCATATCAAAACCGTTTGGACTTAGAAGCTCAACTTTTGTGAGCTAATAGAACTGATAATCATCTTCGGATCTGCGATAAAAATTAACCGCCAATGAAATGAGCATGTGTGTTTTATTGTCAAAAGCGCCCCCAGCCCATATTCTGGGGGGAAATGTCTGTCTTATGTGAACCAAGTGCTATAATACTCTTATTTCACACTGAAAGTGGATAATATACATTGATTTAAAGTTGTTATACTGTTAACACAATCAGGACATCAACATTTGTAAAATTAGGGGTAAAAATGACCACAAAATGCCAAATTCTGGGTAAAAATGACCACAAAATGCCAAATACATGAAATTATGGATCGCGAGGGCGTTTGTGCCAGTAAACCGCACATGCTCATTGTTAGCGACTATTTGTTGTTGCAGATTTGAAGATGATTATCAGTTCTATTAGCTCACAAGATTTGAGCTTCTAAGTCCAAACGGTTTTGATATGGCAGCTACTTGAAATTGTTGGATCGGCTTCTAATTGGAATTGTACAGGGGTCAACGAACTTTCCTACATAGAACACATACTGTAACTTTAGGTTCTCGGTGGCCCCCCATGACAACTTCCAAATTAATTCAAACTTGGCACATGTTAGTTTTGTGACAATAGGAACATTTTAAGACTAGGGACAGACAAATCCATTGACATAAGGGGAAAAGATGCACCCTACGCGGGCGTCATCGACTTGAATGTTCGCCGAAATTTGATGTGACCTGCGGCAGTGCCGCGCCCGTGTTTACATCAGTAGCCACGGCGGTCGGAGGGGGTGGGGGGGGGGGGTAAAATATTTAGGATAACAAATGGAGCTAAAGCAGGTAACATTATTTGAAACCAATGCTCCCTGTGCTGTGTTAATATAAACCCACCCGACTCAAACTGACCCTGTCTCCCTCCCCGCCCCCACCAACTGATAACACGGAGTCATCCATACAGGTATTTGTTGAAGGGGGAAGATTATAAGGTCATTGAAGAAGAAGACCATATTTATTATGATATGGTTTGCGATCTTGTTACAGATTATTGAATAGGCTCCTGGTCAACGTTTTTACACAACAAAAACCCAATGTAACTTATCGCCTCCCCCGCAATAGAATCGATCATTCCAATCGATATCTGCACAGAGATTATGGAGAATTTTGCATCATCGTTGACCTATTTACAGCAGCTGTGCGTGCAAATGGAAAACTTCTCACGGGGTTGTCAAGAAGGGCGTTCCTGATTACACACCTGTTTGTTTCTATACCCAAAGTTTAAAGTTGTTATGTTTTGTGCAGAAAGATGGTCGGCGCATCACACAAATGACTTTAAAAATTCACTGAGCTAGGTTTCTATTATGTGGCAGATCATGGAGTCCAGAAACCTAAGTGCGATATTTGTTATGAAGTACACTCGAGTGAATCCATGAAACGTAACAATTTACAATGACATCTGTCTACAAAACATGCAGCATACAAAGATTTATTTATTTATATTTATTTATAACAATTAGGCTGAAGAGCCAGGACAAACCCAATAGCAACTTAAGCACTAAATTAAAGGGATGCCCGATGTGTGTGTGTGTACAGATACAGACCCGGGATGATCCCCTACTCTTTACGAAGTTAACCACCCTTAAAAATACCTGCTGATAGGGGTCTCGCACTCTGATGCTGGTTTCTGGAATGGGGTCACCACCAGAAAAAGGTTAGGAACCACTGAGTTGACTATAATTATACAATCTGATCACACAAAGATGAATAGAGAATAACTATTTGATGTTACACACAAGATAAGTATGACTTACAAGTATCTGCTACTGGAGGGTGTTGGTTGTTGCCTAGTTCTGATCACTACCACATATCCCTGTGTTACTGCTGAAGACACAATATACAGTCTGAATTTAAACGTAACAAAAGAATATGAGTTAATAAAGATTGTTGCTTATTAAATTCATAGTTTCTTTTTGAGTATACATTCACTTCAAAGACATAATAGCGTTTCTGGAAGGCACAAAATGTGGCAAATTTACCTTGTTCTGTATATATTATAATATAACCCTAAACCCGGCCAAATTCAAGGCAAGGTGCTGTGCCAATTGCCCCACTTTCCAGGTCTATTTCAGTCATGGAAGGGTATACATGTATCATGAAGAAGGTTGGATTGCCCTTTCACCCCAATTTTTTTTATTTGGAACTGGTAGGTCAATTTTATTTTTCCTTTGTTTTTTTTAGATTCCAAAGAATGACCAAATCACACTGGAATACACCAAGGTATAATTTAAATAAAATTTGATAGCAAAAGTCTGGTGGCATGGATAATAAATATTTCAGAGTGGGGTCACATAGGGGTCAATTGAGGTCATTTAGGTGACACATTTGTTATTTCTAAAAAAAGAAGTTTTTCTATTTATTATTATTTTTTTTTTTTTAACCGCGACTGAGTTTTCCAGATTTTTACAGTCGGTCGGGAAAAGGCAATCCATATCTTTTTTTTAGCCTAAGTATCAATATCGTAATCAATCATTAAATTAAATTTCTAAAATTTACTATTAGTAAGATGATCAATTTGATTTGGCAAGTATTGTAGTCACTTAATAGGTCAAATAGAATAGTTTTTATCAATTGAAATAGTAGTCTAAAAAACATTTCGATAGTGAAAGTTGAGATTTACATGGGATTTTTGTTTTCTGGAATGTCACACAAAAATGGACCATTTTGCCAAGCTTCCAAAGTAACTGACCAGGTAATAATTGTGCTGATTACTCTAAAAGTATAACTCCTACATAAACATATTAAGTTATAAAGTTGTTGAGAAATTTCACCTCTTTCATTTGAGATATTGCATGCTAGGAATGGTTGATTATTGAGGAATTAAAATCCGAAATGTCATTTCTGGAATCCTTCTCATAAATGTATGGTGTTTTGAATGCTTGAAGACGTAATTTTGAGACATTTTAGGTGGATCACGAAAGAGGTGCCCACCCACTTTAAGGTTGGTGTCAACCCTGTTTGGCGCCAAATTTATCAAGCACTGTAACTTTTAAATTATAAATGTGATGTATATAAAAGTATACATTTTTTTGTAATGAAATGAGTCAGAGAATCCATTTTTGGTATCATATTTTAATAAAATTAGTGATTTTTACATTTTTTGCCCAAAAATCACCTTTTTGGCGTCAAAAATTTTCAGACAACCTAACAATATCAGTTTTTGATTAAAAATTCCAAAACTTCACCAAAATCATCTAAAGTCAATTATCTAGGAGCGAATTTTTTTTTTTGGCTTAAACTTTGTTTGTTTTGAAAATATTGACCAAAAAGTGCCAACAAAATGTTTTTTATCTCAAAAATCTCATTTTTGACACTTTTTGGTCAATATTTTCAAAACAAACAAATTTTAAGCCAAAAAAAAAAATTCGCTCCTAGATAATTGACTTCAGATGATTTTGGTGAAATTTTGGAATTTTTAATCGAAAACTGATATTGTTAGGTTGTCTGAAAATTTTTGACGCCAAAAAGGTGATTTTTGGGCAAAAATGTAAAAAACACTAATTTTAGTAAAATTTTATACCAAAAATGGATTCTCTGACTCATTTTATTACAAAAAATGTATACTTTTATGTACATCACATTTATAATTTAAAAGTTACAATGCTTGATAATTTGGCACCAAACAGGGTTGACACCAACCTTAAGACGCACAGCCTCCTACATTAAAATATTAAATTATATAAAGTTTTAAAGTAATTTCTTCTCTTTAATTTGAGACATTGTTCACGAAGATCGGTTAATAATTAAGGACGCTACATTGAAGAGGATAGAACAAAGTGCAGTTGGGTATGTCCATGAAGTTGGGCAATTTAAGAAATTGTGCTGATTTGTGTAGGATTATGCATTTTCTAACAGTTTGCCTGAAGTTTATTTTCACAAGTAATATAATTTAGAAAGACCTCATACTAACATGTCTTTTAAAAGTCAAATGAAAGTTATTTATTTATTTTATTTATGCTTTATTTATTGAGGGTAAGATACTTCAGTGTACAAACACTGCTTTCCAAGTAGGCCCTCATTTTATGCATACATAACAGATTATTTACAAAGAAGAAAGAAAAGGTATACACATAAATATATAATACTATACTAAATAGCTCCTCTGTAATTTTTTTATGCTTCATTAATAGTTGGTGTCCGGCCCTTTTTTAGTCAAAAAAGTGTGACATGAAAATAGAAAAAGATGCAAAACATAATTTTGTAAATATAAATGTCATAAAATCATAAAATTACTACATAATCTATGAATATTATGATCCAATTCACCTTTAAGTAAATTATGACAGAACAGAAATCTGCCAATTTGATATGACGTCTTCGGGAAATTGCCCATACCTATGCTACAGAAATGTGTCCGCCCAAAAAAAGCATGTAGCATCGGTATTTTAAGCTCACCAACACAGATGACATTTGAACCCACTGATTTTGGGTCCTAAATTACCGTATTACATTCATTAGAAACATTTGAACAACAACTGTACCCATAAATGATGTTATTTTAAAATTATTTTAGAGGAAACGTCACTGATTGTTGACGTGGTGTCCGGTGTAGCATAGGTACATTTACAATTGATTGCCCCTCTCAAGTAAAAAGATCCTTTCACATACTGAAATGAATGGCTCCCTGCAATTAAATGTTTTACTAGAGGTTCTCATTGGGACCAGTTTTGGGGTAATTGGTTTATTAAAGACAGTCAAAAAAATGAAAACAAGCGCGGTGTCCACCTGTAGTGCCGGTATTACCATGTAGCTTAGAGACAAGGTAATTAGTTTATAATGATGGCACCCATAATTCTTTTTCAAATATTTCTTTTCTATTTCTTTTTTTGGCCCAACCCAGTTTACAATTTCACATAAGTTTTGAGCATGCAGCTGACAGTGTGACAGGTATATGGGCTGCATTGATCAATCGAAGCATCCCCAATCATTGGAGTTCCCCTCTGCTACAATTCTGATGTTTGAAAGATAATTATTATTGGAATTGGTTGAATATGATACCTTTCCTTTCCATCACAAGAAAAATTTAACCCAAAAGATGAAAAATGATAGTATTGTAAGATATTTTGAAATGAAATAAGTCATGTTGAAAATGTCCTATCTGTCACAAAAAGAACCCCATCAAATTATTGTTTATGGCCATGCATTTTGAGTTGGGCCGGTAAATAGGTGGAGATGTTACACTTGCGCGAGGTTTAAGGTGTAATAATGTAATTTTCTCGGTAAATATTCAACCTATAATGTTCAATTTGGTATCAAATTGAAGCTTTGATGGAGAAGAACATATTTAAAGTAAAAAATATGTGCAAATATACTTTGCATTTGCTAATTAGCATTTAATCACCAAGATTGTTGAGGTGGAGGATGATCAGGCGGAGGATGATCAGGCGGAGCAAAATTTGATAATGCGGCCCCCTGGGGGTCACAAACATGCAATTGTCAAAATATGTTTTGATATTCTTTTTATAACATTGGAGCACTATAATATAACACCCAACAATTGAACTCCAGGTAGTTTATATTTATTTTATCACTAATTTTGTATTGCTGATCATTTCAGATCATCGTTAGTGGTTTCCCATTGACTTCTATGGTAAAACAGGCTTCAAAAGAGACCGGCGCAAAACGCTCAACCATTAAATAGATTCCAACTTGTTATATACCAATGGAAAGCTAGTACTTTCAGCATTTCAAAAATAAACATGTTTATCATTTTTGGGGTACCACATTTGAATTTTGCAATGTTTAAACAGTTGACATTTTTATTCAAATTAGGCATCGTTTCAAGGTCATAAGTCCCATGGGGATTGGACTTTTTCAAAATGAAGTATATTTTGAGATTCCCTGTTTTGTAAGCTTTAAGAAAATGTATACTTATGGGGGGATTGTTTTAAGTTTGGCAAAGAAATAACTTGTAAACCGCATTTCCATGCATTTTACAAGTGTAATAAGCATGTAACGCAAAACCGGCCCAACTTAAAACACATGGCCTTATTTTTTACATGAAGAGATATTTTGGGTTCAAAATTGAATTACTATATCCTATCAAGTTAACCTAACGTACATTTGTCCCAATTATAGTCTGTCAAAAGTGTAAATTGCCTTTTATCTGAAAGGTTAAAAGTCTGAGTTACTTTGCACTGATTGAACAAACAAATGAGAACATTCTTAAAATTGATATTAAATTGGTATGACAATTTTAATAAAAATCTCACAAATGTGGTCTGTATCCATAATTTCAATTTTCAGAACTTTTGCCTATACTAATGATTAAATGGGTGACAATTTTAAGTCAGGATTTTTGACACAAACCATACCACAACCCCCTCACCTTCCCATCCCCACCATAAACCCCCTCCCCTTCCCATCCCCACCACAAACCCCCTTTCTCTCCCATCCCCACCACAAACCCCCTCCCTTTCCCATCCCCACCACAAACCCCTTCCCTCCCATTCACAACCTCCCCCCCCCCACAACAAACCCCTCTCCCACCACAAACACCATACCCCCCCCCCCACCCCATGCATCCATGCTACCACAACCACCTCCTCATCACACTCCACCACCCTAAACCCCCTTCCCTTCCCAACCGCACCACAAACCCCTACCCCACCACAAAACACTTCCCCTACCACAAAACACCTCCCCACCACAAACACCCTACCTACCCCAGGCCAACCTTTCCCACCCCATGCATCCATGCCACCATCCCCCCTTCCCCACCACAAACCCTCTCCCCAGGGCCATCCCATTTCCATTCGCCACCACAAACCCCTGCCCTCCACCACAACCAGCCGTCCACAACCCCTCCCCACCACTAACCCCCTCCCCAACAACAAACACCCTCCCCATCACAAACCACCTCCCAACCACAAATACCAGCCCCCATCACTAACCCCTTCCCAATCACAAACACCCTTCCTATACCCCTTCCTAAAGCTTCCAGCACTCTTGGCATTAATATCAGAAGAAACGTGGGTCCATGTGCCAAAGGAGTGAAACTAAAAGCCTACCAAGCACTTGTACGCCCACAACTGGAATATGCATCAGCAGCATGGAATCCACACACACAAAGCAACATCAAGTCCCTTGAGGCCATCCAGCGCCAAGCTGTGAGATTCATCTGTGGAGAATATGGAAGACGCACAAGCATAACACCATTACGTGAACAACTCCAACTTGACGAGCTACATACCAGGAGACTTATGACCCAATGCACAATGTTCTACAAAATTAAAAACAACCTTGTTAACATGGAATTCCCAGCATGTGTAAATCAGCATCAAACAAACAGCAGAACTGGCCATCAACTTAGGTACAATCCCATCCAAGCGTCCCGGAACACTTTTTAATTTTCCTTCTTCGTTAGAATAATTTTAATCTGGAACCGTCTGCCAGTCCAAGCCGTAACAGCATCAACAGTTGCCAGCTTCCAGACTGCAGCTCTACCAGCAGTGAGAGTTCTACAGCCCACTCCAACCCATCAACACCTGTAGCTGGTTTTGCTACTTTTTACTCGCACATCTTTGTTTATTGCACCCTGCACATCGGCATGACATGAATGATGTTTATCCTTGGACAAGCTCAGCTTACTAGGATTCCAACATTGAAGATTGAAGATTGAAGACCCCACCTCACACCAAACCTTCTGAATTTGCAGTCAGCAGGGCGAAATTCATCGCATGTCGCTAACTTGGTTGTGTCGTCGTGCGTGTTATTGTGTTTTATTGAGCCGTTGCTTGAATCCTGATAATGTCGATGAAACAGTTTGTTGGTCTAGATCATTCCATGCCCTACTTGTCCTTGGGAAAAAAGAATTTTTGTAGACATCCTTGCCAGCAAAGGGGATTTCTAAGTGTTTAGTGTGGTTTCTTCTACTGCCTGCCATAGGTGATATTTTGGTATACTGGTCCTTTTGAATTCCTCCCACCAAGTCATTTTGAATTTTGAACATCATAGCTAGTCTGTTTTTCTCCCTTCTGCATTTTAACGGTTCCCATTTGAGCTCTAGAAGCATCTGTGAAACACTGCTTTCTCTTTTGTAGTCCCCTGTACAGAAGCGTGCTGCTCTTCGTTGTACTCTTTAAAGTTTGTTTACCATCGTCTTCCTGTATGGGTCCCATGCGCAGCCGGCATACTCTAAGACTGGCCGGACGAGAGTTGTATATGCCATTGTCTTCACTTTCTTAGGGCAGAACCACAGGTTTCTACGTAGTAAACCGAGGACACGGTTTGCTTTTGAGATGTTGTTTGAGATGTGCTCCCCCAGTTAAGTTTGTTGTCCAGTTGAACTCCCAAATATGGTTGTGAGGTTGGTTGACTCAGGACTTCGCCGCAAAAGGTGTAGTCTCTGTGGGGTGGCTTTTGTGAGATCTCTCCATGATGAAGCATTTGGATGGGTTGAAACTCATTTTCCATTTATTTTGCCAGCTTTCAAGTGTATTTAGGTCATCTTGTAATGAGTCCATGTCTTGATCAGATTCTACTGACTTGTAAACTAGGCAATCGTCAGCAAAAAGGCGTGCTTGGTTTTTTAAGAGGTCTGGGAGATCGTTTATATAGATCAAAAACAGCAATGGTCCCAGTACCGTGCCTTGTGGTACCCCCGACAAAACGTCTTTTGGTGACGAGATGTTTCCTTCACATGCAACTCTTTGGATTCGGTCAGTAAGGAAGTGGCCTTACCCATTTGAGGATATTTCCCCTGATACCATAGACTTAGTGTTGAAGCTTCCCTAGCAGATGCTCATGTGGCACCTTATCAAAGCCTTGGAGAAGTCTAATATCGCCATATGGATTGATTTCCCTTCTTCTAAGGTCTTGGCTATGTCGTCTACTGTGACAATCAGCTGCGTTTCAGTGGATCTTTTTGCTCGAAAACCATGCTGTGAGTCGACAAGTATGTTGAACTTTTCTAGGTGGTCCATTACATGAGAGTGAATTATGTGCTCTAATATTTTGTTCTGTAATTCTCTGGTGAAGCTTTGTCTCCTTTCTTGAAAATACTAAAAATATTGGCTCTCTCCACTGCCGAGGAAGGGTTCCTTGGTCTATTGAAGCTTGAAAAAGATCGGTGAGTATTGGAGCAAGTTTATCAGCAAATGTTTTCAGGAACCATGTTGGAATTTCGTCCGGTCCTGCAGCTTTATTTGGCTTAAGTTGTTGAAGTTGCTTTAGCACCCCCTTTCATGGATGATCAAAACTGGGATGTCATCAGTGGTGCTTCTACCGAGAGTTGGAATTTCGTCTATATTTTCAGCAGTAAATACACTGGCAAACTGGGTGTTAAGAGCTTCAGCTTTCTTACTCCCCTCACTGATGATCTGGTTGTTCACTTTTAAGTCAGCCACTCCTTGTTCACCTTGACCAAGTCTTTTCATGTAGGACCAAAACTGTTTGACATTTTCTTTCATCACTGTGGTAAGTCTGTCTGTTACAAACTCTCGCTCAGCCTGGTTTAAGGATTTCCTGAGATCTTTTTGGCAAGACAAAAATTTGTTCCAGTCATCTGTGTTCTGAGATTTCTTGGCCTTGTTAAATGCCCTTTGTTTTCTGCGACGAAGTCTGTGGTGTTTCTATTGAACCATGGTAAACTATTTTGTTTTGCAGCAGTCTTTTTTGGAATATGTTTTTTCATAAAGTCTTGATTTCACGTTCCAGATTGTCCCACTTTTCTTGTACCGAGGCATTTGCCATTCCGAAATATTTGTTTTTGAAGGCACTCAATTCTTTGTTTATCAGTTCTGCGTTGGCCTTTCTACGAACATAATACTGCCGTCTTGGTTGCCTTTTCCATTTTGCACCTAGGTCTACTCTATGGTAGCGAAAACTATGTCGTGGTCACTAAAACCGGCTTCTTTTTTGACGTCTTTAACCAAACTCTGATTGTTTGTGAATAGTAGATCCAATGTATTGTTTTTCCTGGTACTTTCTTTAACACATTGTTCTAATCCAAATCCTGATGTGGTTTCCAACAACAACTCTGCGGTTTCCTTGGAAGCCCAGTGATTTGATTTAACACTAGCGTCTTCCCACTCAATATTTGGTTGATCGAAGTCTCCAGACAGAATAATATTATACGCTTTATTCTTGCTGCCTATTTTGCCGAGCGACTCATCAATTCCTATTACAGTATTGATATCATCATGTCTAGGTTTGTAACAAGTCCCCAATAGTAGTGAATGACGCCCTTTGAGCTCAAACTCCCCTATTACAAAAATCACATGGTATCGATTATCGTTGCACCGCCCATCACTACAAAAACTTTTTTTACAATAGACAAAACTTTTGCTTGATGCTAAATGGATGTTTCTGACACACCCCTTGTATTTCATTGGCCACACTCATATTTAGGCTAGTGGATCCACCCAGATATAGTGCTGGGAGATATCAAGCCTCTCAGTCTCAAACCCAAAATAACAATCATAATTTGCATAATTCAAACAGGAAATCCAACATAACCCTTACCTCAACAGATGTTTACTTTATTAGTTATTGGAACAATTATTTTTGGTTTAAAAACGAAAAATAGTGAATTTATTACACATTTTGTCTTGGTGGCCAAATATGGTTCCCTAATTAGTAGGCAAATTTGTCCACCTGCACGGGATGATGATGTTGCAACGTTTGCATTCAAGTCATGCTTGCTGTTAGCCTTGATTTTTGGCCAACGCCAACGGGGCGAATCATGATCATCATGATTTTTAGGTTCAGTTGAGATAAATAAATAAAGAGACGGAACAAACCCCGGGGAACAAACAACTATCACTTACATTGATAAGAGACTCCTCTGGTATCTTCTGAAAATAAAATCGTCAATCTAATCTATAAAGTAAAGTATTTGAGTTGATTTTCTTCGTGCCACGACAGGGTAACAGAATTTCGTCGATGACTCTTGAGATGATGTTGCCATCGATTATCATAATTATCTCATCGACTGGTACGAACTCGTGCCTATAAGTGTTCTATTGTAAATCAGAATAATGGTCGATTAGCTTTGAGACTCCGAACAATTGTATGCCTGTTACTAATTTAACCAGCACAAATCGGACACGAGTTTACTGATGGTGCAATCTTTTTAAAGAAATATTGGGCGCGAATCAGGGTGTCTAGCAAAATGTTTTGGATAATTTCTGGGAATTTTAATTACTCGCGGGATACCCTCGCTACTCTACAAATGTCGCTACTCCTCTCAGGTCCCGCTAGATGAGCAATGAGATTCATGAGTTGTAAGTTTGAGCGAGTTTAAATTATTTCTGAAATGTTATTCGCATTATTATTGCACCTTCTTCTTCTTTAATTAACTTTTTGATAACAATTTATTGTTGTGTGCATAAACCATGGACTTATAAACAAAGCTTTGATTGAATATGGCAGGATTTGTTCCAGGGATTTGTTTACCTTGAGCAGTTTTAACCTTCATTTATTTGGCGGGAGTTTTGAATATAACATATGAGGTGTGGGGTTCATTGTTTGAAATGCTGGTAGTGCTAGAAAAAATAGCTGTAAAGATGAATTATGTGAGCCAAAATATGAAAATATGTTTTTCATCGATTTTCGATTTATGTCTTGCCAGTCTAGTGGCGACGCTACAGGGCGGCAGTAGGCAAGGGGGGCATTCTCCCCTCCAAATAATTGTTTGCACCTCCCCCCCCCCCCCCAAAAAAGAAGAAGTTAAAATTAGAAACAAAATGACAATTTTTAACATAAAAAAGGGGGGAAATCCGTGTTGCGCACACATTTTCTTACTCAATTTGGTTAAATTAGACCGAATGTTGACAATTTTAGCATAAAACAGCTAAATTTGCAGGCATTTTCATACCAAATTAGTTAGTATTAGACCAAATTTGACAATTGTAGCGTAAAATGGCACGCATCATTTTTTTTAATGCCCCCTAAAAAAAGAATTCCCCCCCAAATTATGAGGGTGGCGCCGTCACTGCTTGCCACAGCGGAACAAAAATAGATATTTCAATGAAATTAATGGAATAAGTAGGAAACATTTCTACCATCATATCGCAAGTGTTTACATTTGAAACACTATGTTTTATATTTTTGAAACCCGGTATAGATAATTCTGAGACACCCTGTATTGTAAATTTGAAAGGGATTTAGTTTAATAAGTATAAACATTATTTTGATGTTTGACAACATTGTTACTTTAGGGAAAATGTCCTGAATGTGTGGCAACCAAAACAATGGGGAATGTTTAAAAACATCAGTGAGTGATCAATTGAAAGAAACTGCTATTTCCCGGATTGCCATTTTTGGTTGTAGAATAAATGTTAACAGCCGCGGACCTACAATAGAGGTCACACTACTAAATAGAGCTCCATAGGGATATGTACAAAAACACTGATATAAAACTCTGTTCTAAACAAAGGCCAAACAAAGAAGAAGGTCTGTCTCAGAAGCCCGCCCGCATTGGTATGTGAAAAGAGCTACGGCGCATAGGTCTATGCGCTGGGGGCTAAAAAACGTCTTTTTTTTATTTATTTTTTATTTTTGTAAAAACAAAATTTTTGATTTTTAAAAAATAAGTTTAAAAAAAGTTTTCCGTAAGCTTGGATAAGCAACAACAAAAAAATTCATACCTCATAGCCTATTTTCTAAAAAAAAGAAAAGAAAAAGCACAGCACAGCACTTAGCTTTTTTGCACAATGTTTCTGAGACAGACATTCTTCTTTGTTTGGCCTAAATTGTGAAATTGGACCTTGTAGAGTGATTTTTTATCTGAAGATGATCACATTTTCTCACCAAAAAGTGAAAAAAATAGGAAGGTGAACCTGCTCGATTTGTCAAAATACGCCCATGGAGTTGACTACCTCTCTGACGAGCTTGGAAATGCCGCCGTAATCGTCAATGTTTCCAGTAAAAAACGCAAATTTGAAATCTCTCAACATTTATCTAGATGATATTCACAGTTTATAGTCAGGGTGCATGTAGGTGATTTCCCATTAATCATAATTAATCAAAAATCATAGGCATTTACGCAATTGTATTACTGTCTAGTTTTTTAATTGAGGATTTTGCCATGCATATTTTCCGATTCTACGAGGGTCATTAAATAAGTTCTACCTCCTACCTCATAACTTTGCTATTATACACGCCAGTCGTATGAACTATTCCACATTTGAAGCTTTGAATCTCAGCTACAAAGTCATAGTAAAATTGTCTAAATACTCATTGTACTTTTCTGGATGTGCAGTAAAAACCAAACTTCCATTTAGTGCGACGGAAACAGGTAAAAAAACAGCCTAATGTCTCCCAAGTACTATTCATTTGACCAAATCTAAGAAACAAAATGTACCTATCGGTCAATTACAATTGTTCCAAGTTACAAATATCTCTTGAACAGACTTTAATCAATAAAAGTGACAGATTTCTTGACGGAAATTGCCCTCTTATTAGCCAGAACCTGACCAGGACAGCCATCATTTTAACCCTACCTTAGAGAACCGCTGCAAAAGTCATATTTGCTTTTCATAGGAACTAAGAGATCTTCATTATACAGGACTAAATGGATACATTTCAAGTCTCTCAAAGATATATTTTCTATCACTGACTGCCTGAATAATTATTATAAATAAAATGATATAATAAGAATACTGGAACTTACTTTTACAACTGCTACGTTGCGTGTGATACCATCACACTTCATCAGGCAACTGACCCGCTGATGATGTAGGGTCACGTGATTGATCATCAGCGGGTCAGTTGCCTGATGAAGTGTGATGGTATCACACGCAACATAGCAGTTGTAAAAGTAAGTTCCAGTATTAGTCTTATTATATCATTTTATTATCAACGACTGGATGACTGAAAACATTCATATTTAAATTATTATAAATGTTGCATGTTAAGATTTAACATTCGAGGCACCACTGTGGCTTGACTTGTAACAACGAACATTTGACTGAATATCAGTATTCCACTATGCTAAAGGCGTGTCAATATATTCGAGTTGATATTATACTATTTGCAAGCTACAAAAGTTAATATTGCCTACAATCTAATTTATACATGATAGCATAGCATTATATTCAGAAATTATCCATCGTTTTCTATTTTCAGAATTTAAATGGGCGGTTATACCTAATCATACAATACGGAGAGAAATAAAAAAACCATGTATTTATCTTTGGGGTAATTTTCTGTGTCCGTTGTCCAAAATCTCTCTCTGGCTTTGATCGCATCACGACAAAAGTAAATTAGGTATCAATTAGCATTTACTATAAATGTGTAGCTATGATTCAGAGCTATAATCATGACAAATGTCATGAGGCTGACATTGATATTAGCGATGTTATGAGTGAGGAGGTAGAACTTATTGAATGACCCTCGTAGTTTTAAACACAGCCCTTAAAGGTAGGGGATACCCCCCATTTAGTGTAGTGCACCCTATAGTGAGTCTATGTAGTAGTGAAGCCTTTTCCCTAAAAGTTCACTCTTTCTCAAAGCTTTAAACAAGCATAGTTAAACTAGTTAATAATTACCCCAACCCTCACTGGTTTTAACGATTAGGCGACTAAAACACCCTGTTCTATGGACAAATGAACATCTCAGGTAGGTCAGTCAGGCGTTAACTACCAGCCAGGACAAGACGCAGCCGGGACTACCAGGCTGTCGACTTTTGAGAATTACTGCGAGTCAGAAATTTAGAGTGCAAGGGAGGGGTAGTGCCACCGAGTCAGAACAGAAACTTGATTGGCGCAAAGAAATCGAGCTCGAAAACCAACAATACTCTGTCGTTAAATTATTTTGGTTAACTTTCAGCAATTTTCATAAATTAAAAAAAGTCAATAAAATATTGGGTCGGTCGGGCCAATTTAATAATACAATTTTAATGCAGTGGGTGTGGTCTGATATGGTAATTATTCATATTCAGTTATTTAAATTGGACTGTGCAAAATGTCTGCCATTCATTGTGAGGCTGTAATGGATGGCAATTGCGTCAAAAGAAACCTGGTTTTGTCTATTTTATGAAAAGGACCAGCCCATCCATTATCACAATGGCTGACAACCTAAATAAAATGTCATCTTATATTTATTACATTTAAGGTAGATGACCCGATCACATTTTCGTAACACAGAATTATTTCAAACATACGGAGATTTTCATATCATATGAAAGCTCGTATTTTTCTCATCATACTGAAATTTGACGGCCTAAATCGGTATAATTACGGAGAAATAACGTCGAATTACCGCGAATGGTGGTAACCACCGATATAGTTTGTGTACTACTCAATGGGTACAGTTCACAGCATCTTGTGCATCTAAAATAAGAACCATTAGAGCTATGCAACTCAAACTTTGGAACACAACTTTTTTAAGGATGACCTTTCATGTAGAATAGAAAACTTCAAGTTGAAAATCGGAACATCTACCTTTAAAGGTATATGTTCCGATTGCTGGCCCGATTTTCAACTTGATGTTTTCTATATTATATGAAAGGTCATCCTTAAAATTGTCGCATTCCAAAGCTTGAGTTGCATAACTCCAATGGTTCTTATTTTAGACCAACAAGGTCACGAGACATTGCCCATTGAGTAGTACACAAACTGGCTGGTGGTTAACCACCTTTGACAGTAATTCACTACATTTTTGCCTATAATTTCTAAATGGAACATTTCTTGCCTCTAAGATTTTACAGACATAATGAGAAACATATGGGGATTCTTCTGATATCAAAATATCTTGATGTGAAAAAACAAAATCCTAGCAAAAAAAAAGTGATCGGAACATACACCTTTAACGAACACACGACAATAAGAAGATGACACAGAATACCACCAATTGTATTTCCAAGGATTGAAGAAACTTGTATTTATTGTGCTACTTTTTGATGCCTGAACATGTACATATTCCAGAAACAATGATAAATCAAAATAGCCCTTTTTGACCGTCCACACTGCTATTAAATTGGTATTATTGATGTACATGGTAAGTCTGCATACTCAATCAAATACTCAAAAAACCAAATTGCATTATTTAATTACAGAATTGCACCCAACCATACATTTGCCTGTGTAGGTTCTTGTCTCAAAAAGGATTTTATACTCTCATATTAAAATACAGTCCATAACACCCTATATCTAACATAGCACAAACAGAACTGTAGCCTCTTGAAATACAGTATTATGATTATCACAATCACCAGAGACCTCAGTTCACTTTTGGCTTTGCAGCTAATATGAGAACGTCATCCAGTGTGAAATCTCTGGGTTGGCGGTGCAATATTTTTATACAAATGTTGGTTAACACTTTCAACGCGGTAGTCATCTGCAGATGACCGTTCTAAAAGTTCACAAAATGTTTTAAAAATGTCAAAATTATTCAATTTCATCACCATATTTGGAACTGCCTAGTATTGGTTCAGTAATTCTTGAGATAAGACTTTGAAACTTTAAAAGTTTCTGAAAAATCTGTTTTTGTATGATTAAACTAATAGCCGCGTGGAAATTGTTAACACTGCCTAGGGTTATTTGTATTACAAACCAAATAGGAGCAGCATACTTAGGAGCCAACCAAAGAGTTTTTTAAAATATGATAAGAATAAATTACATCTTTTAAAAGAAAAGCAGTAAAAAATTACACCAGGGTATCTCTACTATTATACCTCAATCTCTCAACATAAAAGAGACATTATTCACAGGAGGCCTTCATCAGCAGCAGGTGCATCAGCTGGTTATTACATCAACTTTATATACTAGTAATAGTCTAATTAGGGTTAAACTAGAGTTACTCCTTATTTCAACTCCTTATTTCAACTCCTTATTTCAACTGGTTTAGTAACCAAATAGTGGTTCATACTGGTATAGAAATCTGACATATTGTCAATGTACATTATAAGTTGTAGGCATGAATTTGAATTGGACTGAGTAGCAGAATAAAATAATGACTAGTTAATGGTTGTCTAAGGGAATCAGCGATTCTTCACTTGCTCTTTTCTAGGGCGAAGTGAAGAGTTCCAAACTCAAGCAACAAAAACAAGCAACAACTTATATTGGGTAGATTTGGGTACCGCTTTTAATGACATGTGATTCGCCTCTGCACAAGGGGAATATCTTCTATGAAAGTGATTTTATATTTCCAACTAACCAAGCTGAACCAATTACAATCCAAGGATGCAATGGTTGGTTTGCAAGCTCTGTTAACACTGGTATGAATAAATTTAACAACTTCAATGTTTAGGTGGCATTTAAAACAGTAATGGTGCCTATCAATGGGCTATTCCAGATGAAATCCATACACCCTATGGACAAAACACTAATGGTGCCTATCAATGGGCTATTCCATATGAAATCTATACACCCTATGGAAGACATAACCTATATCTCCCACACACAGGAAGTATAGATTCTAAATGGAGTGGTCCATTCAGGTAACCCCATTCATACTCCCTGTATGAGGCGTATGGAATTTCACTGGAATAATCCAATTTACACACCTATTTTTAGTAGAGATTGTCAGTTAATGGGGCAAGTCATCAAATATCAATACGCATGCACACATTTCAATTTAAACACTGACTGCAATGATATCAAACAATAAATCCCCGTCATAAATACTTGGTAGACTAAACCAGTTAAAATCGCCGATCATAAAACCTGATGGTGGAGACCTCGATAATGTTTCTACAAAGATATATTATCATAGGAAAGGAGCATCATAATACAGTGAGGTATCTTTACAGTGGCCCAATATTAATTTCTCCCATTTATGGACCGAGATTATTATTTTTTCTACTAAAAATGTTGCAAAAATACCTACCTACACTGTTTAATAACTACCATGCACAACACATAAGTCATCATTATTGTATTACATTATAAAAAATGTGCCCTTTAATACACTACTTGACGACAGTCAAAGCCACATCGAGTAGTCTACAGAAATGTATGTTATGACATTTTGATGGACTTTTTTACATAACATGATATAAATCCGACCTTTATGTGTGTGAAATCAAGTGACAGAAGGCAAACAATCAAGTCATAAATCATGCTGAGCGATTTTTAAAACACTTAAAAGCATAATTTCTTAGAATTTAGGCTATTGCAGCACAGCGCTGTATAACGCTGTTGATAACTGCTACTGCTATTGAATCAGCTACTGATATTTATTCAAATTGGTGGTACCGAGGTTGCATGCATTCCAAATCTGAGTTCGCCTGTTCATTATGACGAGTTGCGCCTTGCAATCCAGGAGAGCATTGCCAAGTCATAAGAAAAAGTAATACAGAGAATAAATATGATGACAATGACTCTATCAATGGCTGACAGAATAGTGATAGTACCTGTGTGTCAATACCCTGTGTTAGTTAGGAAGTGACATCGGCACATATTATCTTCATAGAATAGCAGCATATTTGTCTGTTTTTTCTTCTTTGATCACACGAGCGCAAACACCATTACATTAGAGTAACATGTGCTGTACAAAGGTGCCATCACTTTTGTTTACTCGGTTCCAATGTGGCGAGAAACGTGTGGGTGTTTTCTTTCCGCGTGTAAACCAAGCGTACCAAGGGCAATTTGGCCGCATCAGAACGTGTCACATATATCATACAACAGTTGCATTCATGCATGCCGATGCTCTTTTTGCATTAATCGCTGCTGTAAGGAGGCCGTCAATTTGGAGCTGATTAAACTCCAATTTGAGATGAGACCATGCATTCCTTTCACCCTGTTTAGGGCTTTCTTTCCCATTTCCCTTCGTGGTATTGAATCAAAATCATGGCTCTGGTGCACGCAATTATTGTTAATCACAATTGTATCTAGTATTATCAAGAAGCCATACAGTAAAGGCAGCCTGGATAGCAAACAAAATGTTATATTAAAATTGGGCAAAATCAATCATCTTCTGATCAAACCTGTGTGATATATGAGACTGCATGATTTTATGCCAAACACAAACTTGGATAAATTCACCAACCAATGCAAGCTATCACCATCATAAGCAATAAATCTAGAAACAGCAGGCACCAATCACATAAAAAGAGCAATACATACAAATCACAAAACTATACCGCTTTCAAGTTTTGCATTTTCAAATCCAAGGGCTTTCATGTGTTCCAATGGTTTCTAAGCATTAGAAGACACACTGTGCACAATTAAAAGTTCATCACCATGTATGAACAACTGAACATTGCTCCCTGGTACTGAGAACATGATCTTGGCAGTGCAGCTTTTCATAATCAGGGATTATATACTTCCCGACGCTAAACATAATAAAACAACCAAAAGCAAGAAATGTTTTAACCAATAAATTGCAGAGTAACCAATACACACACTAGGTTATTGTTTATTTGTTTAAAAAGGACAAAAAACTGTATATAAAACATTTAAAAAGATGAACAACTTAAATATCAGGGATAACCTGTGAGTCAATACATATAATATGATAAAGCGTTTGTGGTTTGATCAAGCAAAATGAGTCTGAAGTCGAAATATATTGCACATTTTCAGTTTTCTACTTGATCATATTGGTCATTCGCAATGCAACATTAAGAATGGGCAATTAATTCCATAGATACAAGGAAATCAAAAGATACAAGAAATTGAAAGGTCATGAAAACAGTAATCTTGTAAGGTCTCGAAAACAGTAGAAAACAAAAGAAATTCTATCCTTTGTTTGTTTATATCTCCAAATCAATATTTGCGTGTTCCGGCTCATTTTGCTTGATCGCATCACATTTTACCTTCAAATATTGAAAGTATTTTGGCCCTGCTATTGGCTGAACTCATAATATTACGATGGTCATTCCATTTACACCCCTTACCCCTACAAGGGTCATTCCATTTACATCCCTTACCCCACTGATTTGGCCGTATTATTGGCTGAACTCATAATATTACAATGATCATTCCATTTACACCCCTTACATATTGTTGTTAGGAAGGAAAACATACATGCATTGTTGGCCCTTGAACATGTTTTAAATGAAAGTGTTACGTAGTTACATTGGAGGTTTTGCTTTATACATGTTCAGGGGCCTATGACAAATTGAGTTCCTTATCTTTCTGCCAATGGGGTGGGCTATGCCTTCCTTCAGGTGGTGAATGAATCTTTACTCCCGGTTGGCAGATGGAAAGCTAGAACCTTATTATCTTAATTTCAATGCCTTATCCCAGAGGGCTTGCATGGAACAACTATTGTAGAGCCATGTACGTTTCCAAAACCTAAATTCTAGAATGAAACTTTGGTTCTGCGCTCAAATCTTTCCAAAATGGGATTTGTCCTTGCTTATGCTTGAGAGTGTTTGTGTACACGATTTAAAAGTGATTTAAAGTTTCATGAATATGTCACACTTATTTCAAATGTTGCCAACATCCGAAAATTCCATTTATCTTTATAAATACGAATGGTATAAGTGATTTTGTTTTAGCAATCATTTTGGGTGCAGAACAATTAATGCAGCATATATATATGTTTCTGCTTCTACAGTGTGAGCGAACAAAGACAGGTTCACAAGATCTATGGTGCAAAATTCAACAGTATTAACTTTTACAATAATAGACGTGATAGCACCAACAGAGGCAGCAAACATAAGAAATAAAGGAAGAAAGAAATGAGGAGCCATCAAGAATAGTTCACTTTTAATAGTTGGTATATATACTTCAGGATAATAAGAAACTGGGGAAACCTAATCATGGGCGGTATACAAAATATCCACCTTAAATTACACATATTTTGGCATTTGATTGATAGAGTTAACTTTTAGTTTGCCAAGAAATAAAATAAAAAGTGTACAAATGAGCATATTGCATCTGAACTCATTTGATATCTTACATGGTACCTACCCACAGCTTGTTGTATCTGGTTCTATAATATCTCTTCTACCTTGAATATTACCGAATTATATTTGTCAACTTTTTAGTACACATGCATGACTAAATCTGGGAACTGTAACCTAATACTACTTCAAAATGATTTTCTTCCGCAAACTATAATTAAAAAACACCCATGTTATTCATCATGATCGCAAACGCATAATTAATTCAAATTTACAAAACGTCCGCATTGACCTTAACATATTGCTTGGTGAGTTGTACACTATATAACAGTAACGTCTTTAGCATATAGCTAGCTTCTGTCTTAGCCCAACAACCCGACCAAAAATATCCTTCCCACAATGCAATATGGGTGTGTACCCACAATGCACCGTTTACCCATAATCCTTATGTGTAATCATAATATGAAACAAGACTGACACAATTATATGCAAAAGGCAACATAGTTTACATATCTCCTAATTTGTACAAAAAATATGAATTCATATTTCACAACATAATTAAACATTTTTCATTTTGTTTTTTAAACTAAAAATAGTTGTATATAATAACAGCTAAATAACAGCATAAGAAATTAATTATATAAGTATCCAAGATAAATGCAAAGTATGTTAATGAACAATGCAAAAGAACAGACAATGTATTCACAACACAATCTCTCGGGGCAGGAAATTATGGCTATTTGACACGCTTATACGGCAATCATACTTGGTACATACGACTTTGTATTATTTCTTTACACGGGTCAATCAGTGTTGCCTGACATCTATAATAACGGCTTTGATATACATACCAGTCAGTCTCTACATGGTGTTTTATTTTTAATTCAACACTTTATCGGGGAGATAAATACACGCACTGAAATATCAGAAGTACAAGTCGGTGGTGGCTTTCAGGTGGCCAATTAAAAACAATCATGACAAATTGGTATCTAAATTGGTATCTAGAGACTAAACGCTTGGAATTCATTGGAACACTAACAACAATAAAAAGGCTTCTTTATCAAATTTTTGGAAGTGGCTATTTTTTGCATCATAATTTTTTGAGCGTTATTTTTTCATTTTATTGTTTTTTGTTTCATTCACGCTTAAATGTCCCATGGGCGAATCCTACGATATAGATTTTTTTTTTGTGCACAAAAAATATATTTGTAAGCTTGAAAATGTCCACTTCTATTATTATGTTATTCAAACGAGGTTTTCCCTTGCATATGAATAGCCTTAGTCATCTACATACACACCGGATGGGATGGGTGGGAATAAGTTTACTACAGCGTGTTCAATACAAAATAGGCATATTTTATTGCACTGCAACTTTATTGAAACTGGTGCAGGTGCTATGATATCACAAGCACAATTGGTATATGCTTGTGAATGCAATATACACACTTTTATCCATAGATGCATTCATACAGGACTCCTTTGGCAGACGGATGAATATGACGCACTTGCATATTGCCTATTTGGTACTAAACACACTGTAGTAATGACCAGACTTTACTGTCAAGATCTCTTCCCTCTTAGCGATGTCTACCCCCATCAATTAGTTTCTTGATTTTGGAGTTATTGAGCATCAATGCCATTAATAATCAAACTGACTTGCATTTCAACAAGAGTAGCACCTTCAGTTTGACACAAATACTGTATACATGGTCATTTTCACAAAGGTTTTATTTTCACAAATTTTGCGAGTGGACTTGAAAACGCGAAAATATCATTTTGCAATAGAGTTACAGTATAATTAAGGTAAAGTTTTGCACATTTTCCAAAATCTATAAAATCTTGAAAATAACCACTTATACAGCAGAGTCTTCCTAAGAAGAAATGAACTCTGCAATACACCAGCATGCAATACACCAGCAAAGCAGAAAGAACTGAATAAAGGGGGAAAACAATTCTCACACAGACGGACATCTATCTCATAAGACGAGAAGATCGGGCAGGGCAGAAACGTTGACAACAACAACGATGATGACAACAAAGTAAAAAAATGGCTACAAAATTGTTACAACTGTGTACGTCAGTACATTTAAAATGTACTTCTTATAAGTAAGTAATATTACAACCAACTACGCATGCTTTGCTTTTTTCACATAGCACGTTGGTACAGGTATGCATTATGTACAGAACTGCATGTAGTAATAATTCACAATAAATGCTATAATAATAGTTATAATCATAATTAATCAACCCCGAACATCCTCATTTGTACGATTATCATAAAAATTGACTAATGCCCACTTTGTTATTATGCTATTGTAACGAGGGAGGTTTTGTTTGTTTCTAACGCTTGTCATCCTCCCTCGAGAACAAAGTCAACATCATATATGCATTAATAATAATGAAATATATACAAGTTTATTAAATTAGCCCAAACACTTTTCTTTTACCTTAAGGTGTTGCCCCTCACCGATGCCATGCCTGAGAACCACCCCTGCTTCAAATAATGGTAGTGGCCTCACTCTCTCTCTCATTCTCTAATTTTGTTTGGAAGATACTCATTAAATGTGAGTTGCTCTGAACAGGAGCGTCTGAAAACAAGACTACTTTTGATTTGTCTTTCAGTCGCTTATCAACACCTTTTTTGACCACTACTAATACTTTTCAAAAGTGAAGGTAGACTCGCTATTTCAACTCTATACACAGCATGCATAATTCAAAGCACACACTCAATAAATGGATGATTGCTGGTAAGGGTGAGAGGAGGATATGGAAGAAGAGAGGAGGACGACAAGATCCACAGACTACTCATCCAGTTAATACTGGATTACAATATGGGTGTATGTAATCGAACTAGACCATTGTCCAATAGGGGTGGGTTGAGGTGAGGTGAGGTAACAGCCTTCCTATATAATAACAACAACAGTTTAAAACACTGCAATCCAGACATTTTGGAACATTCCTACAGAGGGGGCATTTTTTTCATTATATATACAATATGCCCCCATGTCATGTGCAGAAATTGACATGTTGTTTAATATATTTATAATATTTATATTGATATTCATAAGAAAAAGAAATCACCAATTGGCATTATAAATGACATATCTTTCTTCTATAACCTACTCCTTGGTATAATTGTACTACTTATATTCATACTCAAGTCACAAAATCGAGACAAAACTACAGAATTATGTGCAACTAGCGCTTTGGTAGTATAAATCAGTGTAAATATCATTCACTATTTTTTCTTATTTTTTCAAATCACAGAGTATTTGCCAAAGAAGACAAAACAGATGGTATCCAAGCATGTGGTGGTAACCGTGGCAACATGTTTGGTTGCCAAGGTGCCTACCACCGTCGTGGGTTTCTCGTAACATTCAAGTGTTTTCGTAAACATGGAAGCAGCACTTTTAGAGGGAGGAGAAGGCAAAGAGTAATATACAGCAGGGTCGCTTCCTTCAAATCAGTGTTTCTATTAGTTACCCATGAGTCTCAACGATAAAACCTTGGTTATCATGGTGATGAATAGTCAAGTTGTCTGCTCAAGATACATTGCACTATTTGTTTGCAACATAAAAACTGCATAGCACACATGTCCAAATCGACACACAGTTTGTACATCATTTGTGTTGCATTTTGTCTGTTTGTTTGGGGCCTAGCTAAACAATCATCTATCACATTTGATGACATCAAAATAGACTACAAAGGACTACATATACCCAGAAACACACATTTTTTTCTTTACAAACATTCGGTGAGGCTATAAACTAAACTACACAATATTCATAGAATGATAACGACACCTGTTGGAATTGGGAAGAGCTCATCATCGTCACTGATTAATCACAAGATACACTCTCAACTCCCCAGGACACAGTTCACATAGGCATACAGTGAATATGAAACCTGCTCAAATCTGGGAATGAGTTTTGATCACCAGAATATACAGATTGACTACAGGACATCTATTTGTACAGTGGCATACCCAGTGAACTGTGCCCTGGAGATGAGGTTCATCTTGGCTGACAGCGATACTGGTGCCTGATTTATTTATTGTTTCGTCTTGTTTCTAAAAGGTAGGAAATCTAAGCTAAGTCCAATCCCTGGGATATGAGTTTAGGGGTGATATAAATGACTAAATAATGTTCCTTGCTCCTCCATAGTGAAGGGAACCATACCTAGTAGTAATTTATTTATATTATTAATGTTACATATATATATATTATAGACTCAAAGGGTGATACAAATTGCCCCGGGGAGGGAAGGGGTTACTCATTTTTTGTTGTACAGATGTGCCACCAAGGATTTTGAACTACGACCGAAACATTTACCACTAAATTATTGTTTTGCCAACCATATATTTACCTATGAATTCTCTCTTTTTATACCACTAACGACCTTTTATGGCCCCATTGACGAATAATGACCCCATAAATTTACCAGAAAATAAGAAAAATAAGGGGTCATTCGTTTACCAGATAGGTAGGTGAAAAGGCTAACCTATTTGGCGGCACATCCCGGTAACCTCAGATCTACCAAGTACTCCCTCCCCCCCGGGCAAATTGCAAGACTTCAATAATGAAAGACAAACCCAAACCAAACTTGCTACCTATCGCCATGACAACGTTGTTGTACCCTTACAGCAACCACTCTTAAACCGCTTACATGCTATCATCACCACATATGGTTTGCCTAATCATCCCTTGATACCCACATGATGGCTAGCCATACTGCCCTCTCTGATGAGCAACTCACATGGTTCTATATTGCATACTATAAAGCCGTTATTTGCCATGATGCGTAGTACAATGATAGTGGTAGAGAGTCTTGCATATAAAGTCCAGAGAGTATCGTTATGCCAGCCATGTCACCATCTCAACGCATGGACTCATAGGTAGGTATTACAACTAGTAACCTGACATCAGGCATTCTCTGACAGGACCTTCAAAGCAGGTCCATTTACCGACACATATTTTGAGGGCAATTCAAAGTCTCTATACGAGCACAAAATGTCTCGATGATATTAAGAGACAAAACCGGCAGTCATAAATACTGTCTTATTGCAAAGAAAGTGTCTTTTGTGAAGCTGCTAACCAAAATGTCTGGTAGAAGTAGTCGCTGATGATGGTAATTCAGTAGATGGTATGCCATTGCTTATATGATGGTAATAAATCACTCGCCTCTCTCTATTCCTCTCTATGGGCTGATAGTACAATATCCATCATTGCCTCGCTCCAACAGGCCATCAACATTGCACATAGTGTCCCGTATATCTATGGTTACCATGTCAACAGACTTAGTACTATATACGTTAATCATCAATGACTATTAGTCTGTCCGTTTGTCCGCCTGTCATCCATAAACAGCTGCTAATACTAAGCCATATTTACCTACAACACCACCACCGCATATAACGCCAAACGTACATACACACCACAGAGATTTGAAATGCAAAAAATCCTGTATTGTTTGCACATTTGGGTGGTTTGGTTCTTTTCTTTTTTACAAACTCTCTAGTACCACGATTGTGTATTTTTTGGCAATACCACGCTGGGAACTAGTTCATTTCTTTAGTTTACAAGTCAAACAATGAAGCAAAAAAAGGTTATCTTACAATTAATAATAAGTACTGGCTCACAGCCCACACATCCACTATCGTTATTGACAAGTAATCAGTTATTAGCTGACTGCAGCTTTTTAATACAAAAAAGTCAGTATTAGTCAGTGCGTGATTGGTTTTCTCTCCTCGTCAGCTACACATGCTGCGATGACTGGGTTTGTCGTCTACAGTGTGGTCTCGACGCTGTGAAAACTAACCGTTGGTGCGCTATCTTCATCCTTCTTGACGGCATCTATATCGTAGGATTCTCCCATGGGCGGAGACATAAATTGGTTGAAGGAGTTGTTGACATTCTTGTGCTCGATGCGATGCTGCAGGCCAGATTGGAAGGCGTGTACGACTCGAATCTAGAGGAGGGGGAAAATCATAGGTACACAGTTATTGCATCTATATTTGGCAGGCACAATACAATAACACATGTGCAGAAACAAAAAGAGCAAAACAAGACAACCATTAAATAAATAAAAAGCAATACACATATCATGCTTTCTAAAATTAACGGCATTGGTGTATTCCAACACCATTACACAGGGTTACACTAAAATAAATCAACAAAAGACAAACTCAACAACAAAATTTGCATATACACACTACAATATAATCCAAATGCAATTACTGTGATCAAGTTGTTGAGTATTTATAAACATAAATGAATATATGAACTAATTGATGGTACTATTATAACAGATTCAACTTAAAAACATTGATCAAAACCACCCTAGTAACGCTAACACCTTCAAAGTAGACACAAATTCTCAATTCAGATGAAAGTGAATTTTCTTTAAAAAAGAAGAAAAATAGCATGAAAGAACATCAAATTCTGTACGACACAATGGAAGACATTCCTTACAATGAAAAGTGTATGAACGTTTGGCAATGAAAGAAATTCAATCACCGACTGATGCCTTTCCATTTAATTGTTTTTAAAACATCAATGAACAAATGTCCACATTTGTTTCTTTGACAACTCAAAAAACTTGATTCACTGGAAAAGCCATCAAAATAATAATAATGATATTTTAAAAATTGTAAGTGAGTCATTTTATCCAAACATTTCATGATCAGGACTATCCTTAGACTGTAAATCCTGTTCTGAGTAAAATCCATGAAGTGCAGCTACTGTGTGTCCTTAATTAACCTAAGTATCCAAATCTTGTTCAACAACTTGATAGATTGAGCAGTATTGCATTGGAGTTGCTGTATCACAAAGGGTTTAATAACTAACACAACCAAACCATCTGGTCTAATTAGCAACATATCTGGGTACAATACGCTTCCCTGTCTTACTCCCCACACAGTTCTATCAAACTATATCCCAACACAACTTTCAGTTAGTTACAAAATAAAGGTTAAATCTAACTCAATCATTAAAAATTATAACGATACATCTTTGTAAGTGTTTAAAACGATCATCCTAAGCATGCCTATATAAATATACTCTTTAACCTCTGCACTCCGTAACATGCATAATGATGCATATCTAATTATAAAATATAAAAAATAGTTCTTGAACATATATGTATATCCCAAAGCTATATATGAAATTTAGTTGACCAATTTCGTGCAGTTATTGTAAAAAGTGAAAAATAAAGTGTAGAAAAACAAGCTTATTCTGCTTCACTCAAGGATACTTAATTGTACAAGCAATCACTCAAATAAACCATGCTGTGAGTTTGGATTTAAAAAGTTTAGAACATCTGGATGAACTAAGTACCTTTTAAAATTATTTGTGCATAGACTCAATTTCTTTTATCTTCAGGCACCTTGACACATTCACAGTTTTGTGTTGGAAATGCATTAATTATCAAAATAGTGCATTTTTTTCCTCCAAAGGTGGATTTATTAAGTTTCACAGATCGGTAATTCATTGCAGGTAAAACTTGTTCATGCAAATGAGGTGTCACAACATGTCAAAAACCAGTGCCCATGTTTCAGTTAAAATATAATTTTTCTTTCTTTCAGGAAATGGTCTTTTATCAAAATCCTGGTGATTTTTAAAATAAATGGCCCATGCAAATCCAGTGCAGTGCCTGGTCATCAAAGTAATAGTTGCATTGAAAGTAAGAGAGGAAGGTGCAACACAACTGCAAGTCCAGTGTTTTGTGAATATATAATCCACATCTCTATTTCAACATAATGTATACTCACAAATCCAAAAGAGCTCAGACAACTTAAAACTATCAGAAATTTAAATGTGCAGTTTGATCAGCTCCAAATTAGCTAAGCCTTCTTACAGCAGCGAACGAATACAGTAGGATGCATTAAGGGCTACAAGCGCACTGTGCATCATATGCATAACGTGTGCATGTGGCCAAAACCGAATGCATGTGGCCATAATCGCGCACGTACACGTACGCTTGGAGTACTTTTGCACGTGGAGAGATAAAAACTGGATATATTTCTCGCCAATTTGGAACTAATTAAACTACACAGGGTTTGCAATGCCTGTCTCATAAGAATCAGCGAGTATGCATTACATTTGTGAAAATGCGACACAAAAGGTACTCGTTCGTTGTAAATTTGTTGAGAAATAAGCAAGATTTCTGCGAACTGGTAGATTTTATACAAGAAAAAAATGAAATATTTTAGAGAGGAAAAAGAGAGCACAATCCTTTCTTCTTCAAAAACGGAAGTAAAAACTTTGAAAGCAAGGTAGGTATGATTTGTACAAAGATTCCAAATTCGAGGAGATGTACCTTTTGCTGAACATAACTTAATGCTTTAAACTAAATCAGCAAGCAATATCCCGTAAAATAGGAAGGAAAGGGGTAAGGAGGGTGTGGTGGGGCTAATGGAAGGGGATTAGAGGGGATTGTAGGGTATATGGTCATAAGAGAATCAGTGGGTTGGGGTGGGGCTAATGGAGGGGGATTGGGGGATTGTAGGGTATAAGGTCATAAGAGAATCAGCGGGTTGGACTAGAATTTGTAATTGTATGCATTTATATATACGTCTGTGAGAATGAACAGGAATAGAGTAGAAGAGCATGGAGCTCCATAAAACGAGAGACAAATCATCAAACGGTTGTATCTGATCTATCCATATCCACCACTTTTACAAATAGTAACGTTATCTATAACGGGAAAGGGCAATTTCTATGGATAAAAGAATTTCAAAAAATGTGCACTTCCATAAAATCAGCCAGCATATGAATGAAAAGGAAAGAAGAAAATCAACTTCCTACCTGGTAAACGATAGACAGAGGGATAAAATAGACTTCAGTAGATTTTGAATATTCCATCGAGTTACGGGGGTTAGACCAATCGATAGCCCCGATGGTTTTTGTTCTACACAATTCTAGTGCATAGTTCACTAAAACACAAGGAAACCCTCTAGCTGCCAGAAGTCATAGAGGTCTATATGCTGTACACACTAAAAATAACTTGCAACAGTTATTCAGTATTTCTTGCACTGTAAACCAGACAATAGAAACTAACATGTTCTATGCTTAGATTGACTCCAAGCAATCCAGTAGATAGCACTAACCCCCTCTTAACACAATATTTCAATTTCATGAAATATATAGGATGGGATTCATAAGCAGTGCTTCAAATATCTCATTAGAAAAACATGACTAGATTTTGAAGATTGATTGATATGAAAAGACTGTTATCAATTGATGGAATAAACCTCTCTTGCACAGCCCATCGGAGTAGGGCTCAGGCCTTGCACAGCCCATTGGAGTGGGGCTCAGGCCTTGCGATGAATATGCCATCTTCATACAGCCTGTATAATTGCGCTCAGGCAGGAAACATGAGCGAAACAGATAAACTAGTACACACAATGACACGCATCCATGTAGCAAACCTTATATAATCTCAGTTATTTAGAAACAGCACAGTTACTATGTATTTACAAAGAGCACAAACACACATATTCTCTCCCTTACACAAAACACTGGAACATCCCTATTGACAAACAATCAAAGTATTACGATGCTTGCACATAAAAGGTATTATTACAGTGCCCACAAACAAGTAATTGTTATTACATTGCTAGCCCACAACTAGCTGTATATGGACAGTATGCAAGACAACATATCAGAGGCACAAATTGATTAAATTACTGCATTGACCTTTGTATAGTCCCGTGTACAGTTTCACCCTTTTCTGATTCCAACATTATTCAATTATGCCAAATTGTGACATTTGCTAATTTTGTTCAAGCATTCAAAAACTGACTCTATTGTGTAATGTTAAAGGCATATTTTGCAATCTTTTTACAATGATTTTTTTAAATCAAATTACATTTATAAACATGAGACTAATAACTTTCAAAGAAGATGTCTTGAGCCACACCAGCATGCTGCACTTTCATGACATGACCACTGGTTTCTGTCACCAGTGTCTACTGGTTCCCATTGACATTACAATGCAATGAAAGGCTTTTATATGTTGTTAAACAAGATCCTGATGTGAAAATCATTGATGTGACTTCAATTCAGTCCCCTTATGTATTTCTTAAAGACCCTTTATTTTTTAAATAACATGTATGTAAGTTTTAGTTGGGATTCAACTTCTTTTCATATATTATGTGGCCAAGTTATGCCTATCTGTACAATGTATTAGAAGATAGAATTCAGACTACCTTATCAGTTGTTTAATACTTCAACACATGTCTGTCACCTTTTATTTTGGGGGAAAGCCATGTTGGAGCTGTAGTGGTGCTTTTGCTGTACTGCACAAGAAATCTTCTTACAGAGCAATTATACATCTTCTAATTACTTCAAACATAATTTTGAAAATAAGCTGTCGGATTACCCAACAGTTTATTTTACGAGTGGTTTTTTCATTCGTAAATATAATTTCATTGTTTGACACTATACAACTGTACATAAGTGAATACAAAATGGTAGGGAATGCTTTATGTTGAACACACATGTTAACAAATCCCCAAAATTGGAAGCAGATTTAGTAAAGTTCTGTGATGTTTTTTAGGAAAAATGTGGTTAAGATAATTTAACAAGTCCTGGAAGTCTTTCCAGCTAAGTCAAACTTCATTATAAGAGAACAAAATGAAAAAGATCACATAATATTTCTTTAAAATATCTACCCAACTCGTGAGGAAATAATATAGGTGTATACTATTTCTTTTCTCTTTCTCTTTAGACTAAAAGTGTATAAATCAAACAATCTAGGGTTATCTTACAAAGGCCAAGCAGGAAATATCTGGCCTATGTCTGTAATCATAAATATGATGTGATATGTTTATCTTGAATTTCCGGTTTGGCCAAAGATCAAATCACAGTTATATCACCCTTTTCAAAAGGATTTCAAACTACCATTTTGGTGGGACCCTTAGAACTCAGGTCAGTACAGCACTCGTAATTCACTGCCTAAGTGTTTCAAACAATTGTTACAAACCCTAAATTCTCATCTAATACCTCCAAGTCAAACCTACCCTTAACAAACTGCTGATATTTTTACAAGACTCTGGTATGGCATACATGTAATAGGGGCAAATAAACCTGTTCGGAAAATTTCCCTAATCTTTAGTGCTATTCATTTTTCTAAAATTTGAATAATTCAGTTTGTCTTTAGATTTTTCCAAAGGAACTTTTTGAAGATGATAAAATCAATTTTTAGCATATTATTAGTCCCCTAAATTGTTTGTATCATGTTTGCCTAAATATTTTCCTACAACATACATACCATGGAGTTGCTACTGCACACACACACCATAAACACATACCCCCCAACACCACATATTTGTTTGATTTTTCAGCTGAGATTAACAAATATCCATTGTATTACCCAGAATACGTCCCACATGCAGTTAGTGTTTAGTATTAATCCATTAATGGCCTATATCTATCATAAATACACAAATCATGCTACTACATGATGTCAGGTGCACACGTATAATAATACATTCTACTAATCGCATTCGGGTGCAGGCTTGTTGTTGATGCGATATCGATGATCGATATCGCTACTCTAGAGCTATACACAATACTTTGTAATCAATTCTTTATGCTCTAGGACCTAGCTTCCAGTAAAAACACACCATGCATTTTAATTTCAATTCATATATTTTTCACAAAATAAGAACGATTCCATTTTCATATCTACATCTTTCTCATGCCTCTTTCTTCATCTAGCTATGTTCGTTCAGACACATCTATCCTACTTATAGATTATTATTATTATCGTTCAGTTTTCGTTTTAATTATCTCTACAATTATCACAACGACAAAATGTGATTGACATGTTATTACGACACACATTGTAGGTGGTATGTGTTAATAGGGTTGGAAAGGCTGTAAGGTAGCTTGGCAACGACACAATAACTTCAACAAAACTGGCGAGGGCACCCTATTACTCATGCTGCGACATTGCCCCGATTTTGCCGCTGACAACGCATCCAATCTATGTACATGTATGTACAAAAAATAATGCACACAACTCGACTAACATTGCCAAGACAAAGTTGGCAGAAACTGAAAAGATGAGTAAAATAAAATCCCAAAAAGACAGACGTTTGAAAAAACAACTACAGACATTGAGATCATAATATATATAGTTATATAAAGAGATAGCAACATAGCAAGTGGTCTTGGGTTGTGTTCAACAATCAGGGGGGTGAGGTCATTTGGAGTAACGGCCACGACAACAATTGGTTGTCCTAGCAACAAATTGTCGTCACATATTTTGTTTTACCAACCTCTCCCATGGCTGCCTTCTGTAAAATCAGAAACAAGAAGTTAAAGAACGGAGTTGGAGATTTATCATTTAGTCTTTGAAAAATAAAACCGTATTTTAAAACAAAAAACACCATCTCGATTCATCCGTCACAAAATAATCAATAACGCAATTTGATTTGGGGGGGGACAAAATAAATAAAATAAATCACCATGATAATAAGAACTAATCGTTAATACTAATAATAAAACATGCATTTAGTTTTACTGGGGATTGCATTCACGGTATTTTAACGGAAGCTAGCAGCATACAAGGGATTTGCCTATAATAAGTGTGCCATTTTGTTGTCGTTCATTTGAGGTCAGCATCATCAACCTTACCTTTGAACTTTGACCTATCATACTATTTTACCTACGTGACCCTGCCTCTGATTTTACATTATAAAAGTGCAGGGAAGCTTGTAAAACAAACAAAAAGAAATATCGCGGGCATTTTTTTGTTTTAAAATTCAAATTGTGGCCTTTTGGGTAAGATAAGTGGGGGTGAGGGACGGGTATTTGAGGGTTTGGGTTAGGTAGGGTTAAAGGTTATGAAGCCAAGCAAGTGAATGAAAACAGCAACCACACCAAGAAGGATTAAAATAAGGGAAAAAAAGAGGATAGGAAAGAGCGGTGCTACTCACAGCACGAGACTCCAGCGCATAATTGGGAGCCAAGAGAGCGGGAACGGTCAACAGATGTTGTGGAAGGAAAGAACAAAAAAATACAAAACAACTCAGAATTTTTTTTCGGCACTGATGGAGAAATAATCAAAACAAAGTGCAAACTGTGAAGGTCAATACTGCCCTCTAAGGTGTCATTGCGGCATGAGGTGGTTGTTGCCATGGTTATGACGCAGGTGGGGCAGGACAGGCATAGGTAAGTTTCAAGATATCCAATTCGACTCACAAAGTTTAATTATTTTATTGGATAAGATTATTTGTTGTAATTTTGGTATACAAATCTTATCAAATAGTTTGACAAGACTAGCCGAAATGTTGCTATGTTCTGTGAATCGTTGTTGGACATTTTGAAAACTGCTTCCTATAAAATAACTTCACCACTCACAGAGAGAACGCCCTCAATTTTGTAAGGCTAGATGTTAATCATGTAAAAAAGTAGCTATTGTGCTTAAACTAGGGATGGAAATAAGTTGGTGAATTTAATTTACTTCTTGTGTTCTAGCCCAAGCAAGTAAGAGTTGGATCAAACCAAATAGTCCGTAATTCCATTCTTGCATGTCAACAAAGTTTTGGTCAAAATAATGGTCAAGCACACTGTATAGGTCTTAGTGCGACTTGTTTCTTTCTGTAAATAAGAGCAATATGAAGAGAGGGAGGTTGTTCTCCATGTGTGCAGCGCATGACATCGCATTGGGTTGTGGTATTTGTAATAAATTTGGCGGATTAATGCTCCTATCCAAAAATAAATTTAAATTAAACAAGTACAGTATCTTCTGGTCTTGAATTAAAATTAAAAACTACCCACAAAAGTTTAAATGATATTAAATAAAAATTACGGTTTTAGGTTCATAAATCATAATAACTAAGCCGATAATATACAAATGCCTGAATTGTGCCAGATAAGATTGACTTTAGTACTTGGTGAGAAAAGAATCAAAATTCATAGTACTTTTACAACCAAATATCATGAAAGGAATTCAAAAATAGGAGCAAAATTAAAATGTAATTGTTCCATTGAAACTGTCTACCAATTAACAAAGTGAAATCATATAATCATAAATTAATTAATAAAGTAAAAAATCATTGAAACTGATATGACTGTAGGCTGACCTGCTGATACAATCTTGAAGAAAGTAATGATTAAGAGAACATGGATTATTTATCATGAATGAATATTATTGCGGTCTATCGAACGCACAACATCATAAGCAACTGCTGCTATAGCGATGAACATGACTGAACTGCGCAAGCTGACAGCCAAGCACTACTGCCTTGCATTGTATTGACATTATTACAATACTATTTATTAATAACCTGATTTCATTAGCTAGTTTATCAAGCTAATATGACTGTAAAATGGTTCAAACACATTTATAATCTTGTGTAGGAACAATTGGTTTGAACTAAACTCCTGATCAAACAAAATACCTTATAATGGCCGAGATATTATAGGTTTAAATATTGGTTTGATTGGAGATATTAGGTAGCAGTACTGGCTCATCAGATGCATCCCCCAGGTATTGGAATTGGCCATCAAGTCTTAACTTATGTCATCAATATCCAGAATATTAGTAGAATCCATACAATTTGCCCCCAGAAAAACATTTCTGCATCCATTCAAAATGATGCCCTTTATATTATATGTGATGTGATCTGAGAAAACCCGTCGGATGTCGCAAAATGTGAACTAGGGATTATGGGTAATTTAAAAAAAATAAAAAATAAAAAAACTTTTTTTTATAGATTTTTTTAAAGAAAATTAGTTTCCAATACTTTGTATCATCATCTTTCATGAAATTTCACCTTGACAAACTTACTTAAGTCACTTTTATTATTAACCTTATAATGTTATTATATTGAATTATGTATCTTTTTTGGCCTGTTTTCATGATTTCTTGTTTTGTAGCTTTTGGTGACATCACAATCATCATTCACTCATAACTTTTTTTGTAGTGATCGTAGAAAAATGATCGAAACAGTTCTGAAATCAGCACAGTGTTAGCTTTCTTATGATATACATATCTCCAATATGAAAAATGCCACCATGTGGCGGGTTTTCACAGATCGCATCACATATGATGTAATTAAAAAAAGAGTCATTTTCAAAGCAAGCATTCTTTGGATCACAATCTGTAAAATCTATATAGGATATTTGCTCATTCAAACAAAAAGATTTAATTATTGCTGTTTATTCCCATAATGCTAATAATTCATTTTCTTGATGCCCCATAATCCCAGTAAGTTGACCACCCTCAAACCCTACCATTTGCCCTCAAATTATTTACATTATTGTTTGCACTAATACTCAAATCAATAATTTGTTGAGTTCACTGATTTCAAAACGTCATGTTGTTAGCAAATCCCCATTTAGGCATGCGATATATTATGTCACCGTATATCTTGTCTACTTTGGGGAAAATGGACATTTTTGCAACATCTGACCGAATATTAAACGAAGTTTTTCAATGATATCTGGGTTTTTTTAGAATTGATTTAGAATTTTTTAGAAGTAATACTTCTAAGGCTATATTAAAAAAATCTTTTGTCCCAAAGCTCTTCAGTTTTTCAAAACCTAATGCGGAATGCGTGTTTTTAAAAAAAAACAATATATATATATATAAAATATTGAAATCCTTGTAAAAGTGACCTTTTGTATTTAAAATGATGTGATCAATGAAAATCTGAAAAATCAGATTTTTTGTTCCCGCATCAATTAACTAACGCGCGAGGGAGCTTTGAGACAAATGATTTTTTTAATATAGCCTAAAAATATGAGGAAAAACAGGTATTTCTTTTCTTTATATTTTACAGGCTATTTTGCTCTATATCTCAAAATAAGCCTGGCTAACACGATATCACTTATGACTGTGATGCATCACATAGACAGATTGACTTGATGAGCCATTCGTAATACTCTATTGTTATTGGTCTAATGATAATCCCTATAGCTACATTGAAAGCATGTGGCTTTTCTACAATTACCGTACACACACCGTAAAACAGACAAGACACACACACAAACACACCTGTTATGACATGAACCTATGCCACATTGATTGATTGATGTGATAAGCTTGATCCATGCGAGGCCAATTTGACATCAATTTGACTAACGACCATTCCTCCCATTATCAAGCAAGTCCCTCGAATGTTTGAGTATGACCCCCATGCACATGACCTACGTGAATAGTGTTTTATTACATACTACGTGCATTACACCCAGATGCATGTATGTGTGGCACGTACATGTAGAAAGCGCATAGTGTGATGAAACCCGGTGTTTGCGACGTGCACATAGAAGATTGAATGCTTAGTTTTTGTGTGTGTGAGAGAGACGATATCAGCCCAGTTTAGACGCAGTGTCTGAGCTATGCATGCACACATAATGTGGATCCATCAGTAGGCAGAAGTGTGAATGTAATGATGCTGCCATTGCACCTATGTGAACAATGAGGGGGCTGTTCATACAATATACAGATACGAATAGGGTTGCATGCAATATAGGGGAGGTTGGTCTACATGAAAACACAAAAATATGGTGGATGAATAGATGGAAAACATGATATATCTGTACAAAGTATCCCATTACCATATCACAAGATGATCACATAAAACACATTATTGTTATACATTTTGGTAAGAACAAACGTGAGGGTAATTGTCTCAGTATAAATCAAAGTAAAATGACCACTCCCTCCTGTTCATGTGTCAAATGCAACAGATTTTTCTCTCATAATGGCAGCAGATGTAGAGCTCACTAGGGATTTTGAAAAGAGATCAGGATTTACAATGGTGTACACAGGATATATGTTGGTGGGGCATTTTCACAATGATATTCAATAATTTTGACATAGTTGAAGCATTTTGTGAAATTTTGGAAACTGTCATCTACAGATGACTGCTGCGTGGAAAGCGTTAAGATGAACACCTTATAACCAATTATTGTTGCAGATGGTTTTAGATCTCCGTACAAAAATCTAATGAGTTCTAACAGGTGTTGCCAGTCTGAGGAAGCAATCTGTCAGCTATTGAAACACAACTAGCTGGTAGCAGCATTTTACTTTATTATTCTGTATTCAGTCAGAAGAGATTTGGTATTTGACAAATATCAACAACTCTTAACAAAATGTTTGACGACGCACGGATGGAAGACATGATATATATACAATGTACAATGAAATATACAATGAATGATGATGTGGTAGTACATTGTTTAGGGACGCACCATTGGATAATGTTGTGAGTAGAGTAAGTAGGAAAGGACTAGAGGTAGATCATCAGTGGCACAGCTACAGGCGGGTGGGGAAAATTGCACCCCAAAGTCTGTCATTGTCGTTGGTTGAGGTTGGTACTGTTAGTTCATTTCACAAGGATCATTAGTGTGTAAATATAACAAAAGGGCTTCAAAAAAGGTGGAATAACAGGAATCTAAAAGTGATAGCCGGGTTTATTTTCAGTTTGAACGTGACCACATTTGATTTTGGGGCAACCATTTAGGTTGTAGTGAAGTCTGCCTGTTTACTTCTTGCTCCCATTCCCATAATTTGAAAAACATAGCTACACACCACTGGGGTAAATAATAGATTTTGAAGGTTACTTTTTTACAAATATTAGTATGTAACTGAGTTGCTGCAGTGGTGGTAGGGGGAGGGGGGGCTTTTAAAAGCTTTAATATCTGATGGTGCGTCCCTATAAAAGACAATCTACATTTTGTTCAATGTTGGCCAAAGAATTTACATCGCTCCTACCAGAGGTCAAAATGGCACCAAAATCATTAAAAACAAACCATGCGGCTAATTGTCTATTCAACCAACTTTGCAAGTGGGGAATTTATGTTACGTTAACTATTTTGTGCTTTTCAAGAAAAGAAAATGCACCAATTAAATGTTTCTTAAGTTTATAGTGCTTTGTTAGAGCGCACATAATCACAGATTATTAGCCGTCTGAAAATAACAAATTTAAAGCGGAATAAAAACCTAATCCGAAAACACACACTTTTCCTGTACCAGATCTCTTCTAGAAACACTGGCTGGTTTTGATTCCGTTTATGTACGTGTGCCAGACTTTATCTTTGATCCTGTCGGTCCAAATCACATATAGGACCTCCACAATCATGCACCCAAAGATACCACTGAATACACTTCTAATTAGGATGTGATTCTTTGCATTTCTTTCTATTTACTATATTTATGGTGTGGATAAGATATGCCTTATACATACAGAAGTATGAGTTTGTGTGTTTGAGCAGCCATTGGAAAAGTGTACAGAAATGGTTCACTCATTTTTGTTGGATAGACCATATGTTTTGTTTTCTTCTTTTGAATGGAACTACTCCCTATCAATGTTATACGCTAACAGTGTTGTCAACATAGGCCATTGAATTGGTCTTTTGAATGGAACTACTCCCTATCAAAGTTATACGCTAACAGTGTTATCAACATAGGCCATGGGTTACTTTTTTACCCCTGCACCGCAGCCTGTAAACAGTTGGGCTACCAATGTATTTCTATCGGCTCAATAAACATTGTTCTACTTTGTGCCATGCATCGGGGCCTAACGAGCAATTACGCTGCGGATTGGGACAAATTGGGCTACTTTCTGCTGTGCGCCACGGCCTAGCGAGTAATTATGCCACTGTTTGGGATAAATTTTAGTTGGCAACACTGTATGCTAAGATTAGAATTAGAAATTAGTCAGAGTACTTTTAATTGTTGTTTTTTTACTTATTTGAAGTTAACAATATCCAAATTAGTTGACAGAAAACATAGATTTGTAAACTAGATAACAATAAGAATATCATTAAATACAGATATTTTGGGTGTTTCAAAAGTTAGGATACATGTATTAATTGAGTAATGAAATGATTTTGAATACAGGAAATAAAGGAAGTAAAACGTGAAGACAAAAAGGGAAATGGCAATAAATGGTTAGATGATCAGACTCCTTCCAGCTCTTACCTTTCATAAATAAACTGAACGTATTAAATTTGGGAATTTTCTTTTCGTGTGCTTTTCTCTATTTCTCTAAAAGATGTTTATTTTTAAACCTCTGCAAATAATGAATGAACCATCTCCTAGACACTAATAAGCTTGTGTAATGATGATATATTTGCTGCATAGTGTGATTCATCCCCCCCTCCCCCCGTGTGATATCTTCGCATGCCGCTTGCCTTTTGACCTCTGGTACTGCCTTTGTTTAAGGGGCCTTGGTAATACAACATATAGACTACTAGAGCTTACATTTATGTAATATTGAATAGCTATAGCTAGAAAAATATTATTGCATGGGTCTGTAACTCATGATTTTGTTTAAAATGCAATATATTCTGTATCACACAAAACTAAGACATTTAAGATTATCATTATCTAAGACTTGCCCACAAGGACCTACATCTCAGCGGGAAAATCTGATCACCAAAATGTACCTATGCGCCATCATCTAAACATACATACTATCGCGCACCACCAAAATGTACCTATGCGCCATCATCTAAACATACATACTATCGCGCACCACCAAGATGTACCTATGCGCCATCATCTAAACATACATACTATCGCGCGCCACCTAAATATGCGCAATGATCTAAACATTTGTACTATCGCAACTGCAAGCCTATTGAATGATGATTTTAGAAGATTGCTCGCATCAAGGTACTTTGGTAGAACTATCTTCAATATGCATTTTTCATGTAACTGTTTGAAAGCCTGATATAAATAAAGAATTATATTTGTTGGCTCTTGATATCAAAGGATAAAATGATGGCCCGTTCAAGCCGGGTCTATTCGCCATACCTGCTGTTGCAATCGATTTAGCCCTCGCATCCATAAGATTTGCGCTCTCTTCAGTTCGGCCCTCGAGTCCGTCCGATCCATCCCGTCTTCTGCATCCTCGTCGTGGATGATTTCGTGGGTCTCGATGGAGCTCTTGCCGAAGCTGAATCCTTTGGGGATGACTGAGGTTGGTATGAATGCGACAATTTGGTGCCACACTAGTGAACCGACGCCGAAAAATAGGCACCACAGCCACTCGCTTAAATGCAGCGGGTGTGTGCTGAATATGATGGAGCCGAATTCAATTAAAAAGACCTGTCAAAAAGAAATCATGGTTATATTAGGCGTAAATATAAGACAAAACCTGTTCTATTATATCTTATCCAGATACAAGAATATAGTCATAGAGCATATTAACCCCATCGCCATAACATATTATCAAAAAGAGGTCATCAAACATCATCTATAAACAAGTTTGGCACAAGAACATAGTCATAGAGCATATTAACCCCATCGCCATAACATATTATCAAAAAGAGGTCATCAAACATCATCTAGTGAACAAGTTTGGCTCTGAATCTACAGTTTAATCACTTCCAAATTGAAATATTAGGTTTTTATCTCTCCATATGTGAAAGTGATCCAAGTGTATGCGCACAATTATAGCCACATGCACACACACACCCCCACACGTCACGCATATGATGGACAATGCGCTTGTTGGATGCTTGTTGTCATTTTGCGCCCCCGCATCCTTCTGTATTCATTCACTGCTGTAAGGCGGCTTCCCCAATTTGGAACTGATCAAAATATAGCACAATCAACTTAAAAAGACAACAGATCGGATTATTGAAAACAAATTGTACGTTTGCCTTTTGAGGCACTACAGAAACATGCTGGTCCTAGCAAAAAGTATGCACTATACCAGTTCTTGCATTAATTTAAAACCAAAATAACAATTTTACACCAATTTCACTCACTTGTATAACAAAAGTGCCTATAATGACGGCGACGAAAATTGGATTGGTGAATATCCCCGAAAACACCTGACGCTCCCCGTGCACTTTGCGCGAGTTGATCTCGTTAAATATCTGCATCAGTACAAAGGTGTTGAATATTAAAGTAAAATGTACGGTTGCTGGACCGGATGGACCCTCATGGGTCCCGTCTTCCACATCCCATATATCGTGTCCTGCAAGGAATTATGGGATGAAAAAAGATAACAAAAATGTATAATGATTAGCATTGGAATATACTGCTTGATTGATTTATAAATTCATAATGATTAGCATTGGAATATACTGCTTGATTGATTGATAAATTCTTAATGATTAGCATTGGAATATACTGCTTGATTGATTGATAAATTCATAATGATTAGCATTGGAATATACTGCTTGATTGATTGATAAATTAATAATGATTAGCATTGGAATATACTGCTTGATTGATTGATAAATTCATAATGATTAGCATTGGAATATACTGCTTGCTTGATTGATAAATTCATAATGATTAGCATTGGAATATACTGCTTGATTGATTGATAAATTCATAATGATTAGCATTGGAACATACTGCTTGATAAATTGATAAATTCATAATGATTAGTATTGGAATATACTGCTTGATTGATTGATAAATTCATAATGATTAGCATTGGAACATACTGCTTGATAAATTGATAAATTCATAATGATTAGTATTGGAATATACTGCTTGATTGATTGATAAATTCATAATGATTAGCATTGGAATATACTGCTTGATTGATTGATCATCAATACTTTAGCCATTTTGCAAGAAGGAGTGTGTAACCGTGTTTCTATCTATTTGAATGCAAAAGGTGGTTATTGGTGGTTATCATTTTGATGGTCAGAATAGAAACACACGACCACCACCGTTTTCACCACCTCAATATGACCACCTATACTCCCTTTCATAATCCCTTGGACATAATTCGTGTTATTTCACGCGAGCGTATTTTGTTGTTGTTTTCGAGGCGCGGTGTCAAAATGCTTGACAGGCGCGATAAACATGAACAAGGTCACGCGCCGGCGATCACGGTGTGTGACGATTTCACGATTGACCAATTAGAATGCGCGATTATTCTTTTGAAGGGACTGGTACGCACTTCCGGGTTTAAGCACATACGCACCTACGCATTACTACGCGCACATACGTACGCAACTCGCACATACGCATGGTTTGATGGAATTATGTCCAAGGGATTATGAAAGGGAGTATAGATAACCCAGTTTCTCTACAATACTGGTGGTTTATTTTAGTATTTATCTTGAATAGAAACAGATGGCAATTATATTAGTGGTGATGACATTCACTAAATTATCTTACACACTTCGACAATGAGTTAGTTTCATGTCAATCATGAAAAACAAAGGCACAATCTCACTGACTTACCCCTAAATAATATTGTAAAGATGATAATAACTTGATAGACAAAATGCCCTAAAATGTTCTTGGTCATAACTCTGGATACCAGTGCCTTAGTTCTACCGTAGGGTTTTCTTGTAAGTAGCGATGCTGTTGGCATCTCAGTGGCTAATGCTAGAGATGCAAAGGAATCCATGATAAGATTTACCCACAACATCTGAATAGCACGCAGGGGACTGTCCTGTAATAATATGGAACACAACAATATTAATACATCTCCATTCTATGAGCAGAAATAATTTAGATGAATTCAATTTTCCTACTTTTTGTGGGCTGATATGTTGGTGCAATATAAAACTGTGAATGTTTGTTTGTTTGTCATCCCCTCCAAAGGGAAGGGTCGGATTATTAAAAAAAAAAAATTAAAAAATTATAAATCGCATTCAAATCGCATTAGTTTTTTTCCGGAAAGCAAAATTATGAAAGAAAAAACTCTATTTTTGTCTGGAATTTCCAAATTCATTTGTACAGTAAAAATTCTTTTGTCAGTTTTCAAAATTAGGGTATAACAGAAATGGCCAAACAAACAATATTTGTTTGGGCCTAATTTCCCTCTCTACGTGAGAGGGGCGTCTCTTAGCAAATACTTACCGGCCACTGCATCTAACTAATGCCATTTAAATATTCGAGCTCCCAGGACAGAACCACCATATATACCAACATATAAACTAGCAGAGCACCCCCTCAACGAGCGAGTCGCCCCGCGGCGCCAGTGCCTCCAGAACCCAGGAGTGAACTCTGCCCCCTGGGAACCTCGACACGGAACAATTTTCTGCCCCCAATGCGTCTACTTTTACGGGGGTGGACTCGAGAAACTGTTCAAACCATCCCACATCCCTTGAGGACAAAAAATATTCTCGAAGGGGGGGAAATGCAGTGGCCGGTAAGTATTTGCTAAGAGACGCCCCTCTCACGTAGAGAGGGAAGTCTCTGTCACAAATACGTTACCGGCCACTGCATCTAACTAATGCCATCGCAGACTGCCAGCTGATTAAAGGGCGGCTGAGGTAAAAGAGTCGCATCTAAGTGCTAAAAAACGCGTCACAACACCTAATTCAAAAAACACCAACAATGAATGGAATTAGGGACCCGCTCACCAGGTCAATGTGAACCTGTTTGACTCACGAGGAACAACTCAAAAGTACAAATATGGATAGAAGAATCACAACAACTGTACCCACCATATCCCAGACAGAAGGAAACGTCCCCCCAAACAAGAACAATGCGCTAAGCCACTAAGTGGCTAGCGTCAATCCAACCTGTCCGTACGGATAACTTAATAGGATTCACCTACCTAGTGTAAGAGCTGACCCCTCGCCTCCACCTACTCGGTTGACTAACGTCTCCTACCTGCAGGCTTCTGACTTCTGCCCGCTGATAAAACTGCAACCCCCACACCAACCTGAGTGCTATTGTCATGCGCAACCGCGAGCACATCGCGTAAATAGGTGCGCTGAAACGTCGTACTACCGCGCCAGCCCGCGCTGGAGACTACCTCCGCGAGAGGCGCTCCCGCGTACAAGGCCCAGGAGCGGCCGACTGCACGAGTTGTGTGTGCTCGAAAGCAGGGCGCCATATGACTATTCTTATGGTAGGCGCTCTGTATGACGGACTTAACCCATCTGGCTAGCGAGGCTTTGGAAGCAGGAGCGTAAGGGGGGCGCGAGGACAAGAAAAGCTGGTCGTTCTTGCCTCTGATCGCCCTGGTCCTGCTTAAGTAGAACTTAAGAGATCTAACAGGACACCAGGGCGCATCATCCGGGGAACCTGTGGCCTTCCTGAGGTCTGCCATCTCGATCGCCTTAGGCGAAAAATCCATCGACTGATTCTTGGCGAGGAACCCCGCTCGGGGCAAGAGGGTAACTCCCTCCTTGTGAAAGCGCAGATGCTGCGAACTCACCGATAAGGCATGAATCTCCCCGCATCTCCTTCCTGACGCCAGGGCCAGAAGGAAGGCCGTACGCCGAGTCAAATCCAACAAACTCATCGAGTGCAGGGAGGCCATATCCGATGCCAAGAAACGGAGGACCATAGGAAGGTCCCACTCTGGAAGAAGGACTTTCACAGGAGGGCGTTCGTGAAAAATGCCCTTGATAAGACTGGATAAAATGGGGTTGTTGGAAACGGTGCTCCCACCGGCAAAGCCGTGATGGATGGCACCGATCGCAGTCCTATAGCCCTGGACAGTGCGGGCCTGGGCCCCTGACCTAAAAACGACAACAAGAAACTCCGCCACCTGCCCTACAACCGCAGTGCGCGGACAAATTTCCTGTTCCCGACACCAACTGAAATATCTGACAAGGCGCGTATCATAAGTGTGTCTGGTTGACGATCTCCTTGCCTTTCCTGCGAGGATGGCAGCCTCTTCAGAAAGTCCCGCCGCTTGATAAGATTGCTGGAAACTGTCCAAACAGCCAAATGAAGGGACTGGACAGTGCGGAGCGGGACCTCTGGAAGAGGTGCAGGATTGGATAGGAGACCCTGATACTCTGGGAGCCGTACGGGCTCTGCCACCAGCAAATCTGTGAGGAGAACAAACCAGGTTTGCCGGGGCCACCACGGAGCTACCAGGAGGACAACACAGTTGGGTGTACAAGCGATCTTGTTCAGAACCCTCGGGATCAAGGATATCGGGGGAAAGGCGTAGCCGATCAAACCCGCCCAATCCTGTGACAGCGCGTCTACTCCCGCCGCTGTGGGATCCCTCATTCTCGAAAAATAATTGGGCAGTTGGTAATTGCTGCTTGAGGCGAACATGTCCACGTGGGGCCGGTCCAGCCGGGCGAAGATCTGTTCGCACACGCAAGCCTTCAGATGCCATTCCACCGAGGACCCTCTCACCTGTTGCACCGCTGACTTCTTTGACTGAGTCAGTCGGGAGAGGCGGTCCGCCAGGACGTTGTCTTGACCCGGCAGGTGGACTGCTATCAAGGATATCTCCCACCGCACACACCACCTGAGGAGCTTCAACACCTCCTCGCAGAGGGAGACACTCCTGGTGCCCCCTTGCTTGTTGATGTAACTCACCACCGTCATGTTGTCGCATCGGATAGCCACCCTCCTGCCCCTGACTAGCGGCATGAGCCGCTTCAGTGCGAGGTGGACCGCCCAGAGCTCTAACACATTGATGTGCGAACGCTTCTGGGCCCGAGTCCAAATGCCCGACAACCGGTGGTGGAGGAGGTGCGCTCCCCAGCCCTGCTTCGACGCGTCCGTCGTGAGGGTAAGGGTGGATGCCGGCGGGGGAAAACAACACCCCTGCAGCAGATTCTCTGGCCGGGACCACCACTTGAGTGAAGGCGTCAAGGAGGAGGGGACCGAGATCACTCGGTCCAACCGATGCTTCCATGGGCGGTATGATTGGAGGATGAGCCTCTGCAGCGGCCTCATCCTCATTCGACAGAACGGAAGAACATCCACCATGCTCACCATCATACCCAAAATCCTCATGAGAAGTCTTACTTCGGCTCGCATGACTAATAAGAGCCTCCTGACACCCTCCACCAAAGTGGCGATCCTCGCATCTGAGGGGTAAACGCGGCCCTGAGTGAAATCCAGCGTTGCCCCCAGATATGTTACACGTTGGGAAGGAATCAGACAAGATTTTTTCTGATTGATTAGGAATCCCAGTCGCGAGACCAGCTCGCAGACCGAGAGAACGTCCTGCTCGAGGAGCTGAGAGCTGGGGGCCACCACGAGCCAGTCGTCCAGATATACGAATATCTGGATCCCCCCTCGCCTCAGGAACTCCGCAACGGACTTTACTACCCGTGTAAACGTCCGCGGAGCCGCCGAGAGGCCGAAGGGGAGGACTTGAAACTCGTAGGAAGCCCCGTTGAGAGAGAACCGGAGCCAGCGTCTGGCCGACTCGTGCATAGGGATATGCAGGTAAGCGTCCTTGAGGTCGAGCGTAGCCGCCCAAGACCCCGGACTGATCACCGGAAGGATGGCCGCTAAGGTCTCCATCCTGAACGGTCGCGGTCGCATGAACCCGTTGAGGGGTTTGAGATTGAGGATCGGTCTCCATTCTCCCGTCTTCTTCGGTGTTAGGAAGAACGTGGAGAAGAAACCTGATCGACTCATCTCTGGCGACACTTTGATCACGGCTCTCTTCAACAGGAGCTCCTCTAGCTCCTTCAAGAGGACGTCCCTCTTGACCGTCTCCATAGGGAGTGGGGTCACCCTGACACCGCCTGAGGCCGGAGGGGGAGAAGTGAATTCGAGGCGATAGCCGTAGCGGACTACCGACAGGACCCAAGGGTCCGAGGTCACCTTCTCCCACTCCGGCGCAAACTCCCGGAGACGCCCACCCACTTTCTGGGTGGACCCTACTGACAAGTCAAGCCTGGGGTTGGGAGCCCGCGGCTCCACGACCCCGACGGCCTCGACCCCGCCCCCGGCCACGTCCGGGAGCGCCACCTCGGTGGCCTCCACGAGGATTACCTCCGTATCCCCGACCTCTACCTCGGCCTCTCTGAGCCTGAGGGTGGCCGCGTGGAGCCTGAAAAACGCCAACATCCTGATAACCCTCCGGAGGGGCTCCTAAGGCCGCGGGGGCCTGAGCTCTCCTACCAGGGGCACCCGCAGACCGGGCAGCATTACGCATGTGCCTAGGCCTGCTAGCCCGTTTCCTACGGGGCCGGGGTGGTTGAACGGTTTGGCGCCTCAGCAACTCGGAGGCCAGCATTGCCTCCCACGAGTCGCCGAAGAGGGACCTGCCAAACGGGGCCCCAACAAGCCGGACTCTATCCGGAAAATTGAGGGCATCCGCCGCGCAAGCCCGACGAGTAACCACCGATTGGGCAGCTATCTTCGCAAAATGGCGTGTCGCCATATGCTGAACCTCTTTCAGGGTCTCCAAGGACTGGACCCGCTCCTGAACTGAGAGCTGGAAAGCCTCATCAGTCAGTGCACGCATGATATGTGCCATAACAAACGACTGGAGGTTAGCTAACCGCAAACCATCACGAGCCAGCTCCTCCAGCTTACGCATATCAGTGTCCCTGTCCCTGTTCCATGATCCAACTTTGAAAGCAGGTACCCGTCGCCTGGCACCCTCTCCTTCAACTCCCGCAGGAACTGGTTGAAGGGGGGCGCACCGGCTATTGGTATCATCCGCCATCTGTTTGAAACAAGACTCTGGACACTTTGGAGTATTGAACACATCCAAATCTTCCGGTCTTGCCGGGGCCATCTTCAACAGCCCAGGATCTCGTCCCAAGCTACCCTTGGAAAGTGCAGTACGTTGCACCTCCTCAATGATGGCTCGGACAGTCCCCGATAACGGGACATTCGGAACAGACCTAGTGGACCGCTGACCGATCCTAGCTGGGTTGGCAAACCCAAGATCACCCGGTGGAGGAGGCGCGTCACGGTCGTAAACGACGGGCTGACCGGCCTCCGATAAGACTCTTGCCATGAACGGGCCCATTCTGGCAAGGTCTAAATAATCCACGTTGGATCTACTCAAACCACACGGGGGCCTCCAGGACCCAGCCATAGACTGATCCGAGGCCACCCCCGTATCCTCATACACATCCTCCTCCTCATACTCTTCATCCTCGTACTCCTCCACATCATCATCCTCATCATCACAATCATCCTCTCTCCAACTCCCCATCTGGATCTCTGAGCCCGAATCATGGGGGGGGGGGGGCCATGCGTGGTTTCTTAACCAACACCTGTGCCACCGCACCCTCCACGGGACGCTTATCCACAGAATGGTGGCCGTGTCCAAGGCCAACCGCCGTAGCGGCCCTGGCCATGGCTGCAAGCACGGCCGGATTGGAAAAACTCGCCATCACGGCGGCCTCAATTGCCGCTGGAGACATCGTCTCTTGGCTTACCGAGGGGCCAGCAATCGACCCCCCGGAGGCGGGAGCATAGCATGACTCTGAACCGCCTTCTCCGTGAGCCGTGAAGCCCCGGCTATAGGTCCGGGCCGTGGGGTGTCTTGGGGAAACACGCTCCCACCGGCCTGTCCAGGATTCGTCAGCGGAATCAGCGGGCGATTATCCCCCGCCGCCCACCCCGTGACTACCGAGGGTACCTGAATCATCGCCGGCCCAGTAGGGGCCATGGCGGCGGTACCCATACGGTTACCTGTAGCAGGAACACTCCTTATAGGGCCGTGACCCGGAGGTTCCGCCTGGGAAGAAGAAATTAACCCCATAACCAAAGGGGGAGTCTCGACCGCTCCAAAAGGAGTCTGATCCGAAGGACTCTTAGTCTTCATTCCCTGGCTAACTTTCTTACCAGCACCACTTGTGCTTTTGGCTGCGCCAGAACGGGGGGTAGAACCCTTCCCGGATCGGCGAGCTTGCGGCTTACCACCGCTCCCTTGCGCTCCAGGACCGCCCTTACCCGACTTTGCAAGAGCACGGGCGGCAGTCCGAGCTGCAAGTCGTCCAGCCCTCTTCTCCACAAACTCCCCCCACATTACCTGATTCCAATGTTTGTCAAAAAGACAAGGGTTGTCCTGCGAGCAAGGCCTACAAGTCACACACAGCTCATGCTGGTCAACTTCCTCCGCCTGCAAGAACTCCTTACACGCCGCGCAATGGCGCTTAAGCGGTTTCGCACCCTGGTTGGATGGAGGATCACCGTCAAGGGCGTCCTTAGGTGGTGGAGTGGGCACATCCATTCTTTATTATTCTTCCAAACACTTCACGGTATATAACAAGCTGTAATGCACATAAAGAACAAGAGGCAAATAAAACTGTTAATACAGGATGTAAAAATTGACTAAAAAGCCAAAAAATGACATCTAAAGTGAGAAAATAATACCCTGGGAACCACCGCACGGGGAGGAAGAGCATACATATAATAGCCCTGGATCCCCCCAACTCAATCCCAAAAAAAATATATCAAAATTCGACCCAGAAAGTGCTAAAATATAGCCACTTCCGGTTACGAAATAATACTACTTCCGGTCTGGAAAAAACGGCGTGGATTACTTGGTCAGTCAGACCTGTTGGTCTGACCCGCTCAAAAGTAGCCCAAAAGGCACCCAAACATGACAAAAACACCAAATAACCAAATAAGGGTCAGGAAAACGCCCGTAACACGACCCCTGGACTCCCGAGCAGCCCGGGGAGGGGGGAAGAAGGAAGAGCACACTGAGACCTAACCCCCCCAAGAGAAAAAATAAATCAAAACCCCTGGGAAGTAGTCAAAAAAGACCAAAAAAGGGCAAATAATACTACTTCCGGTATGGAAAAAAATTTGCCAGGGGTCCCCCAGAGGTTGAGCCACATGGCCCAACCAGTACAAGAGGGGAAGGGAGTAACAAAGAGTTAAGGAGGGATACCCCCCGTGCAGGGCCGGGGGAGGATGTACCCTGTGGATAAGAACATGATGAACATGGTTAGACAAATACATAATATATCAAGCCCAAAACCTTAAGCATCCAATATGGAAAGAGACCTATCTAGTCCCCTTAAGGAAAAACAACATGAACATCGCGAGAGCCAGACAGTACTTGTGACCTTAATGACGGACCGAGGAATTTTAATATAATAAAAAAATTCAAACCCGGAAGTGATAAAAATAATTTAATAACGAATCAAAGCGTTATAAAAAAACCCCAAAATCACGACCAGGGTGCCTAAGATTCGGACATAAAGATATACTAGACAAAAAGTCGGAATCACAGAGTGGCCCTAGTGGGCAAAACGCTCTCGCAGCGGCACAAAACAAGAGAGGTTTTTTTGGAATTATAATATGGGAGCGTAATCATACGGTGCCGAATTCGACACGTGAGCAAGCGAATGATACACCACAAATGTGAGAGAACATGAAGTCAGAATAGTCTTAAAAATCGACTTAACAGTAAGATTTGGAATCAGATAAATAGTAATTCAACAAAACCAATATATACACTACTGTCTTCTACTCACGAATACCGCAAAAACACCTTGTAAAAAGCACTTTCGAACGATAAAAGATCTCAATATCCAGCACGGAAAAGATTACACCTCTTTCCGAGAAAGCAGAAAATTTGAGTCAAGGTTCCCAGGGGGCAGAGTTCACTCCTGGGTTCTGGAGGCACTGGCGCCGCGGGGCGACTCGCTCGTTGAGGGGGTGCTCTGCTAGTTTATATGTTGGTATATATGGTGGTTCTGTCCTGGGAGCTCGAATATTTAAATGGCATTAGTTAGATGCAGTGGCCGGTAACGTATTTGTGACAGAGACCTCATTAATGTACATCAGAACAAGGGTGAAAAAGTAAAATTATCAAAATTTACAAACAAGTTACATTTTTAATTATTATTATTTTCCACAATTTTTTCTTAATATAACAGTTAACAATCATAAGAATTAAACTATTATATTTTTATAAACCGACCAACCATTTGACCCACGGTAACTGAGCTATCCCAACTTACATTAATAATACAGGCTCCAAAGAAAGCTACTGTGACAGCCACAAGGTTAACCGTCAACTGGAACTGTAAGAACTTGGAGATACTGTCGTAGACGTTGCGCCCCCACATGACTGCTTTGACAATGCTAGTGAAGTTATCGTCTGTCAAGATGATATCTGACGCTTCTTTGGCTACATCAGTGCCGGCAATTCCCTGTTACCATAGCAACAAAGATAAAATAAGTGTTGGGATTAAACCTATGTTAATACTTTTCACACGGCTACTAGTTTTACCATATACAACGCAGATTTTTCAGAAACCTTTCCCAACTTTCAAGATCTATATCAAAGATTACTGAACCAATACTAGGAATGATTGTACTTAATATTTTAATGCACTCTCACGATAATTCCAAATATGGTAAACATATTTTATTTCTTTGACATTTTTGAAACATTTTGTGAAATTTTGGAATGTTGTCTGCAGCGTGGAAGTGTTAAGGTTGGATTGTCTACTCTTAATTGTTTCTAAGATAATTTAAAAACCTCAACGTACATGGGAATTTATTGGATGAGTTCGGTAATATACTCATTAGACCTCCCTGAAGTGATGGCCCTCAAATCTTGTATATTTTACCAGCCCTTCAGCATGTATAAAGTAAAACTCCCCAATGATTATACATAGGAAGTGTTGCTTTACACATGATCAGGGACAAGAGCACTTACAGGGTTTGATAGAATTGTGTTTGACTCTTGAACATGTTTAGAGCAGGCTGCGCAGAGGTTAGCCATAGGAAGTATTTCTTTATACATGCTGAAGGGCCAGGAGGAGATACAAGGTTTTGACAGAACAGTAATGATATATTGACTTTAGTATGTTAAACATTGTTCTTAGCATTCTGGTGAAACCCTTCTAGCTTTGGCCTCATTTCCATAAATCAGGACTTATTCTACTGTAACTTTGAATAATCTTTCTTTTCACTTCCTAGATAATGGCTATACCTGAAAGTGTGTCACAAACCAGTTTGGCCCAGTAAAATTGTACAACAGTAAGCATTTAGCACCAAGCGATACTTGCTCCTCTTGATCAACAAATTATAAACTAGGCGTGGCGTACACAATCTTTTAATTTTTTTTATTTGCCTTGACATCCTGCATCAGCATCCTCACTTTTTTCTTCTTTTTTTTGCCCTCAGTGACTGACCCTAATATCTCAAATATTAGGGTCACATGTATAAATGTTACCTAAATTGTCAAAAATATTATTATTTTCTGCTTGAAATCAGTATGTTTGCTTGAATAAAAGTTTTAAAACAATAATCACACAGGAAACATTAGTAAAGTTGACAGTTACCACATGACATGAACCACGACAGTCATGGTCTGTCAGTAATATTTTACAGCAATTTAAAAACAAATCTGACCAACCTCAACATTTTTGGCACTTGCAACAATTTTGTTTTTGCCCTACCTTGTACCCACCTTGGCCTTACCCTGTACCCACTCCATAGATTTGATCACTTACTTGGTTTTGATGTCATTTTCATCATCAATTAATTTGAACTTACCATGGCAAATCCTACATCTGCCTTCTTGAGAGCCGGCGCGTCATTTGTACCGTCGCCTGTCACCGCTACCACCTCCCGATTTGCAGTGATTTTACTATCTATGATGCCTTTGACCAGCGTGTGTTTGTCGGTTGGTGACGATCTGGCTAGAACTCTGAGATTGGGCCATACTTTGTCTAATTTATGTTGCTTTACCTGAAAGGTAATGACAAAAACAATATAAGAGGGTTTAATAGTTTAACCAATCACATTGTACTGCATAAAGTACAATGCATTGTACCCACAACCAATGCATTGAGCTCATGATACCATATATGGAGATTTGGTCAAGCACATTTGCATTTTCCTTCAAAAGATTCTTAAAATAATCACCGTTTAAGATTGTTTTCATCTCGGATCTCAATATGTCCAAGTTCTTATTCCGGTTTCTTATTTCACTGGGAAGTTCACTCCCCATTTTGGCTCCCGACACATTACGGTCTATACGGTCCCCATCTTGGCTTCCGACATATTACGGTCTATACGGTTAACCTTAACACTTTTGGAATGGAAATGTTAAAAAAATATCCGAGGGTGGAAATGGGCGAAATTTACCGAGAAAAACCGGACTTGCCGATGACAGGATTCGATCCCGGGTCCTCCAGCATGGATGACGGGGTCTTAGTCCACTCGGCCAGGGGGTCACGCGCCCGCAATTAACAATTCCGTGCGCATTTATAACCTGGTGGGTGTCAGTGCCCGGCGAGATAGACTGAGGTGACACGTGCCTCCAGCATAGTTTTCAAATGGGATTTCATGGGGTTCAGGGCTATAACGGTTATGGGGCATATATTTAAGGCTCCCGACACATTACGGTCCATACGGTTAAGGAACATATATTAAAGGCTCCTGACACATTACGGTCTATACGGTCAAGGGACATATATTTAAGGCTCTCGACACATTACGGTCTATACAGTTAAGGGGCATATATTTAAGGCTCCCGACACATTACGGTCCATACGGTTAAGGAACATATATTAAAGGCTCCTGACACATTACGGTCTATACGGTCAAGGGACATATATTTAAGGCTCTCGACACATTACGGTCTATACAGTTAAGGGGCATATATTTAAGGCTCCCGACACATTACGGTCTATACGGTTAAGGGGCATATATTTAAGGCTCCTTTGTGAATTTGTGTATGTCTTCATTCTGACTGTTAGAATCTGTTGAAAGGGCGGTATGTAAGAGCCAAACCCTCGCATAAGATGGATTCTACTTGCTATACTTACCAACCCATATTTGTCCCTTATTCTTCTACTTGCTATACTTACCACCCAATATTTGTCCCCTATTCTTCTACTTGCTATACTTACCACCCCATATTTGTCCCTAATTCTTCTGTTGAATTCCTTGCCTTCCATGACAAGGAATGATTCCCCGGGTTTGAGGATGCCGCATTTGGTGGCGATGGATCGTGCCGTGTTGATGTTATCGCCGGTTACCATACGTACTGTGATGCCAGCTGCTTGACACTGCTCGATGGCTGGAGGTACCTTGAATAAGCAAACAAAGAAAACAGTGTAAAACAAAAAGCCTATCAACGAACATTTCTAGAAGACACCTTTTCATGTCAGGAATATCCAAACTTCCTATACAGGGTGTATCAGAATGATCTATACCGGGTTTCAAAAATATATAAAAAATATAAAACAAATAGTGTTTCAAATTAAAAAACACTTGCAATATGATGGTGAAAATGTTTCCTATATACTTATTCTGTTAGTTTCATTGAGATATCTCTTTTTGTTCCGCTGTGGCAAGACATAATCGAAAATCAATGAAAAACGTATTTTCATATTTTGGCTCACATAATTCATCTTTACAGCTATTCTCCCTAGCACTACTAGCATTTCAATCAATGAACCCCACACCTCATACCTCATAAGTTATATTCAAAACTCCCGCCAAAGAAAGGGAGGTTAAAACCAATCAAGCTAAACGAATCCTGCCCTATTCAATCAAAGCTTTGTTTTCTATGCACACAACAATCGATTGTTATCAAAAAGATAATTAAAACAAGAAGAGGGTGCAATAATAATGCGAATAACATTTCAGAAATACTTTAATGTTTAAAAGGGTTAGTAACTTTATAGATTTTCATAATGGATCATTTCGACAAAACTTGAAATCTACTATCGTTACGAAAAAGTCTGTATTTTCAAAAATGTTCGATTTTCAAAATCTAAAATTCCTAAGAAAGCCGGGTGTTTGCGCAAGATATATATCAAAACGATTTGGATAATATCAATCAAGTTTATACCGAAACAAATCGTATTACCTCGGTATAGATCATTCTGATTCACCCTGTATTGACCAGATCAAAAGTATGTTTTTGAACCTTGTAGTGTTCTGAATAGAGAAAAGATTTACACCAATATCTGGCAATACATGGGTTAGGTGACCATTCTAGAGAAACGGACACTAAATACTTTGAGGTGTGTCAGGGAAACAGGTTTTTGAATGCTAGGCGAGAGCCACATGTATTTACCAAGAAGAAAAAATGAAAAGTTTTGCTAAAAGACATCTTCTGATCAATCAAATTTATCCAAAAGGGGCAATATGTGACCAAGCCCCTGAACATACATCCAGTCTGACCAGGTCAATGATGCCTGAAATACATATCATATTCTCTTCCTCCCATGGCACGTTACCTCCTTGACCAGGCAATCCAACACAAATCAGGATTTTACCCTCTGATATAAGCAACACCACCTCTGCCACGGCCCTAACCTCTGCCACGGCCCTAAACATAACTCTGGTCTTTCCGGATACTCGATGCCCACAATACATAGCATGGTTAGGTTAGACACAATTGTTATTCTCTTCCTTCCGTGTCACACCCTCACAAATTAGATGGCCTTTTTTACCCACCCCTTAACCAGGCAATCTAACTCAAATCACGACCCCCTCCCCTCTGATAAGCAATCTCTACCACAGCCCTAAACATACCTCCGGTCTGACCGGGTCCTCGATGCCTACTATACATAGCATGGTTAGGTTAGACACAATGTTACTCTCCTCTTCCCATGGGATTTCCTCGCCTGGTGGAAAGTCGCGATAGGCAACGCTCAGGGTCCGAAGGCCCTCCGATGCCATTGGCTCGATGACGTTCTTCACCATCTCGTCTTTGTCGTTATAGCTAAAAGGTTGGGGCTGATTGCTGCCGTCTAAAACTTTACTACATCTGAGTAGAGAATAAAGGGAATGGATAAAACAAATTAAAACATGATTTGTATGAGTCAAATATTCTGTGAGCACTCATTCTACACATTTACTACATAGTGTGATTTGATCTGCATTGTGATTTTCATTATTAGCCTTTTTGAATAACGGCGAACATACAGGAAGTGGGCGTAGTTTCATCGGGTGTGCAATAGGAGAGGGCGCTGTTCATTTTGGGTAAAACCAGGGATACTGTAAAACCAGAAATGTTCGCGAGTTTAACGTTTCACTAATCAGCAATACTGGAATAATTCACGGCATGGACATTTCGGGAATGTAAACTTGTTACATCGTGTTACTTTGCAATATACTGCTACAAGGTAGATTGGAACTATTCGCGGCATGAAATATTTGTAAGTAAGTGCTCCTCGCAAAATTAAAATGCACACAAATATTTCTGGTTTTCCAGTATTAACATCTAAAAGCCTTATAGCTATGTGAAGCTATAGCTATGGGAGGGCATCATGAATTTTCAGTGGGTTGATACTGTACTTAACTCTAAGTCATCATTCATTCATATTTATAGCACTCACATGAAATATTACAATTGGACAAGTTTGTAAATAAGTCGAGACGTGAAGTACTGCAATGAATCATGGTGTACAATCATACAGACAATTAGGGAGCTTTCGATTTGGAAGACGGACGCTTAAGATGACACCTCGAGTCATGTGTGCATGCGTCGACTTAGCAATCTGTCGGTCGTCCAATTTCTGTGACCTGTCTTTGGCTGATTATTAGGGAGCTTCGATTTGCATGACAGATGAATCTAGGACTGTTGAATGACACTTTGAGTCATATGCGCATGTGTCTTCTTTGTCATCTGTCAGTCCTCTAAATGCTACAACACATATAGGGACTAACAACTGCAGTGGTGACGACGGCAATGTTTTGTGTTTTACCGTCGTAAAAGCGTCCGTCGTGCAAATCCAAAGCTGAAGACAGGTCCCAGTAATTGGACGTGTCGACGGATTGCTAAGTCGATGCATGCGCACATGACTCCAGGTGTCATCTTACCGTCGTAGAAGCGTCCGTCGTCCAAATCGAAAGTTCCCTAATGTATGGATCAACAGCACAGTGATGAAATTGCAACGTTTTCATGATTCATTCGTTGAATGGTAGTCGGCCAAATACTATATTTTTTGGACATTTTGCAACAAAAAAGCAACACCCTGTTTCTAAAGGCCTGGCTGACCCTTATTTTTAATTAAAAAAACAAAAATATTATTATTTATAACATGGTAGGACATTCGTTGAAAATTTTGCTTAAAACAAAAATTGGAATTTTTGAAAAATTTGAAAATTGCTAAAAATACACCAGAGTGTCCCAATTTATTTATTTTTGTTTGGGGGAAAACCACCACAAAACCCCTGCACAACCTTCTGACCCTGTTTGCTGTAGAACAGTATGTTTTTTTGTCGCCATATCAACACTTACTTTTTCATGATGATTTCTGATGCCCCTTTGGAATACAACCGGAAACCGCCCTTTTCTAGTGGAATGGCTGTGCTCATAGATTTACGTGCTGAATTGAATGTGTATACATGCTCATATTTCTCTACTGGATACAGGTCACGCGATAGTTGATACTCTTCGCCCATGTCCAGGACAAAACCCAAGAGGGCGCACTCTGTTTTATTGCCTAATTGACGAGGCATCTCGCCATCCCTCTCCGCAGGCTGTGTAATACAAAATAATACAAAGAGGAGAATATTCTTATGAAGTCCATTTTCTGATGGATTTCAGAATCTATTACTGCAAGACTTGAAATAATTTCTATATTTTTCAGGAATGGAAAACAAAATAATCAATTAAAAGATGCACTTTAAAGCCAGATTCAATCAAGTAACCTAAAAATTATACATACGGAGCTCTTACAGGTCAGCCATGAAATGAATCAACTTTGAACCAAGACAATAATTTCAAATTGCTGGGGAAAAATATGGCAATAATCAATCGTTTTCCCTTTGGTGGTCAAGAAATAAATTTCTTCAAGGCCTCCTCTTCACCAGTTGGATGCATTATTTCCACTGAGCTATTTATCTATCAAAGATAATTTGTATAAAAGTGTTAGAAATGCATTTCCCTGATGACTGGGGCAAAGCAGACCAGGTCTAAGTTGCTTTGTGAATACCGACCCCAGGATTACAAATTCCTGTTTAGGGTTATCAAAAAGGGATTCGCACCCCGCCCATTCTTCATTCAATATAGATGATGCATGATGTCCAGTTCATAGCTTGAATTGGGCTATCAAATACATATCATGAAACAGGTGCATCTCCTTTCTGCAAACCTTGAGTATTCCTGACAAGATGGCTGCTAGTACGTTACCATGGATAAGGCCAAACAAAGAAGAAAGTCTGTCTCAGAAACATTATGCAAAAAAGCTAAGTGCTGTGCGGTTTATTTTATTTTATTTTTTGCTCATCCAACTTGCTTATCCAAACTTACGGAGAACTTTTTTTAAAAAAAATTTTTAAAAAAATCCACACAAAAAAAAAAAATTAAAAAAGAAATAAAAAAAAGAGAAGTTTTTTAGACCCCGGGGCATAGACCTACGCGCCGTAGCTCATTTCACATACCAATGCGGGCGGGCTTCTGAGACAGACCTTCTTCTTTGTTTGGCCTAACCTCTATTATTTTTGTATTGTTGAGCGAGTAATACGTACCAATACCCTAGATGCATAGCTGCTATTGACTGATATAGCCTCTACCAGTATGCGTGATGTATCCTCGTTGAGGGCGTCTGGGCTTGGTATCTCTTTGTAATGTGTTCCACCGATGTAACTCTGCACTACTGTCATCCTGTTGGTCGTCAGTGTGCCAGTCTTATCTGAACAGATAGCGGTGGCATTACCCATGGTTTCGCAGGCATCCAGATGCCGCACTAAATTGTTATCTTTGAGCATTTTCTATGAAGTAAAAGTAATTAGTTATTAGAAAGTGTTAGACTTTACTCAAAAAAGAAAACCTGTCACGGCACTGCAAAAATTCATCAAAATTGTTGCAATTGACTTATTTTATTTTTAAATTTACAATAATTTGTAGCCAATGTCATGAGGCTAAGGCAGTCATAAAATGACCTACTTTTGTAGACTTCTTGAAGGCAAAGGCACGCTATCTCCCTGTCGCAACGGTTAAATTTAAACTGTAATGCGTAAAAAAATCACCGCGTTGCCCTGTAGGAAGTAAACCAGCGCATCCCATTGCATCACGCAATGCACAAAGCTGCGTGAAACCACCGGCACAGTGTGGCGTAATGGCGCGTGATTTAACTCATGTTTATTCATGAATTGATCAGCGAACACTTTTGGAACCGTTTGTTTTTCAGTCTTCAAATTGAGCATCATCGTATGGGTCGTCTGTAAATTGTGAAGATGGGAAGGATTCAGTCTAGACTGTGTCCCTGTGTCCCTCTATCAGTCTTCAAATTGAGCATCATCGTATGGGTCGTCTGTAAATTGTGAAGATGGGAAGGATTCAACCTAGACTGTGTCCCTGTGTCCCTCTATCAGTCTTCAAATTGAGCATCATCGTATGGGTCGTCTGTAAATTGTGAAGATGGGAAGGATTCAGTCTAGACTGTGTCCCTGTGTCCCTCTATCAGTCTTCAAATTGAGCATCATCGTATGGGTCGTCTGTAAATTGTGAAGATGGGAAGGATTCAATCTAGACTGTGTCCCTGTGTCCCTCTATCAGTCTTCAAATTGAGCATCATCGTATGGGTCGTCTGTGAAGATGGGAAGGATTGAGTCTAACCTACCTTTACGGAATACGCCAACGATATGGTGACGGCCAGAGGAAGTCCCTCTGGCACGGCCACAACTAGCACAGTGACGCCGATGATGAAAAAGTCCACAAACTCAGAGAGGTGGCTGATCTCGAACTTATCTTTATTGATACCATAGTGGACAATACAGAAACGAATGATGAGGGTCAGGGTTGTGAGTACTGCTATTGTGCAACCTGAGAAGGAGACCAAACAAGATGACAATTTAAGGCAATATCAACATTGATGCACCCGAAACAACAACAGCTTAATCTTTTTACCTACAACTTGTATACTGTGCATAGATTTATTCCATAGTGCAACGTAATGTCACAGATATGCACAATCGGCATCCTCTCTTTAATAATTTGTTTTCTGGCTTGAACAACATATGCCTAAGTCATCTAACTCTGCGCAGTGACATACGAGTGTATTATAGCTATCAACACAGCATTAACCTGTAAGTGCTGGGATCCATCTTTGATTGCCACACATGGCATAATAGGATGCGATCATTGACTCTATACAGAGCAACACTTACCTGCATAGCCTATCTGAATGGCCAGCTTGGTGAGTTTACCCTGCAGTACTGATTTGCCATCCACCAAGTCATCTATCTCCGGCTCCTCTGTCACTGCATCTTTGGCGATCTTCCCGTCTTTCTTGGCGGCGTCGGCACTGTTGCCGTGGTGCGCTGCGTCTCCTGGGGTGGTGTCTGGTGTTTCACTGTCTACCTTGCCATCGTTGGGTACCCGGGTGTTTTCATCTACAATGGAATCAAATTGCAAATGGCTTATTTATAATCTTTTACTTTGTTCACTATGTGGTGGTATAAAATGTTTACATTGACAACGGCAATTAATGAACGATAATGGTAATATACTGGTGGAAAATAACTGGAATATTTTGTTTTACCTTTGTAGTGATAACATCTATTGACAAAGTGTATATTACAGTTAATGATTTATCCCACCTCAAGTATGAATGTGATGTCAAGGCATATTCTGGTGGATAAACGCTTTCAACGCAGCTATTAGTTTTACCATATACAAAACAGATTTGTCAGAAACCGATCTCAACTTTTAAAGTCTTTTCTAAAGAATTACTGAACCACTGTTAGGCGTGTTTGTACTTATTTTAATGCATTTTTCTCATGGTGATATCAAATATGGTGATGAAATTCAACAATTTTAAGATTTTTTGAACATTTTGAGATATTTTGGAACTGACGTTTGCAGACGACTGCCGCATGGAAAGTGCTAACATCAGGAGCCACATGGTTCTAATATACTGGTATGCATTATTTCCCATATTTATACACAAACTATGCAGCTACTGGTAGAATACACATGACATGTTTGAACTCTAGGTATATAATCAATTAATCAACACAATTATTTGTAATATGGATCATGATCAATGTTCAGTGCTTACTCAGAATATAACATACTATAGTTTAGTTAGTTCCAAATTGGCGAGAAATGTGTGCTTGTTATCTCTCTGTAGGAAGAAGTAATTCAAGCATACATGTGCCATTTTGGCCAACGCACGCATGCCTTTGTACCCACTGTATTTGCGGCTATATGGAGGCTCATCAATTTGGAACTAACTGAACTAATACAAGTGAAACATGCTATCCCTTGGTAAACTAACTGTAGCGTTACAGCTGCTATAATGATTATGGTGATATAAACCATGTGCTGTTTTTCTTTCTTTCTGGATGTGGTCGCTGTTCTGTCAAAACCTCATAACTCCATCCAGCCCTTCAGCATCATAAAGTAATACTTCCAATGTATAACCTTTGAGCAGTGTGCTCTAACATGTTCAAAGGTCAAAACACATCTATCAAAACCTTGTAAGTGCTCTTGCCCCTGAACATGTAAATAGCAACACATGCTATGCAAAACAGTTAAGACAGTTTTACTTGATCCATGCTGAAGGGCCAGGACAACATACACGGTTTTTACAGAACAGCGAAGATGTGTGATACCATTTATTAACATAGGGATTTCATTTTTAAAAAACGTTTTTAAAATTACTTGAATTTTCCAAGAACTATAATATCTACCTTTTCCCAGGATTATATAGAGAAAATGAGAAAAATGTGATTATTTGCTGAAATACATTAAATGCACATCCCCTGCCCATGACCTGCCCTGCCCCAGGGCAAACACTAATCAACATTACTGTGAGTTGTCCTGTGTTTTATTTCTATTTATTTGATTAAAAATAAAATATGTTTAACATAGTAAATATAAAAAACAGTGAGTGCCGTGAATATGGAGTGTCGATGGTATGGATTCACCCCGTGTGCATGATATACCAATGTTGAAGGTTTGATATGGTATAATTCTAGTATACCAATGCCAATACTAATGGGGTGAGGGTATTGCTTATGTACAATGTGATGCAAAAATCTTCTTGGATAACCAGTCACAGCATCAGGTAAAGGTTGCCGACAAAAAGAACCAAACATTAACTTATTTACATATTATAAAGGTCAAAATAATACTCAGAATAGGAAACAAAAGATATGATTCCAGGAGGAAATTAATTTTCCTCTGATGCAACTGGTCTTAATATATCATAGACGTTATTCGTAATTGGCGCACTTACATTAGAAGAGGGCCATGCTATCCAACTGAGCATGCTCAGAGCAATTAGTGCTCCGAAAACGAGGCTAGTTATGTAGCCCAGACAAAAATGATGTAGTTTTCAATGCGGTGAACTTTGCACTAATCATAAAAATTCTTCATACTTTAGAGCTGTTTAATATTTGATCTTATTACATTTGTGAAATAAACTTGAACGTATAAACTATCTATTCCACTAGTTTGAAATGAAATGATTGCTGGTAACCGACACTATCTAGGAAAATGTAGAAGTTCAAAGTTCATTATATTGCAGTGAAAGTACGAGATTGTATGTTTATCGGCATGACATCGAGTATGTCTGTCTCCCTCTTCGACATGAAATCGCCAATTACGAATAACGTCTATTCTGTCAAAACCTTGTATGTTTTTCCGGCCCTTCAGCATGTATAAAGTAACCCTGCCTGGCGGTTATGCATAGGAAGTGTTGCTTTATACATGTTCAGGGGCAACAGCCGCAGACTACATCAACATAACGTCGCTGTTCTGTCAAAACCTTGTATGTTTTTCCGGCACTTCAGCATGTATTTCAGGGACAAGAGCACTTTACATGGTTTTGATAAATGTGTTTTTGGGCCTTGAACATGTTCAGAGTAGACTGCGCAAAGGTTATACATAGCATGTATTATTTTATGCATGCTGAAGGGCCGGATGGATATACAAGGTTTTGACAGAACAGCAAGGATGTACTGAAGTGAGTGATAACCTTGCATGCATACTATCTCTATACAAGTTGTTTATCTGACATAAACCTGGTTTAAAGTAATACCAGGTATTTGTTATCGACCCCATCCCATATGTCACCATAATGACAAAAGGTTACAACTATGGTAAACAATTCATATCAGATTGGATGGTACCAATTACTTTTGACCCTTTTCTATAATAACATGTTGGTTTCCTTATTTGACTTATTGACAAAAAACCTGAGACTTGTGTATATTAATGATTCCAACTATTTTGGATCAAATCCGGTATGTTGAAATTCGCCCGAAAGTACTATGCTTGGGTCTTATGACATATAACACAAAGTGAGTGCTCTTGATGGCTTTTGTAAATAGTTCCTTCAGCCGTATGTTGTGCAATGACATATAGTAACTTTCCATTTCTAAACTACACACTACAAATAACTATTTACACAGTTTGACAACATTTCCTAATCTAAGGCCAAGAAGTTAAAAAAGATCTGTGTCACATATCCCGCGCGTATAAGTATCTGGAGTCACTTTTGCCGCATAACCCTATGTGATGAGCCCAATTTTGGGTGTTGTTTTTTAGTTGTCAAAAAAAAAAAAGCTAAAAAAAAAAGGGGGAGGGGGGGGGGGGGGGGGGAGGTTTGGCCAAAAACCCAATATAAAATAATTTTCGCATTTAGCATAGGTTTTTTTAAAACAAAAACAAACGCATATCGCAGCTAATTTCCCAAATGTATGTGAGACAGACCTTTATGTGTAACCTAAACAATGTTTTCTATATGGCCTGTGCGACAAAGAACAATAACAAATAGGGTACAAAAATAGTACCAACTACTGTGTACAATTTCCCAGAATTTAAAGGTAACACAGAGAACCTACTAAAGTAACATTCACCAATGGTATAATCCAGGACATTTTTAAAAATGTGATTACCATTTCAAACCATTTTCATCAGAATCCTTTTCATGATTCCATGCCACAATCATTCACTCTCACTTTAACACACACACACATATCACCCTACCTGCGTTTGCAATAAAACCTAATCACTTGGAAACTACTCTGTCTTGTTCTATTGCACAGCTTAAGACATTTTACCCATCTCATTAATTATTACCATAATAAATATAGTACATTGAACTAGCTGAAACGCATTACTTTAATATTGCATTGAATAACCCCAATGATCGTAATGTATCGTTATGATAATTTACGGGGATACATTGGGTTTGGGTGATACTGGTAGTAGGCAGATATAGTATTTATCTACTAATTTTAATGTCAAAAAGGTTCAGATATGTTTTCAAACACCTATCTTTTGTATATTTCACTGATGTTCATAGTGTTTTACACATAAATAGAAACCTGATGTGTTCATCTTACAATGATGCCAAATATGTAGCAATCCCTTGTTTTAGTGCTAAGGCAAAAAATATTGTTGTATTGGCGTAACATGCCATTAAAGATTAAGGTAGTGCGCTGTGTACTGTATTCCTTTTTAATGAGGAGCACCAAAGATTTTATTGATTTTATTTTAAAACAGGGTCGGGGGTAAATTAGGATCGGGTGGATTACACAAATACAACAATTACTTCTTCTTTTTTTTTTTTGGGGGGGGGGGGAGGGGAGGCCTAAGCCACTTGCCTGATAATATGGAGGTCTAAATCTGAATGCGCCACAAAATCATCACTATTATTGTGCTAAAAAGTCAAATAGAGCATTCGCGCTGTAATTGTATTAAACAGACTATAGAGTTGTTCTTTTGAGCATGCAATAGTGGTGAATTTGGCATATTTTGAATGAGACCTACCTACATTCTCAAGCAGGTGGCCAAGCATTGAAACAAGCGATTGCTAGGAATGAGGTATGATTTTTTGTAAAGAGAAACACATCAGCTTTTCATTGACATGAAGCACAATATGAATACATCACGAAATATTCAAAAAGATTGGCAATTGAAAAACATTTCTGAACTTTTATGAGGAGTTTAGATGAACGGTGGGGCTTATTTATGGTCAAGTGTACACCCTTTGGTGGTAAATGCCAGTCTATACTTCTACACTTTATACCTAGTGCTGGTGCCTATACATGTGTGTAGCCACTCTCTGGTAGATATTCTCTGTCAGGACCAAGTCACTGCTTGGTTAATATAGATTTCAGGGAGAGAAATTGAAAATACTGTACTTTGGGCCCTAACTATGCATCCCGTTTTTGAGGGAATAAAGTATATCAAGGATCTTTATTCTACTGATGCATGCCTGGAATTTGAAGAACAATTGATCTGAACCATCAATTTTGCTACTACTTAAAGGCATATTATGTGATCTTTTCCAGAGAGCGCCCTCTATTCATGATTTTTTTTAGAAAGTAGATTTTCTTGCAGATTTACATTTCTGATCATAAATCGTACATACATTCCAAGTTACAGAGCGGTACGATTCCTAATTACCTCAAAATCATGGTTTTAGAGTGAATTTAGAGTGAAAATATAAACTGTCGTATTATCACGACAGTTTTTGATGTTGAGGGCGTTCCCAGGAAAGATCACATATTATACCTTTAACATTACATGTTTTGATATCAATAAAGGACTTCAGGCAATATTCTAATAAATCAACTGTGGGGCCACACCATCATAACAAAAATGTGTCACCAGCAATGATGGCAGTTTCTACACCAAGAAGGTGGTGGGTTGAAAGTGGTGTTGATATGTGTAATACTGTGATTTTGATATGTACTTGTTTAATCTGTGAATGCATGTGTAATGGGGAAGGGAGAGGGTGACAATAGATAGGTTGTAGTAAGACAGGTGTTTAATCTGCCTAACATTGCTACATATTAAGAGATAGATCGTAAAGAGCCCAATTTTCCAATGGACTTTCACAGATGACCCTTCAATCCCTAACCAAATAGTGTCTTTTGTAACATAGATAGAATGAAGTCGTTACACAACCCTCACTGAAACCATTTCTATCCATTAGTCTATCATCAAACCCCTGGTACCACAGGAAAATAGTAGCAGCGATAGGAAAAAAGGTTTTATGCGGATTCCCCTGTTATTTGAATCCCACACCCTTTTCACCCAGTGATGCAGGTACAGTAGGCAAAAGTCACTCATGCTGTTTAGTCTAATTGATGTGTATTGAATTCATGTGAGCTGATGAAAAACAAAATCTGCAAGCTGATAGATTCTTGGTAGTTTTATCAAGTATAAACAGCTTGTTTACCCTACAGGTACCATCTTCTCCAAAGCTATGTATACTAGCAGGGTACACTATACCGTGTTTACTCGCAGATATCTGGACTGTAATAGCACTGAGAAACTCGTTCATGCATTTGTCTCTTCTCGTCTGGACTCAAATAACAGTATATTATATGGACTTCCAGCTTCTCAATTAAGCAAATTACAGCGCATCCAAAATGCCGCTGCCCGGTTGGTAACCTTGACAAAGAAGCGTGTACATATAAGCCCAGTGTTAAAAGATCTTCACTGGTTGTCTGTGGAGAGCCGTATTGTTTTTAAACTTATGCTTTTGACATACAAAGCACTAAATAACCAGGCTCCAAAGTACTTATGCGACCTTATTTCCATCAAGGAACCCACACGCACTCTTAGGTCAAATGCATCTGTCATCTTACAACGGAGGAAAACTAACACTGTCACCTACGGCCAAAGATCATTCTCTCATGCATCTCCTGAACTTTGGAACCGGCTCCCATCTCATGTTAGAAATGCCACATCACTGCAGCAATTCAAGTGCTCGCTCAAGACTCACCTCTTTCAGCAAATGACTTTATAATGTTTTGTATCTTTGTTCATATTTTGTATTTTGTATTTATTTTTTTTGTTCAGCGCACTGGGGTCTTGCGACGGAGTGCGCTTAATAAGCATGGTTTATTATTATTATTATTACTCCATTAAATGCCCCTACTCTATTAAAACGCTGCCCCCCCCCCCCCCCCCCCCCCAGAAAATCCCAATGCCCCCTAAACTTGTATGATGGTCAATCACTAGCTAGCTTATTAACAGAAGTTGTGGCTGGCTTTCGATTTCGATGTATGTTGCAATCATACATGCTAGCCAAAGGCTTCTAACTCAACATATTCTGTAATTACGTGTGCTAGCTCATTAGTAGTTAGCTTCTCTTTCGACATACATGGTAGCCTATCAGTGGCTATCACCATGATTCTATCAGCTACCCGTGATAGGCTGGCTTCTATTCTACCATACCTGCATCATGGTTCCACAAAAATGGGTGTAAATAAAATAGGGAACCAGCATAAAGGGAAGGTGTGCAGACAATGATGAACATCTTATTATGATGGAATGATGATGAGAAATTAAAATTAAGTGATGAAATGAAACAAGTCAACTCAAAAAATGGAAGAATAATTAAGGCATAAACAAAAATAAATATAAGGGAGACAAACAATACATAAATTAACTTAAATGACACAAACTACAACGGCAGTATTTGTAATAGCCTTACAATTAATACTACCAACATAATATTTCTGGGTAGATTCTATCGAAACCCCAAAAAGCTAATCATAACCAGCCAATCACAGCCAGTTTTCTGAGTGCAACTTTGTGTGCCATGGTGTGTGAGCAAATGTGCAGCATTCTTTTTTACCACTTTTTTTGTGTGTGAACGTTTTGAAAAATAAAAACTAACAGCAAAAAATACTGATATAAGCTGCAACTTTTGTTTCCGTACCTGGGGCAGCGCATGCGGGGGCGTCAACAAGAAGCGTTTCCATCTCCAAATCCTGTTTTCCCGTGGATTCTCGGGCTTGCTTGGTTGCTGATCTGTTAGTGCCTGCCATGTATATAAAGATGGTGCCAGACAAGAAGGTAGGATGAAAAAATGGTTGATGGGACGAAGAGAGAGCTTTTGTTGTTGTTTATTTGAAACACACATGTTAACATAAACACAGCAAAGCAATAGTGTCAACAAAATGGTACTCTATAATGAGGATGATTTATTGGATGTTGATTTAGGGTGTAATAATGCCAATGCTGATATAGGTTTGCAAGAAAACAAGATGCCTCATTTGACTTAAATGACAAGCACCCGTCATGTTCTCTTTTCTTATCATTTAGATTTTTTAAGCAGTCAGCACTGATCTCTTTTTTTCTGAAAAAAATATCCACTTAAGCAGCTATTAGGGTGCGGAATTTGGCAACCACAACATGGTACCATACAATGCAGTTCACACAAAAATCACACATTACTGTAACTAAAATTGAACTTGCATGAAATCAAAACAACAAACGATACCATGCACTAAACAAACACATAATGGACACACAGACTGGACATTTTAACAGATAATTATAAATGCTTCAATTGGGATATAGTCTGTTCTTTTCATATTGACCCAATGACTGATCTTGAAACGATTGCAATGTACCTGTGGCACTCTGCATGAGCATAAATGCTTTAAAATATATTGAATAAAATTCTTTAATTAAAATAAACAAATTGACCCCTTAGATAAATGACAATACGTTTCTCTACGATCCCCATAGTTTAGCTTTAGAAGGGATCATTTGTTCAGCTCTATAAAAATAAGCAAATCATTTTTTAAATTAACAATAACATAAGTTAATAACACCATTTGTCAAATCTGAATTAGAAATAAAATAAATTTGCCTTTTTTGTCCAAATAAGTAAAAAAGGCAAATGTTTTAATTGCCAAATCATACAGCACTAACCATTTTTGAGAATATAAAACAAAGGTGTGTTTTTCTTCATTTTCTTTTGATAAAAACTCTTCAAAAAAAAGTTCAAAACATTATTTTCAATCAACAATTTTTCTGATATTTCATGATATCATCATATTGTATTTTTATATAACAATTAAAATATGATGTATTCCTCTTTCTAACAATACTAATCCATATCAATCTCATGCTTTAGTGCTCAGCCACCTGCTTGAGAACATGGGGAGGTCGCAATCAAAATGTGCCAAATCACTACTATTTCGCACCAAAAAGAGCAACTCTGTTGTCTGTTTTTAAATGAAGTGTAATAACATTGACAACTACAGTGTACAGGGTGACCCAATAAAAGGTTTACCCAAAATGAAAGAGATATTTGTCCACTTCCTGTAATTTGATATCTGTGTTTTTTATTTTGATAAAGAATGGGTAATAGAGCATCTAACCTGAAAAAAATATTTATTTTGGTTGAGTGGTTTTCAAGATATGGTCTATTGAACATTGCTTTAACAAAACAGACTTGTCCTTGGAGCAAAGGCATGATTGAACACAAGTGAGACATCAAAACTCGATTATTGCCGGTTCCAAACCTGGTTTGTGAAGCTCCGTGGACAAGCCTGTTTTGCTGAAGTGTTCAATGGACCATATCTTGAAAACCACCGGACCAAAATAAATATTTTTTTCTGGGTAGATGCTCCATTACCCATTCTTTATAATTAAATAAAAAACACAGATATCAAATTACAGGAAGTGGAAAAATATCACTTTCATTTTGGGTAAACATTTTATTGGGTCACCCTGCAGAGGGGCGCTCTATTGACTTTTGTGGTGCTCTATTGACTTTTGAGCACAAATTAGTGATAATTTTGGCACATTCATATTGAGACCTCACTCACTATATTCTCAAGCAAGTGGCTGAACGCTCAAAACATGTGATTGCTACAAATATGTGACCTGGCACGACAAAAGGGTAAAGTCGCTGGGGTTGGTTTTGAGTTATGGCCTGAAATAGTCGATTTGACAAGGGGAGGTCGAAAATGAGATATTTTCTCTTTTGGAAAGATAAACTATTTATGTATCACATTACAAAGTATTAAGACAATATTTTGGGTCTAAATGTGTTTTTTAAGTAATTTTAGAGAGGGAATTTTAATCTTACATCTCAAGAAATGAACGCAAAGAGAGGAAAAATGTCTCGAAATGTCTTGAAATTACTTTGTTTACATTGTCATTTCCACAGGTTTAAAATAGTATCCCCTATGGCAAATTTGGTATAATCTTAAAGGTCAGGGCTTTCCAAAGCTATTAATAGTAGTTTTTTATTATTAATTATTATTTTTCAAAACTTTTTATATTCTAATGTGCAATATTGTGTGACAATTCAGTCTGATTCGGACCTTCCATCCATTTCGGACGCATGATCTCTTTGTGTGCGTTCGTCCTATATGTCTGGGGAGTCCGAACCACACATTGCAGTGCTGGTAACTGCTTTCTCGCTCATTGTTATGTGCTTTTTAAATTTTTTAATGGTTTTAGTCTGCATTCTTATTATGTATTTTGGTATTTTGTGATATTTTTCATGTAAAGCGCTCTGTGTTATTTGTAAGGCGCTATATAAACACGGTATTATTATTATTATTATTATTGAACCCTTTAAATTCCCAAATGAACCAATGGCTGGCCGTTTAATAAGAGGTCTTTAGCATAAACAATCTTTCGATTAAGTTTTGACAGAATAATTTTGAGAGCCAAGTCACGATAAGCTTCACTGACTTGCCTTTTTCTCCAATTCAATAATTCAGCAGTGATTAACTTCAATTTATCATAATTTCACTTTGGAATGGCCTAATATGACAACTTTGGTGTCATTTTAAACCTGATGACATCTACTTTCTGAAAATGTGAAAAAAATCATTATATTTTTTTTTCTCTACTTAACTCTCAGTTTGTGGTGCCAGGTCACATATAGTATCATTGAAAAGATGAACAGATTTCCCATTGATGTACAACACACTATGAATATACACCTAGCACATAGAGTCCCTGACTAGGGGCTTTGAGGTTAGCTAATTCAAAATATATAATCGGTACAAAAAATCTGAGATATACATTGAATGAGCAAATTTCTTCTCCGCAGTTTGATACCTCATTCAACAAAATCTAATGGATACTTTTAAAGTTATGGCGATTTCAATGACCGCATGCGCATGCAACAGAAAAGTTGCACTAGGTATAGGAAATCATTGATTTGTGTGTGATTACGCACTGAAAAAACTCACAGCTAATCAGCTAAGACTTGTATTCTTCACAGCCAGATACACCCTTTGTCCCGCACATTGCGGTTATCACTCCAGACCCATTTATCTGTCTCGTTCAGATAGCACACAGTTATGACAGTAATCACACACAAATCAATGATTCCTATACCTAGTGCAACTTTTCTGTTGCATGCGCGGTCATTGAAATCGCCATAACTTTAAAAGTATCCATTCGATTTTGTTGAATGAGGTATCAAACTGCGGAAAAGAAATTTGCTCATTTAATGTATATCTCAGATTTTTTGTACCGATTATATATTTTGAATTAGCGAACCTCAAAGCACCTAGTCAGGGATTTTATGTGCTAGGTGTATATTGAAATATCAACAAATATTACTAATGCAGAAGCGTGGTACGCCACATTAAGACATGATATAACCATATCCCAATAGTAACATTTTAACAGCTACACAAAAATGAGCTAGAAGGAAATGGGTTAGACTATGAAATATGGATTAATAGCAGAAACAAAATGACAAACATATACAAGGGGACATATCAAAATGAGAGAATAAAATGATACTGAGCTGTAAATTGAGATTTAATGAATGTTACTCATGCTGGTTGGACAGGATAACCCCAACATTTGACTTTTTTAAAAAAAACTTTTGCCATAACAATTTGTCAAATTATGAATAAAACTGGAATGACGAGACTCAAAATATGAGTTGAGGAACTCAATGGCCCTAAAAATGTCTACCTAATTACATGAAAGATGTTGACTTCAGTCAACATACAAATTCAGCTATGATACATGGATAAACTATTCAAAAGGCCCCTGTTATTGACTGTACCTAATGTAACAAAACATTTGAATCAAGTCGTGAATGAAACTTTCGTCACTTGGCCAGAAGAGCAAGATATTAGTCAAAAGCCTCCCAATGTATAAAGGAACCTATTTTAACATAGATTTATTTCACTTTTACGGTATTCTTAGATACATTTGGATTTCTATGCTGGTATTTAAAAGAAATAAAAATTAGGACAATATACGTAGTAGCCTACGAAACAGTCCTCCTTTATAACGTTGGCTCCCAGGAATTGATAACGAAAGACAAATCATGGTTAAGCAAAAACACACAATCTCATCCTGTTAATGCAAAATGATTTATACGATATGAAAATGCAAAACTACACAGATATTATTCACTGCTCTATAGATAAACCATGATCTTTGGGCCTCGTGTGGTTAACATTGTTCAAGATGATAACATCTTATATGGAACAAAGTATAAGTTATGAGATAATAAGGTTACACTCGGTTCTATGGAAGATGCAATTGTTGCTACAACTAAACTGGTTAAGATTGTTCTTGAAATAAGATGATAGCACACACACCAGTTCTATCCTCTTAAATAAGACCAAACTTTGTACTTTTACATACAACTTTTCAATATCAAAATTACTTGATTTTTTAAATGAGGCAATTTTGAACAGTTTGCACGACCAGGTGTGTTATTTAAGATTCCGTTGGACGATGTCACAAATTGATCATAGTTTATCTTACATTAGACAGATAACAGGGTTGGAGTTACAGAACGTCAAAAGGAGAATACTGACACATTTTTCTATAATTATACCTCTACTAGGCACCATTTTTAGTTTTATCACAACAGGTAAATATTTCGGGATATTTTAGTGTGTTTATTTTCATTTTTAAGCATGAACAGAAGAATGTCTACAGAAAAATACTGAATCCTTTTTGCAATGAGATACTTAATCTGGTTGATCACTTTCTAATTTAAAGATGGTGGCCATTTAAGTGGGACTGGGGGATCCAGAATAATGCATTGTTTAATACAAGGAATAAATCCTTTATTATCGTGAATACAGATATACATCATAAAATATCTTCCCATGATTAATAAACAAAATAGAGCTTAATCAGATCAAGTATTCTCCTTTATAAAATTTCTATGGCATTATGAACACAGGGCTAACTATACCCTATTCAGAAAATAATGAAACGAGACATTGGATTATATGCATTTGGTTTACATTGCAAACGATACAGTCATGTTTCATTTTAAACTGAACGGAGTCTATGAGTATAATGATGATACAATGAAAAGCCATGACAACCTAAAAAGTTAGAACAATACATGCACCACAAAGATAAGACAGAAAGGCAGAAAATAAAAAGGAAGAAAACAAAAATATTAAAAAGTTAATACATACGACATGCTGTACTAAGTCTCAAGATTTACAGAAAATGCTACAAGTAGCTTTTGTCATGACTAAATGCAGCATGTTAATAATGTTTTAGCGGAGGAGGGGGTCTGGGGAGGGAGGGAATGGGAAATTTAGGAAGTATTCTAAGTTTTGCAGGAGGAGGATTAGGTAGGGAGGGTCTAGTTTTGTTTGTATGTATGTATGGTTTGTATTGAGTTGGAAAAACCATCATATCCATCATACAGGTATATACTTGTTCTACAATTTATTTCCACAAAAGAACCCCCTCTACTTAAACGACGCCCTACCCCTTCAAACCCTTACACATAAACTTGGCTCTTAAAGCCTGTCATTATTTATTTTATTAATACCAAAAACACTTGAGCATGTTTGGCAACTATTAAATCTGTGTGAAGATATGATATCCACACGATGATCAGAATCAGGGATGTAAGTGGGTGATTGATCCATTTCCCTTACATTTTATCGAACAATTATAGGGGCTTGTCCAGAGAATAGAATAGGCTACAGGGTATCCCCCCCCCCCCCCCCCCCCCCCCCCTTTAACAAATTGTTTGCCACTTTATGGTAAAATATCATCATCCAATTCTGGAAATGCAAAACAAACAAAAAATCTTTTCCAATTTTTTTTAATTACCTCCCTCCAGAATACTACAAAATTAAGATTCAGGGGAGATAGCCCTTAAAATAAAGTTGCCAAGTAGCACTGTTCAAACTGTTTGGTAAGCGATGGACTCGGAAGATTATTTTATCTTGGTTAAATAAATGATGGGAATTAACATTGCTCATTGATTGCTAATGTGAAGCTGCCTTTTGCTCTTTACACCAAGACTCAAAGGATCTGCTTTCAAAATGTCCATCAAGATAAAAGGTCCTACAACTAAAAACCTCTGTGAGTCTTTGGATTTTTCAATGTGAAAAATTCTATTGAAGCTGCACATTTGTCCATAACCACTTTTTGTCATGGAATTTTACTGAATGCTGTTGGATTCTTCAATAACATTATTGTTTGTTGATTGTTTGAGGGGAAATGGGGTAATATATAGTCTTTTACACTTCCTCAAGCCAGTGACATCACTGCATCATTCACTGATCACTGTGAATAAGTACCCTCCTACAGCGCTGGCTTATACAAACACGCATAGAAAGACAGAAACATACATGTGCAAAATGCTGCACCTGTAAAGTTGCATCACTGTCCAGAGGAGGATAAAAGACTATAGTTGGGCCACATTCTATACATATATCTTAAATATAAAGGCTTTAAACACTACTATCCCTAAATACTGTTCCAGATGTTATACATATTACATACTACCACATCATTTTCTCAATTCAAAGCATACTGTCCAATTAAAATAAGGCCATTTTTTTTTTGTGTGGTTTGTTTGTCCGTCACCCCTCTTTCTGTGTTGAGTCACAAATGAATCTGACTTGTTTGCTAAAAGTTCCCTGGAAGCACTATATTTTGCAAGTTGGCAAATTTTATGATTTATAAAAACATTCAGCAATATCCCAAAATATCTTGAAATCACAGATAGAGGACTACACACAAAAAACCCAGATCTGCTCAATTTGGCAATGTGATAGATGACAACAGTTTTCTGTCATTGACCTTGATACACTTTTGATATATATTGTCACTGGGCTATGCATTCTTGTATTGAGAATATGTCGATGGATTGTGGTTGAGTGTTTATCTCAGCTTTGATGTTGCCAATTATTAGTGAAACACTGGGTATACTGGACTTAATCTGCACTATTTACACACACTTTGTATCAGAGCTTACATATCTGTACCACTACAGTTGTACACTTGTTAATGGCAAAATGTTTACTACTTAACTAAACCATACTCACACCAAACTTTGTTCTTATAATATGATACACCCATCTTCAGTCCATTTCCAATAGCCCTGCATCATGTAGTGATGTCAGTCTATATTTCAATGATAAATACAGCTGCCTTGATGGCATATTTTGTGATGTGATCAAGCGAAATCAGTCAGAAGTCGGAAATATTGATTTTGAGATATTACAGACAAAGGATAGAATTTCTTGTTTCCTTTTGTTTTGAAATTTGCTCATATCTTCCATTCTTAATGGGTTTTTCAGCAAAATATTCCATTGCAAATGGCTGATACAATCAAGTAGAAAACTAAAAAGGTGGCATTTTGACTTCAGACTGATTTTGTTTAATCACATGACATTTATACACAAAGTTTATTGTTGCAAATCTAATGTGCCATCTGCAACTACCATCACTGTAATGTACACTGATCTCACTACACATTGGAAGGCACATGGACGAACATATAGACCTTTCATCATTGTAATCTACCTCTTCCAGAACTTCATGAACACTTGGCACAATATATATATATATGTCCAAGACTAGTCTATTGAGACTATTGTATACAAGACTATATAATAATTATTCGTGCTCTTTTGTTTTTTCTACTATTGTATGTATATATTATGAACGCACCGTCGGGTAGACGAGTGCCACTGTTGTAAAAGTGTATGTTCAAATAAATAAATAAATAAATAAAATATCTCAATTTGACTGATTCTATAAGTTAACTATGGAATAATATATTGTTTTTTATTTCTATTTTTATTGTTTTTTGTAGCAAAATGTCTATGAAAAAATCATGTTTTCTAAAATTATGCTGGCAAATATGGTTTGAAAAAGAGAACAGAATACTAGGATGGAGACATGACTTAATATAATTATAAGAATTGATAAACCGTATTGACATTTTCTTAAGGTATGAAAGGTTTGAAACAACTGTGAAGAAAAAGAAAACAAATTATCATCTTATATTTGCTTCCCCCCTCTTGATGATGCTAGATACTCTAATTGTAGTACTGGTAAAGAAGCAATCTTCTTGCAGAGTGCTCAATGCGATGCAGAGCGAAATATAAGTTAACCGTTCCAAATGATTTAACTTAAATTATATAGTATATATTTGAATACCTCGATAAATCAATAATTTATTAATTCATCCTTCTTTCATATATATGGTGTGAATGAAACTATTTAAGAATGATAATCAAAAAGGATAGTATTTTCTTTGTAAATAAACAATCAAAAAGTGGATTGATTGGTGATTGATATGTAATTACTCTTTAAACCCCATTGATGGATCTAGTTATATCTTGTTTGATGTTGAGAGAGGCTTTATGACCAAACACAGAATCTTGTGGTACCCACCAAGGCAGCTATTTCAATTAGCAAAGCTTTTTGAGATTGCGAAAAACATATAAACAAAAGATGCATGAGTTGAACCGAGAGCACTTGATAGCCACATCAATGGTGAAAATAAATATCTAAGATTTGTTTCTCCGATGGATAATTTGGTATCATCATTTGAAATAGTTTTTTCATTATGATACCAGATCCACTTGTTAAAAAAGCAGTACAATTATGCAATACCAATCACCATTTATTATCGACAAAATTCTTGTAAAATAACACATATTAAGACAGACTCACTAGGACCACAGTTACTCATGTCAGATATAAGTTAAAAACATTTATATAGAGAATTTATAATAGCGCACAAAAACTAAAATTAGCACAGATAAATAAGAAATACGGCCTGATCATTTTTGAAAAAGCAATTATGATACAAAAAAATATTGCATTTTACTTAAAAAGCTTTTAATAAATGCTACATGTAGCATTAATTTTAATAAGCATGGACCCCAGCACCAAATACAAACATAAAAATTAAGATTCATGTGTCACACACATACAACTTAAAAAGACATATATTTAAAAATATTAATTAAAAAATAATTTTCAATTCCTGTTACATCATTGCACCAGCTCTAATATAAGTCAATAGCGATAATGGGAGTCACTGTAGGTCACCCCTGCTGCGGTAATGGGAGTGACGGATCACCCCTCACAGTGATAATGGAAGAGGCTTGTCCTGATCTTCCCGCTATGGTAATGGGAGTGACTGATCACTCCCCTGCATTGGTTATCCAAGTGAAAGTGACAGATCACTCCCACGGTAATAATGGAATTGACTGATACACACACATATATATTAGGGCACATTTATCTATGGGAGAATTCAAATGCTTTCTGGGGGAGAGGAGGTCGCCAGGGGTCACCATCTTTACTCACTCAAACAGTACGGAATGCAATATACAGAAACTTGCAATTACAGGCAAATACTTAAATGCAAAAAATATAATACAATAAAATAAAAGAGGTGGGAGGCATTTCTTTTCAGATAAAAAGTATCAGGTCTGCATGATGAAAAAATATTTTGTTTTGCTTTACTTTTTGAAAATGAATCAATAAGCTCGCAATGATAGCATAAACATTTTTATATGTACTGCTTTAGCACCACTTAATACTAATAAATAGCAACAATCTGGTATTTATGACGGAAACGGATTCTATAGATTGGATATTGTTCAAAGAAGATCGAGGCCAGCTGGTGAACCAACCAACTTATGAATATTTAAAACGGAGGATATTTTTATTGTGCAATATTCCTCTAATAATAAAATCCACAACATATGCCGTGGTAATAAACCACATATTGCGATTTAATCGACATATTGTATTGCTGTTTTGTCCCAATCGTTGCCAGGAGTCAATTTATGTGGGCGTTTATTAGACACAATTTGACATTCTTATAATGCGAAAAACAACTCTTTTCTTTCAGATGTTAGTATATTATGGGACATACCCTCATTTAATCAAAAAAAAATGAAAATAGTTTAATGGTTTTATGACTAGGGAATTCTGTGACACTTTTACAAAAAATAATCAGACATTTTTTACCTTGATTGCAAAATTTATGAAAATGTATGTGAATCAAGTTACAGGATAGGATGTCTTGTTGCTACAAGTTTATGGGGGATGCACATCCTACAAGATTATGCTATTCAGGTTTAAAATAGCAATATCAAGGGCTATTTGCAAATTACATTAGAATGAAGGTGTGTTTATCTCTTCAAGTCCTCATTACTCTTTTAAAAATATGTATTTCTAAAAGTCTGAAATGGCAACAAATTTGAATATTTTAGATTAGATTAGGATTAAGTATTGCTATTACCACATTGTATCTCAAGTAATATTGTTAATCTGAGGATGTCTTGTGAGCCAAAAGCTCAGTTTTATTGGTAAATATCCACAGGTGCTTGGTATTTATTGTTATCACATGAGTTTGAAGAGATTACACCAAGAAACGTTGACTTTTTGAGCATGTTATCTAAGATCCGTGTCTCCAGAAATTGTTTATCATGTTATTTATAATAAATCAATATAATCGACATCGATCGATCAATTGATAAATATTACTATTACAAGAAGTGGGACGGGACAATTGAGAGTAAAAATAGTTATGTTTGAAGGAACAATAAAAAACATTGCAATTTTGAGAAAAGGGACAATCCAAGATTAATGCAGACAAACTGTTTTAACTCTCAGAACATCTAAAACATGTAGAAAAAAAGTACACAAGCCAAGCCTCATTTACAAACCGACTAGCTGGCAGGTTATTCTACATTTGGACTAATAAAAAATTAAAAAATCACTAAAAATAAATATTTTTAATAATTCTATAATAATATTCTTGTGCTTACTGTTGCCGGTGTGGCCATCGGTATCGGCATCAACAGTTTTAGACTTCTGACCTTTTACGTCCAATAGAAGCGAGAAGATTTGTCCTGTCTGGGAGTTTAGTCCTACGGCTGTTGTTACCATTTTGCCACTACCTTCTAATACATGGGTACCTGTAGGAGGGGTACATGGAAATGCATATGGCATATAGTTATTCTTGAAATCACAATTCAATCCATAAACTTTGTGTGAGTCGGGCAAACTTAATTTAGACAGATTGTCAGTGAAAAGATCTGTCCTGTCTGAGAGTTTAGTCCTACGGCTGTTATTACCATTTTGCCACTACCTTCTAATACATAGATACCTGTAGGAGGTCATTGGGTGGGAGGTATATGTATAGAGTCAATGTTAAACAAACAATTCAATGTGAAAGTGAATCAGGTAAATATAATTCAGTACCAAAATCTAATTGAAGGTTCGGGAACAGCCTTTTTTCCTCTTCAAATAATTTCTTTTCTTTTGGTCCTCAACAACTAAATTGTCGATCAAACCTCTTGATCCACAGTAACACTCCTGGTTCTACCCTCAAAGGTTCAGATTCCTTTAATAATAAAAATGTGAACCAAATGTCTTTGTCAAAATAGTTGCTCCTGATCTTTGGCCACTTAAATCGAATCAGACAAAGTAATTTTATATCACCAACCATGACTCTTACTTCTTGGTTCGTACTCATGGCTCTAAAACAAGTCCACGTTCCCAAGCCTATTAAAGGACTGCATTCAGGGCTGTACTTAGTACCCGCCCGCATGCTCGTAGCGGGTAACTTTTGTGTTTTGTGTCTGGCGGGTAACTTTTCAAATATACACGCCCGGCTGGCCGGTAAGAATTTTGCTGTTGGTAAATGAAGATTACTTGTTTGGCTGGTAAGTTTACAGTCGGGCTGGTAACTTTTACATGCTACCAGCCCGGCTGGCTGATTGGAGAAAAAAATGAAGGTACACCCCTGACTGCAATTATATTCTAAACTGTTGGCACACTTCCTGGGGTGGGTGGTCCCCTCCCCCTAAACTCAGTAGTGTTGGTCCATATGAGAGCATATTCGCATATTCCAGCGGGCTGTAGTATATACACTCCAACATTGGTTTATTGAGGAGGGGGTACACAAACTGGTTTTGACTATCATACTTTCAACTGACATTTTTTTACCCATATTGGCAGATATTTCATATGCACTCATATAGGGTCCCAAGAGGTTATGAACAAGATTGTGGAGCAAATTTTCTTTGAGGAAACAGTTGTTGCAGGTCCTTGGCTGCTTTATTCAAAGCTTGTTTAAACGTCTTACCTGAGAGTAGCATGGGGTCATTAGCTGTACTCTTTTTAATAGAGTCTGATTCGCCCGTTAGTGAGCTCTCATCAAGCTTGAGATCATTGCTTTGTATAATGATGCCATCAGCCGGTAAAAGATCACCTGAAAGACATAGATTAAAAACAACACAGAGAAACACAAACATAATTGATTAATTATTCTTTAAATTTTATTTGGATATTTTACAAGACACATGCTGTGAAAACCAATGTGTTATCTGTAACAATAGAAGACGATTCTCATAGAATACAAAATATGCCTAAATGTGATGCGATCTGTGAAAACCCGTCGGATGTCGTAAAATATGAACTAGGGATTATTGGTAAATAAAAAATAAAAAAAAAATTTTATTTTAGATTTTTAGATTTCTTTAAAGAAAATTAATTTCCAATACTTTGTGTCATCATCTTTAATTAAATTTCTTAAGTCACTTTTTTATTAACCTAATAATATTACTCTATTGAATTATGTATCATGTTTGGCCTGTTTTCGTGATTTCTCATTTTGTAGCTTTTTATGACATCACAATCATCATTCACTCACAACTTTTTTTGTAGTGATCATAGAAAAATGATCGAAACAGTTCTGTAATCAGCACAGTTTTAGCTTTCTCATGATTATGATATAAATATCTCCAATATGAAAAATGCCACCATGTGGTGGGGTTTCACAGATCGCATCACAAATGATAGCCTATGATTTCCATAAATGGTAAATAGAATAGAGCCTACAAGATACTAACCTAGTACTAAACTTTAAATCTAAATTAACATTTTCAAATCCCGGTATGATATTTTCATTTCTTGATCGCCTGAGGGAAAGATTTATTATTATCATCACCTGCTCCTGTTTCTTGGGATGGATTCTTTGCTTGCTCCATAGACTTAATCCTTCCATCTGAGAACCATAGCAGGGTGCTAAGGCTGTAAAGTTGGCAGCCATAAGAGGGACACAAGGACTCAGTCTACCTATGCTTCTTTAAACCTTTACTCACTGATCTGATGAAACATACATCACCGACTACTCTATCTGCTACAGGGACTTCTATTGTCTCGCCTGCTTGTATGTGAACTTGCACTGCTAATGAGTTTTCAGCTATATAGAGGGACAGAAGGACTTGGTCTACCTGTGCTTCTTTAAACCTTTACTCACTGATCTGATGAAACATAAATCACCGACTACTCTATCTGCTACAGGGACTTCTATTGTCTCGCCTGCTTGTATGTGAACTTGCACTGCTAATGAGTTGTCAGCTATATAGAGGGACACAAGGACTCAGTCTACCTGTGCTTCCTTAAACCTTTACTCACCGTATCTGATGAAACATACATCGCCGACTACTATATCTGCTACGGGGACGTCTATTGTCTCTCCTGCACGTATAATGGATAACCTGTGCTCGGACTCTAGCTTGTCCTGCAAGCCGCGGAATTGTCTTTCTTTTGACCAATCATTAAAGGCCGTTACAAAAACTACAATGAACACTGCGAATAGAATAGCTACACCCTCTATCCAATTTGCTTCTGACTCGCCGCCTGTTGACAAAATGTGGAGAAGTGGGAAAAATCAGGATAAAAAATGCAAAAACAGGATAAAAAATAAGGGTTTCATACCATAGTTAAATAATGTTTTTAAGGTATATTTTACAAGTTTTATAATACAGAAACATTGATATTCATTTGCATTCAACCAAGAGAAGTTTTCGAATAAGTAAACAAAATATTTACAGAGTCATGAAAGTCACTTTATTCAATTGATCAGATATAGCTGTAATGGACATTTTCGCATATGGCTAATGTTTCTGTTGCTCATTTTTTGACAACAAACAGTGTTTGAGTATTAATGGAATAACTTTCAAACTTTCATGATTAAACTTCATCGTAACAGAAGTACTAAAATGACACTAATGTGTTGTTCATTGGTAGATAAATCCACACATCATTTACTCGCTTAATGCTGGGATTTGTCTTTGTGTAAGAATCTACAACGACGCGATACAATTATAAGCATGATTACAAGCAATGCTTATCGGATTAAGTTCTGACATTATGAAAGTTCTCCATCCATGTGGATGAAGTATATACTCTGTGAGAGATGACATCAGCACATCGGATTACATTCTGACGTTATGAACGTTCTCTCTGTGGGAGGTGTGACATCAGCACATAATCTAGTGATAGACGCAGCAGTTTCTGCGTTATGGCCGACATTCATCTTTGATCGCGAGGATGCAAACGCTGTCATGTCATGTATGTAAACATAGCAGACATCACTTCCTGAAAGAAGTCAAATGTCTGTCTGTACTTACTTTCTCCAGATGGTAGAAATGAGAGACCAAGTGATATGAAGGCAGCTATGATTAACATAATGAGGGTGGCGTCTTGTATAGCTTCCCACATCAGCACTAGGAAGCCTTTAGCTGGTGTGGGTGGTATTAAATTTTGACCAAATACCTCTAATCTTCTATCTAGATCTGCTTTTAAACCATTGATACCTGCAAAGAAGGGTAAGAAATAAAAATACAGAATGCTATTAATTTGTTTTTATTCAATAATTCAATACAGTTGGCCTTAAGGGGAAATTCAGCAGGAAAACATGTGTACGCATATGCAGACACGTAACAACGACCAGGGAATCCTGGGCAATGTGTCTGCAAAGTGAACAGAAAACGCCAGAAGAGGAATCTTGACCTTAAAAAAAGATCATAATTTTTCCAAAAATCTTTTAAAACATCATTATACTGTGATAAATCAATGTATTTTAACATTTTAACCAAATTTATAGGTTAGCTTTGTAAATTACAGTGATATTCATTTTAGTTTACGCATTGTTTCATAAAGTCATATTTTCGGGCCAAATGTTGACAATGTCATTGATTTTGTCATCTATTTTCAATTTTTGTATATACATCATTTTCCAGTGTTAACAGAAGTTATAATATAATTGAAATTTTGGGGTTTAAAGATAAACTGCACTCGTTTTTGAGAGAGCTAGTTTTAACCTCTTTTTGAGATTTGGTTTTAGGTCCAGATTCACCTTACATGACAAACAAGAACACCATGAATGACCGAGTATATAATTCTGTGAATAGTCAACAGATGACCTTTTTGTATTTTACATGGAGGTTCCTGCCATGCACGATTGGTCCATTGCTACAAGGGGCTATATCGGTATACAGCCATAAAGTGATGATGGATAGGTTACATATTTACAACTGACATGGTTTTGCCACAATGTACAGGTGGTCCAAAAGATCGGGTGTTTTTTGTTTTGTTTTTCCAAAAAAACGTTAATGAAATGTTGGTGAAATGTTTAACGATTTTCAAAAAAAAATGTCAAGAAAAATTTAAAAATGTGCATTAGAAAAAAAACACACTTTTCATTACTAGCCTTCATTCAATTCAAACGGATAGTTCTAAAAGAGCTATTTTTACTCTTCATTCTGTTTAGTCACAGCTTCACCCCACTAAACATCACACCACATAATATTACATGCCTCACAGTGTCAATCATTTGAAGCGACTGGTGGCTATTGATGAGTGATGGCCTACAGGTAAAGCAATGACATCTTTGAATCACCAACAAGAAGAAGATCATGGAGGGTATCGTGGCAGTAGGCGCCCTCATTCATCCTGGTACATTGTGTTCACATTTACTTGTTTTTGGATCCATATTGCCTCCTTTATCCAATTTTATCACTATTTAGAACTGATGACGGTCATGGGGCATAGTATGACTTGACATTAGCTACCCCTAATCAATTAACCCCCTGGGGTCTACCTGTCTATCTTACAGTGGTTCTTATTGGTTTATTACAAGATGTACTCATATGAATAGCTAATTCAAATGCAGCTTGTAAAATGTTTCACTGCCATCTTATCAGGGATACAATTATTCTAACAATGTCTCTCATTGGTGCAATGATGTATCCATCTTTTTAACCAATCGACCGGTAGTTCTCAGGGGGTTAAGATACCCATTTCTTATATCCTCTTCCATGTATATAATATCTTACCATGTGTGGGGGATGTTTTGAGTTTTCTACATAGTCCGTGGACGTCGCCGTACCGAGCTTTGATTTCATTGATGGCCTCCGATTTGCGGATTTCCATCAACGTCCTCAGCTCCTCCATGGTCACTCCAAACCCGGCGTCCACTTCCGTTTCATTTTGCAGCGGGGTAGACATGGTGACGCTGCTAACTACCTAATACCTGCAAAGACACAAAATAAAACAAGGAAACACATGATTATTAAATTGTACGAGTAATGAGAATTTAAGCTGGTATATAAATAATGTCGTTGATCTATGGACTGTGTGATGCTTTGTCACCCAGTTGCAAATGGAAAACTGCATACGTTTATTTTGTGACAGAAGACTTGTTGCTTCTTAAATGCCAACGGTCCAATTGGGGTTTGATTGACCATGCATGTTTTCCTTCTATACCTTCTTGACCATAACCTTTTCTAGGTTTGTCTCTTCGCCTAGCTACATATCCGTAAAGATTTGATTAAACAGTGCAGTTTTGACTCAAACCTGGCTCCTGACAAATTACATGATTTTCAAAATAGGTTACTATGGCAGAATATTTAGGTTAACACAACATATTTCTTTCTGTATTAAGTTAAACCCGGAACTAGTACAATTGAACTTTCATTATTATTTTCACAATCATCAACAATAACAACAACAACAACAAATATAATTCAAATAATTCTGAACTCTTCAATTGCACACAAAAGCCAATAAATTCAACAGTGGATTAAAGTGGAGTGGAAGTACAAAAAGAAGTGACAGAATTCAGCTCTTCAGCCCTGCGCCATCTTTTATCATATTATTTTCCACTCACTTTACTGAAACGCTCATAAGGATTGAAACAGCTCGACACATAAGAGTATGTAACCTTGGAGAGGGATGCACCTTTAAATATACAGGTACAGGACATGAACCAAGGAAGCATAAAAGTACTCCAACCCTTCTCGTGCTGTGTATTGGAAATGCGACTTTTGAAAATGGGATATTTTTCTTTAAATGGTGCTAATCATGGTTTATCTTTGTTGTTAGGGGGCAAATTTGGTATTAAATTATGCCTAAAAGATTCATCTAAATGCCTATCTAGCCTGTTTGGTCAAAAAAAAATTGAAAGTTACTCAAAATAACATAAACAAAGTGGTATACTTTCTTTTGTTGAACCCTTTATATACACATGTAGTTATTTTGTAAAGCTTATTACTTGACTGTCAACAGTATTTCCAGTCAGTTTTGGGTTTTTTTACAACCCTTAGTTGTATGGTAGATAAAGAGATGATAGAACTAGTTAGGGCAGCTTTTAAACAAACCTGATAGAACTAGTTAGGGCAGCTTTTAAACAAACCCGATAGAACTAGTTAGGGCAGCTTTTAAACAAACCCGATAGAACTAGTTAGGGCAGCTTTTAAACAAACCTGATAGAACTAGTTAGGGCAGCTTTTAAACAAACCCGATAGAACTAGTTAGGGCAGCTTTTAAACAAACCCGATAGAACTAGTTAGGGCAGCTTTTAAACAAACCCGATAGAACTAGTTAGGGCAGCTTTTAAACAAACCCGATAGAACTAGTTAGGGCAGCTTTTAAACAAACCCGATAGAACTAGTTAGGGCAGCTTTTAAACAAACCCGATAGAACTAGTTAGGGCAGCTTTTAAACAAACCCGATAGAACTAGTTAGGGCAGCTTTTAAACAAACCCATCAAAAATACTTTCAAATAACTGCAATCTTTACCAATTTCCTACGCCCCCATACTTCTGTGTGTCACTTAACAGAAATATATTTATTTTTACAGCTAAAAACTTGAGACTGTCTATCACAATGTCGTCAGTCAGCTTTGGCATTTTATGCAACTCTTACATGTATGAAATTTACATATACAATAGAACCGAACTGTGCATTGGTTTAATGATTGGATGCAACTCTTACATATGTACGTAAGTTACAGATATCAAAAATGAAACATATTTTGTCGACATTGATTGGCCCGTGTATGATAATATACATACATAGGCCTCACAGGTGGTACGGTAAGTTCAAAGAAAGGTATGGAAACTACAAGAAATCCTTCAAACACGAAAGGTATATAAATAAGAGAAGCGAGATAGTTTCCAAGTGCCGACATGGGAGAAAAAAATGATGTTCAACATGTTAAACGCAGTTTTCTCTATCTGTTCAGCGATGTCAGTGCGTTGCGTTTAATGCGCGAGCAGTGTTACGCGAATTTAATACGCAACATGCATTGCGCCACGTACTACAAATATTTTTCCCACTGACTTCGCTGTGTGAAAGGAAAACATTTATAGTTTGCCTGACAATCGCGTAAGCGAGAAACCTAAGGTGGCGGACTACCAAATAAAAAGTGTTTTTATTTGATAAGTTACAGATACAATAGAATCGAACTGTGCATTGGTTAAATGATCAGAAAAGAATATCTTTGTTTCCCACACACATATTTTTGAAGTTTACCATGATGTATTTCTTTTTTGATCTCCCAATATTTTTAAAATAAAATATTGGCTTTTCAATTTCTCATTTGTAGTTTCCTTGATCTTCCTTTTATTTGCAAAATTTAAAATTGATTTATTTTATCAAAGGAAGCTGGCAGCAATTGTATTGTGAACTTGAGTTAAAACATAAATTTTAAGTTGCAACATTTTTTTTTTTTTTTTTTTTGTCATTCATAATGTTATCTTCAGTAGATAGCACCTACTATAAATTCTGTTACATCTAATGCGAATGTCTTTTTGACAAGAAGCAAATGAGTTTCCTTATATGCCAATTCCTTTGTACAAATTTATTTCACCGACATAAGACACACGTGTACAAACGTTAGCAAACACTGCATGCATCAGCTGTTTAACCCATAAGCACTACACACTGTATTAACATACCTATTATGCATTTCTAGTAACAACATGCTGTCTTTATGACGGAAACAATATTCACAACAGCAGCTAATGTTACTGCATTAACCACGGGGTGACATCTCAAACTGGCAAGAGACCTAGCGCACAGAGCGCTCTGTGGTGGAGTCCTTTCGTATACTGTCATTAATATCGTTTCTTCAATCATTCATAAAATTTGCTGCCAGACATTTGATAATCTAGCAGGCAAGCTGGTGTAATGTTGCATTCGCTATAAATCACCTACAGTGAGATCATCGTAAGGTTTCTTTGTGTGCAGCCTAATCAACAGTGAAAGCATGGTAGCATTATGTTGATAATCGCATTAATTATGCAAATATATTAATAAGACCAACGGTGACATTACTGACAAGTCAACATCTAATTGTGCATAATAATTAATGATTGTGTATCATATTGTACCAATACGAAGAGTGTTCAATAGCTAAGCAGTAAAATGTATGAACATATTTTTGCCACAGGATAATCTTGATTGATTAAGCCCTTTTCACATATTCATACTGCTTTCAGACCAATTTAATATTCAGACGACAAATTCACCTGTCAGAATTAGAATAGGTCCAGGGTATTGGGTTTTTTATGGTTACAATATTTTGGGCAATTTAGCTTTCTATTTTTGATCCCTGGGAATACAAATGCAGTAACAGTTTTGCATACTCAAGATCGTATGGTAAAAATTGACCGCCCAAATATGATGAAAATTACTAATAAACTAGATACAAATGACTAAAAATTAAAAATTGACTCTATAATGACCAAAATGACCAAGAAATGGATTATTATGACAAAAGATATGAACAAAATTGATCAAGAGATCGATGCAATTGACCAAGATATACTTTTAAGTACAGTTTTAATTAAAGCGGTGTATAATATTAGCGAGGGATTATGTGAACAGATTTCCTAAAACATACCAGAGCGGGGAAAACAATGTGTAATTTAAGCAGCCCGTAATCAGGTTTGATAGCAAATGTTCATTATAGCATAATACACATCAAGCACTAAGGGAATCAACTAGTATCAATTGGAATCAAACCTAGCAAGGCGATTAGTAACACTATATAGCATGACACCCACACCGTCCAGGGCTATCGTAACTACTATTCATATCTCAGCCTCTGATGTATATATTTGGAGATATATTGGTGCCCATTTTTGGCAATATGATGCCATTATATAGAATTATGTTGCCCTTGTTTGGCGAGATGGTGTTCTCATTCATATGCAATGCCCATGTTTTGAAATATGGGACCTTTATTTGGATACTATATGATGGCTGTGTATAAAGAATCATTGTTGGCTTTTAGACCCTTTTATAGAATTATCATGCCCTTGTTTGGAAGTATGGCATCCTTATTAAGATATATGATGCCTATGTTTGGATGGCACCCTTATTTAAATATATTATAACATGACCGCATTATGGTGATATAATGGTGCCCTTATATAGAATTACAATACCCATGTTTGGAGATATTGGTGTCTTTTCATGATATATGATTCCCATGTTTGGATGTATGGTATCCTTATTTAGATATTACATGTTGACTGTGTATGAGATACAATGTCACTTTCAATCACATTGCAATCATTATGTGATATAATGGTGCCCTTATATAGAATTACAATACCCATGTTTGGAGATATTGGTGTCCTTTCACGATATATGATTCCCATGTTTGGATGTATGGTATCCTTATTTAGATATGTTGACTGTGTATGAGATACAATGTCACTTTCAATCACATTGCAATCAATCATACTGGAAATCTACCAGCATATAATTAATGACGTGGTCGGCTGCCCTTCGACAGGCAATCAATCAGTCATTAAACAGCTTTGGGAAACTAATTACTAGGGCATGTGCCGTTGCTATCTTCAGTAGACAGCACTGATCAGATTTGCTGTTCAAAGAACAATGGCACCTGCTGGTTGCATCAAAATCAATAAAGAATCTACTTCCTTTCAGATTTACTTGATAATTCAAGACAATTCATATGACCATTTGTGTCAAAATGGAATTCAAAATATTGCTATTTCTGGTATCACATAAAACATAGAAAAAAAAGGCAATATTGTGTTTACAGCCCAATGGAAATGATCATGAAATTGTGGAATAAAGATGTGAAATGTGTTTATTCCATTAGGGACAACAAAGAAATCAAGAGTTCAGGTTATAATTGCAGGGAATGTACTATTAAGCAATTTAATTTCGTGAGAGGCTCAAATTCGCGACATTACACTGCCACAAATTAATGTGTGTGAAGATGATAGTAGTGGTAGAAATTTTATATTCGCGAAATTAAGTTACCGCGAAACTAGTGTTGATTAGCAATTCGCTAAAAAAAGTTGCCCTAATATTAACTTGTTTTACAGTATTTCACATTCAATTGTATACACTATGTGATAGGTAGGTCTAATTTATAAGCACGGTGGATTCGTTTTGTTAACCATAACAAAGTATCTAGGTATGCCACCATACTCCCTCCTGCCTCTGTAAACAACGATCCCTGTAATCAGGGGTCAATATACTGTCGTCTTCAGTAGATAGCACTTGACTGTTTAATGTCTACTTATCTACACCCCGTATATAGATTACAAAACGCATAGCGGAGTAATGGACGGTGCATTCACAATAATTTATGTCATTAAAATCTGCCTCATAACCAATAATGGTCACCGTCATCATCATTACTGGGTCAATATTTAACTGTGGTAATCTAAGTAGTATCACAGACACAAACTGTGCCGTTTGAATGCTGCCGTGACCGGAAAGCATTCTAATGAAACATTTGGCATGAGACCAGGTCATGTTTACAGTAATAACGAGTTTGCCAGTTTAGACATTATCAAGATTACTGTTATAATGGGTTTTTGTGAGGATGCTAGGACATGCTACTACTATCTTCAGTAGATAGCACAGATCAAATTTATCACCCAAAGGACATTGACATCAGGTGGTACAAGACGATGGAATCGTTTTGTTAATAATCTTCACAAAAGATCTAGGTTCTAATTGCAGGGAGTGTATTACAAATTCAATTGTATATACACTATGTGATAGGTAGGTCTTAATTTATAAGCACGGTGGATTCGTTTTGTTAACCATGACAAAGTATCTAGGTATGCCACCATCTTCCTTCCTGCCTCTGTAAACAAAGATCCCTGTCATCAGGGGTCAATATACTGTCGTCTTCAGTAGATAGCACTTGACTGTTTAATGTCTACTCATCTACACCCCGTATATAGATTACAAAATGCATAGCCGAGTAATGGACGGTGCATTCACAATAATTTATGTCATTAAAATCCGCCTCATAACCAGTAATGTCCACCATCATCATTACTGGGTCAATGTTTAACTGTAGTAACCAAAGTAGTATCACAGACACAAACTGTGTCGTTTGAACGCCGTGACCGGAAAGCATTCTAATGAAACATTTGGCATAAGACCAGGTCATGTTTACAGTACTTACGAGTTTGCCAGTTTAGACATTATCAAGATTACTGTTATAATGGGTTTTTGTGAGGATTCTAGGACATGTTCCTACTATCTTCAGTAGATAGCACAGATCAAATTTATCACCCAAAGGACATTGACATCAGGTGGTACAAGACGATGGAATCATTTTGTTAATAATCTTCACAAAAGATCTAGGTTCTAATTGCAGGGAGTGTATTTCAAATTCAATTGTATATACACTATGTGATAGGTAGGTCTTAATTTATAAGCACGGTGGATTCGTTTTGTTAACCATAACAAAGTATCTAGGTATGCCACCATACTCCCTCCTGCCTCTGTAAACAACGATCCCTGTAATCAGGGGTCAATATACTGTCGTCTTCAGTAGATAGCACTTGACTGTTAAATGTCTACTTATCTACACCCCGTATATAGATTACAAAACGCATAGCGGAGTCACAATAATTTATGTCATTAAAATCCGCCTCATAACCAGTAATGTTCACCGTCACCATCATTACTGGGTCAATATTTAACTGTGGTAACCTAAGTAGTAGCACAGACAAAAATGGTGATGTTTGAACATCGTGACCAGAAAGCGTTCTTATGACACATTTGGCATGAGACCAGGTCATGTTTACAGTAATTACGAGTTTGCCAGCTTAGATATTATCAAGATTACTGTATATTTTGTGAGGATTATATTTTCACCAGTTTTCACCAATTTTCACAAATGGATATTTTCTGCATTATCAGGAACTCGGGAAATGGACCAACTCAAGAAATGGACCGTGATGTTTCCCGACTATGAGAAGAAATTAATCAGGCGCACAATTCAACATATTGCTCACTAAACATTTGGTTTCATTTCATTAAACATATTTGTACGAAGAAAAAACACATGTGGCACTAATACACAATCCACCTGCAAATTCCTCTGAGGACCAAACCAATATCACTGCCATCAGGGGTTACAGTTCACACAGTTAACTGTTGATCAAGAGCTTTATAACTCTGCCCAATAAGATGAGACCAGATTAAAAACGGGAAAGTCCCTCATTTCAACTGCATGCTTAAGCTGACCCTATTAAAGGTACAGTGTACTTTGTGCTAATATTCTAGGCCAAACTTTGCCATCATTGACCCGTTTGTTATATTTAAGACAACAGCATATGCAAAAAAACAATGGCACCAATTGAGACTTCAGAGAAGTAAAAGAGAATAGCCCAATGTGATAAAAAGTATGGAAAATAATATAAGGCGTGATCAAGCGAAATGAGTCACTTGTCGGCAGTTTTGAATTTTGATATTTGTCCATCATTCAAAGACAGGTGAAAAATGCTTATTAGAGAATATACGGTATACAAATATTTAATGCCTTAGCGTGTGATAGTACAAACTATATCACAAGGTCAAATTTGGATTTGTCTGAAGGCGAAGCCGAGTGTAATGGAATAATCCAAATTGGACCAAGTGAAATAGTTTTACTATTTACACAAAAGGCATTCAATATTTGTTTTATATCATGATAACACATCATTCTATTCCAGCTATAATGATAGTAAGAACTATCACATGTTTGAAATCAGGCCTATCAGGCCAAAAAAAAAAGAAGGTTTGTCTCAGATGACATGAGAGACTGAAAATCTAATGCGGTCTGCGGATTTTTTTTTTCATTTTTTTTCTTCAATTTAGACCTGATCGTCATTTGTTTGGTCAAAAAGTTGGATTTTGCAAGATTATTTTGAGAAAATTGAAAAAGAAAAAAAAATTGGAAAAAAATTGGAAAAAAAATTGGAAAAAAAAAAAAAAATTGAAAAAAAAAAAGCTTACGCGGGCGGTTTCGGGAATGCGCGCGGGTCATCTGAGACAAACCTTTTTTTTTTTTGGCCTCATGATATAATAGATGTTATACAGGGTGTATCAGAAAGAACTGTACCGTGGCAATATGATTTATTACGGTATGAATTCGATTGATATTGTTCAAACCGTTTTCACATATATCTTGCGCAAACGCCCAGCTTTCATAAGAATTTTAAATTTTGAAAATCGGACATTTCTGATGGAAAATACAGACTTTCTGGTAAAGATGGTAGATTTCAATTTTGGTCGAAATGAACAATTTAAAAAATCTGTGAAATTACTAGCCCTACCTGAGATATCCATCCGTCCATAGGACAGGGTTTATTTTGGTCGCCATATTTCAACTGTTCACATCACTTGTATAACTATTTATTATTTGCATACATTTGTGGGTGAACATTTCGAGATAAATTTTGATTTTTAATCCGCAAATAAACAGGATTTGTTCTGCTTGAGAGGTTTTAACTTTCCTTTCTTTGGCGGGAGTTTTGAATATTGCTTATGTGGTGTGGGCTACATTGTGTGAAATGTTAGGGTAGTGGTAGAGAGGATTGATTGAAATTGAAAACATGTTTTTCATCGATTTTCGATTATGTCTTGCCACACGAGAACAAAAAGAGTCTCAATGAAATTAACATATAATATAGGAAACATGTTCACCTTTATATTGCAGGTGTTTAAATTTAAAACAATAATAATTTGTATTTTTTATGTAATTTAGAAACATGGTACAGTTCTTTCTGATACACCCTGTAATAGATCTCTGAAGCTGTGACTACCCTCAGTGACCAGCAAACAAAACTCAGACCAAATCCATGCTCGTGACAATTACACAATGGTCAATATTAAAGTATGATCATGTATATTTTATTACCTAAACCTACCAAAGTATTGCATGTCCTGCTATATATAATAACTGATCATGTTTAGGGGTCGTCCAAAATTATCGCCATTTTCACTTACGTACAGAGCGTACGTAACTTTTTACCCCCCCCCCCCCCCCCCCCCTTGAGTTACGTACGCACGCAATAAATGGCGGAATTTTTGTAATTTTGTAATTTAAAAAAAAAATCCCGCCTCTCAAGATCGCCATTTAAGTTACGTACGGTTGGGGTATATTTTGACCCCCTACCCCCTGTTACGTACGCTTTGTACGTAACTGAAAATGGCGACAATTATGGACGACCCCTTAGCAATCTTTAATGTGTCATAAGAATGTTTTTCTATCCATTTTGGAGCTTTTGTTATCAATTTATGGCAAATCTACTCAGGCACGTTAAATTCAGCTTTGGCAAGCATCCAGGTTTTTCCCGTCCAGGTTTTTCCCATGCAGGAAAAAACCTGTACATGATATCTATTAGCTCTTTCATGATTGCTAAGGTTTGAATTTAACATAGAGAATATGGTACCAGTCTATTGGCTTTAGCTGGTATCTAATAACCATAAAAGTCAATTGTAATTTATACTTGTACAGGATTCAGAAACACACTTCCTTCCAAATTTGAAAATGTCACATAATTTATATGATCAATTTGTTCAATATAGAGTAATATGACTAGTTCTGCTATTTAGATGACATTCAGAAAGCTGGTGTATCAATTAAATGGTTTTAGGTAGAGACTATGTATTTCTGCTTGATTTTTCAAGAAAGATAACTGGCTTATTTTAGAAGATGATGCAACTAACATGATCTATTCAAAATGAAGTGATTGTGAATGGATACATTGTCCTCTCAAATGTGCTGGTAAGCAACCTTTTTTATATTTTATTTCCTGAAACCTTAGGAAAAATGAAAACTGTTCAGACAAAAAGAATTTTAAAAAAATAACAAAAAATAAAATTCAAATTTATTCCAAAAAAACATTAAAACATCAAATTGAGAAATGATAGGTCGCACTATAGAGCCCTTTGCCTTGTTCATATAATATTAAGTAACCAAGCGAGGACACTGCCAACTTTGATAGAGCCGTATAGGATGACATTATGAAATGCATATCAACCAATTGTGCCAGCCAATTTACGACAGATTTGAAAATTCCCCGGGGTAATTGATGGTGAGGGGGACGGTTGTTCTGACAGAAATGTGGGAAAGAATATTTAAAGTACAAAGCCGCTTGTGATTACGCTAAAACAAAAAAGAGCAGTTGGTTTTCTGCAGTGCACCTACCTTTAATTTTGAAGTAATTTCAAATACTTATATTTTTATTTGATTGGAGTAATGGAAAATATCTTTCTTTCGTCAAAGCCAATACTTTTAACAAATTCATGATTTTTAAATCCTAAAGGTCAATAACAATTCTCATCCTTGAGCATATTGAATGAATCATTTGAAAATCCAATAAAAACTTTGAAAATTCAATTGTGAAATATATCATATTGGCTTTCATGATTTTAGCTTATCTCACAGTTCAATCCCACACATTAATAAGAGGACAAATTTAGATAATCTTGATCCTTGGAAAAAAATGATTTCTGGATTTTAACAGAAAGCAAACAAAACATTTTATTATGCTGGCTTTACCAAGAGTACTGCAAGTAACACAAATGAACTTGTAGTATGGAGCTGGCCATGCACTTCAAGAACGCCCCCGCCGCAGAATATTATCTACATAATAAGGTAGCTCAAAGTGGAACTTTGCGTCAGGAATGAAACAGTATGTTAACAAAATCTATTGCCATGACAACTGTGCATCTACTTTTGGACAGGTGAACGAACTCGGACGGCTGTGAATACATGCATACTGGCTGATAAGACTGTAAATACATTTGTCTATATCTATACGCACACAATAGACAAGTTGATGAAGGTGAGCTATTCAGAGGAAACAAGTCCTCTATAATTGTGAATATTCAAACTAGCAATTGGTCTCACATTGACTGGTTTCTAAATAATAAGGCGGTGTAAAGTTGGATGTGTGTAGGAAGAGAGGATGATGTCACAGATGGTTGTCATTGAGACAAATAGTATAAATTCTGTCTGATCTCAAGTTATATAGAAATGTAGATGTTTGAATTCCAAGATTGGTGCATATTGTGTTCATTTTAGCCCCTCTACAGGGTGAGTCAAAATATTCAGGTCCTGTTTTACAGATTTTTTAAACCAGTTAACCCTAACCCCCTGAATGCTAAAAAATGTCAATCCTAAGTCCCTCTCCAAGCACCTGTGCCGCCCGTTTTCGATGACGTAGTCAACCGAGCCTATATAGTGAGCGCAGTATACTGCGCAAACGATTAGCTGAGTGGCTTAGTGGGTGGGACATGGGGCTTGAGTCCGAAGGGTCCCAGATCGAATCCCGGCAGGTTCCCACGGATTTTGTTGGTGTTTATTAATTATTTATTTTGAAACTAGTTATCGCAACCAATATCAACCCCTTTAGACTGGGACTGTGCATTTAATTATTTTACAACTATGATTGATTTTGTATATAAGTAACAATGCCATCAGTATGCGTTTTGCTTATTCATCATCATAGTTGATATCATCAAAGTCAAAAAGCAGCAAATGAAAGTAATTAAATTCTAAAGGAGAAATCCTAAATAAACATCAAATAATCAAATATCTTGCAATTCTCAATTTGAAACGAGGGCGAAAACAGGAAATTAAGTATCAACTGATGTGAAAGGCTTTATAATAAAAATAAAAACATGTGAAGATTTCAGACGGTACTCTTGTTTATAATCATTTGGTGATTTGCATATATGTCTGAGTGGAATCTAGACTATGCGCATACTAGACAACAATTCTAGGTTTGTGGGTTAGTTTGCGTAGAAGAGATTTATACAGGATTCAATTGATTTGATTTTTAGACGAATTTCGTACATGTGATAGGCAACAATCAATATGGAAAAATCATGTCCTAAAATGATAACATTATCTCCAGGGAAGAAATTACAGAGTCAAGGAGGGGGGAGAAGAAAGGGGGAAATTATTTTAAAAAGCTGAATATTATGTTTAAACCCCTTAATACCCAAATTTTGAAAGCAAAAAAAACAACTTTTCATATTGACTACAACATAACATGCCTGGCTATATCGCAACAGTCAAGTAAGTAAACTAACCTTGCACCGTCAGATCTCTTCTTAGAATATATATCATCTTAGAACAAAGTAACGTAACATAACATGACGTGCCATCGAACATGACTAGCTACACATCTACATTCGGGCAATGACCTGTTAACTCTTTCCACGCGGCAGGTGTCTGCAGATGACATTCCAAAATGTCACAGAATGTTTCAGAAATGCCAACATTATATTTGGAATCACCACGAGAAATGCATTGAAATAAGTACAAACATGCCTAGTGTTGGTTCAGTAATCCTTGAGATAGACTTTGAAAATTGGGAAAGGTTTCTGAAAAATCAGTTTTTTATATATATAGTAAAACTAATAGCCTGTGGGAAGTGTTAAGATGGAAGCCAAATACACCCTAAATGAGTTAGACCTATTGCACTAAAAGTGTACAGAAATTCATATATCATATAACTTCAAAGTTTTAATGATAATGTGCAACAAAACAGAGGCGGGATTCTGAGATTTCCATGTCTTTTTGATGGACAGGATTTTGACAAAAAGGAGGAATAACTCTTTTTCTTGGAAATGATCAATATTGGATTCCCTTTACGTGTTATGCACGATCTATAAACAAACACTACAGTTTTTTTGACTCGCATGATTGTAGTAATATGGTTGACTGTCAATCTCATATCAAAATCAGAAATACTCACTTACTTAGGCCAAATTAAATTAATTGTTTGTCTCAAAGCTCCTCTCCTGTTCTAAAACTAATGCGGAAGTTTTTTTCAAGATGTTTTTTTTAAAATATAAAATACTAAAATCCTTGTAAAAGTGAACTTTTGTATTTAAGATGTTGGATGTGATCAATGAAAATCTGAAAAATCTGTGAAATGTTGGGATTTTTTTTTAAAAAAATTTAAAAGAAGTTTTTTTCAGATTTTTGTTTTTCTAATGCGCATCAATAAACTAACGCGCGCGGGAGCTTTGAGACAATTTTTTTTTAAAATTTGGCCTTACATGGAAAAAGTGAAACATTGTTCTGCATGTCGCACCTTTTATGCCTGCTTGTATTACAAAAGTGTCTCTAATGTGTTTAATGGTGTTTGTAATTGTAAAGGACAGTTATGAAAATACATTTCAATATATACTTTAAAACACTATAATTTGGCGGCTTTTTTATTTCACGAATTTACTGCTATTTTAGCTGGTATTTAATTTCACGCATTTGAACATTTTACTGTTACTTTCAATCTATTCAATTTCGCAAATCCACATCCTGTGCAAAATTCGCGAAATTAAATCCCTCACAAAATCTGTTTTTTTACAGTATTCTATTCTGCACATTAGAATGAAGTGTAACAAAATTGAACGTGACAAATATTCTTAAAATTACACAGTATAATCCATGGCATGTTAAAGTACATACCTGATACCATGTGCCGAAGTTAGTGAATTTGGATTACATAGGTCTTAATTCAAGTCTAACATCCACACTAGGGAGGTGGCGTAAATTGATCAACCACTAATTACTAAATTGTATAAAATGGAAAATGTGACATTTATTTTATTCATTAGCAAAATCAGTATGAAAGTGTTCTTATTCAAAGCACTTGCATAAGGAACCATGCATTACACACATTTTATTTCATTCAAACATGTGTGGTTTTCTATTGAGCAGTAAACATAATGTTTATAATTGTCAAACATTAAAGGAAGGGATGTTAGGATTTCTTGTCAGATCAAAATAATAACACAATTCTGAAACAGTAAAGTGCATACAAAAGTAGTTTCTGAAATCTAACTAACCTCCATTTCTTTTGAAAATATTGTATTATTAAAAACAAATATTTCCCAACCAAATATTTTCTTCATTCTGTGTGTGATTGATTTCAAAGTCAAAAGTATTATATACATTTTCCAACACCATTTTATTTAAAGATAAATAAATAAATATATGAAATGCTTTGAATTTATATTTCATTTTGTTTAAAAGTTTAATTCACAGGTTACAAACCAAATTTAAATTATTTAAATCTGAATACAAAGCTGCATATCTAACTAGCTTGTCTTATAAATGGAAGCAGTGTAATTACTAATGGCAGAACACCTTTCAATTAATTCCGTCAGCGTACCATATAGTTCTGTATCATAATTATATCTGTGTAGTAGGCTAGAACTCAACTCCATTTATATCAATATACAAATATATGACAATTTCAACTGATACACTGGAGCAATGTGATTTGCCAGGTGTCGTGTACGTGCGTTCAATATTTCGAAACGTTGAGTATACTTAAAGATATGTCTCAAAATAGCAATTCAGCTGACATTTTACCCAGTCAAAATGCTTCATACAATTATCTGCTTGGCACTGCAAGGTACTGATGAGGAGAAATGAGGGAACAATGTCACAGCACAGGGGCACCAAAAGGGGAAGGGTAAATGTATACTTCTAGTACTTCAATTCTGTGTATCATACTTAACACTTTCCATGCTGCGATCATCTGCAGACGTCAGTTCCAAAATTTTACAAAATGTTTCAAAAATGTCAAAATCATTGAATTTCATCACCATATTTGGAATCACTATGAGGAATGCATTAAAATAAATACAAACATGCTTAGTAATTCTTGAGATAGGCTTTGAAAGTTGGGAAAAGTTTTGGAAAATCTGTTTTGTATACTGTAAAACTAATAGCCATGTGGAAAGTGTCAAAAGAAGAACTTCATACCTTAGAGAGTTTACCCCTGGTCCCTTACAATCGTTGCATGTTGTTCTGACAACGCTGCTGGCATATAATCATAGTAACAATAGATAACATTTATATATCGCAAAATATGCATACAAATGTTCCAAAGCATGTTTGATAAACTCTTTGTTAAGATATTGCTAGGCACGAGACATGTGTGAGTGAAAAAGTGAGAGAAAAAGAGGAGTATATACGCAGGTTGAAAATACACCAAACAAAACCACAAAACGGACTATAAATAAAAGCAAAACCGCCTCAACCCTTACAGCCCCAGACCCTATGAAATCACATTTGAAAAACGTGCTGGCAGCATGTGTCACCTCAGTCGATCTCGTTGTTGGGACACCTTGAATAACTGCTGAAGACAATGACATTTCTCAACATTGCACAGGGGAGTAACTGTTCAAAGACTTTTTTCCAAAACATCGATGATGATATAACATGGTAATAAAAACTAATGGTTGTGCAATTGAAGATATTAAAACTCAACACCAATCTGCATCCATTTCAATGCGCTCTGCCATATCTATTTGGACATTAAAATGATTCTCAAACGTATGTTTAAGTAAATATATAGCAACAACTCTGAATGGCCTCCATTACTATAGATTTCAGACTGGTCAGCTAGTTACGCCACTTGATGGCCTTACCAGTTATCATTGATCGACGTCCAAGCCCTTAACAAAACCATAATTAGTAAGCCTATCAGATCAGCACTGTACTTTACAATCCTCTGCTTTGCATATACATACATGTACTTTCCGGATTGCGTCCTTCTAAACACGTTAGTCTGGGCCCCCTGGAAAACTATGACCTCCTTTGCAAGGCAGTACCAGCATCCAACCATCACATCACATACTCGCATCCCACATCCAACTTAACATCCTTCCGATGCTTCACAGACACACACAAAGGTCAATCGCTGGGCATGACGCGGGTTAAGCATCCATAGGGTCCTACCCTGTCAATTTTACAGGCTTGAACACATGCATAGTTGATTAGTTCCTCGGCACTGACATGGCCTCTGTGGCATGACGCCGTGCCGGCGATGACGCAAGATTCACCTACTTAATTCTAGACTGGGACAAGCTATTGGTGCTAGTCCATGTATAATTGATGCATTTATTCTTCTTGTGTCATGAAAGTAGAATTTAAAAATGTGAAACTAGATTATATTAGAGAGTGTGCTGTGTATCAATCAACAGTTTTGCATCATATGCATCATTTTGCATCATATGCTTCATCTCTAGTAAAGAACTGGTAGAGTTGTATTACATATGTGCTTAATTAGGGGTACTCATTTGCTCAATAATTTGCCAAAACATTTAACAACTACATCAATCATGTAAAAACTATAATTTGGGAGGCTTTATCAACAATGCATTTCTAAAATATATTGTTATTATGATCTACGATGTGGATAAAATTTAAAGAAATATATGTCATTTAATGTCATAATGTCGAGGACATGTAAATATTGTGATTTTGTTCTGTTTGTTAGTATTATAAGTCATTTAATTGCAATAATGTTAAAAAAAATTAAGGCATCTTTCTTCGACAGCAAACATGATATCATGTTCAGGTAGAGCACAGCAGAGTTGCTTACATAACAATAGTTAGCATTTCTAACATAATTACGATGGATCTTGTTTGAGCAGTGTTATTGCTATCTTAGGTAGATAGCACAATATTTTATTTGATGAGTCGCTAACACACTGGGCAAATGGTGAAGCTGCTATCTTCAGTAGATAGCATAACATTACTTCTTATCATTTTCCTCATAGAATCTTAAGACAAAAGTAATTCTGAAATATTCATTAGATGAATTTCTACACATTGTGCAAATGGTATTTTCAGTAGACAGCAATTCAGAATTACCCACATCTTCAGTAGAAAGCATTATAATATGATGCAATTTCAATTGCTTTCAATTACCAACCAACCAGTATTTAATTTTTGGAAGGGTGTTTTTATGATGAGTTTCTCAGATGTCAATTTTGATGACATCCTTAAATGAGTTTCTACACTTTAACTAAATTGTAAAGCTGCTAGCTTGAGTAGACAGTAAGATGGCACTATCAATATGCTCCAGTGATGGTATATGTAAATGTAATTAGATATTTTTGTATGTAGCATAATTGCTATCTCCAGTAGATAGCGCTGCATTTTTGCATGCAGTTACAATTATTTTTTTAATCGTCCAACCGAACAATAATCAACTAGGCACATTGCGCTAACGTCTATCAGTCAAGATATGATGCCGCCTAACGAAGCATCTCAAAAACTGATATTTACACAGAGTGGTACGCAGAGTAGTATGGAGCCTGGTATGCAGAGTAGTGCAGTGTGGTACGCAGAGAGGTACGCAGAGAGGTATGCAGAGAGGTACGCAGAGTGGAACACAGAGTAGTATGCAGCCTGATACGCAGAGTAGTACGCAGTGTGGTACGCAGAGAGGTATGAAGAGAGGTACGCAGAGTGGAACACAGAGTAGTATGCAACCTGGTACGCAGAGTAGTATGCAGTGTGGTATACATACGCAGAGTGGAACACAGAGTGGTACAACTGCACAAATTACAATGGATCTTTTGCAAATGCTATCTTCAGTAGATAGCACTACAACTGCACAAATTACAATGGATCTTTTGCAAATGCTATCTTAAGTAGATAGCACTACAACTGCACAAATTACAATGGATCTTTTGCAAATGCTATCTTCAGTAGATACCACTACATGTTACTATTCCCTTTAGAAATCAGCGACTTGTTTTTAAAAGATCTTCCGTAAATAGCAGTATCGCTTTATAAAGTATTGAAATGTTCAAAGCATAATAACATCAGGCATATATTATTTAAAAATAACAATATAACTATGCTTGATCCATGCAGATTCATAGTTTGCAACGATTCATATTTGTCAAACTTTGTGTCAATTACCTACCAAAACATTAAACAAACTCAAATTTCCCTGTACCTCTCTCTCAGACAAGCCCTCTTAAATGTCACTTTCAGCGTAATCATGTTGTGTTTACCTACTATTTGGTTATAACAAAAAATCAGCTAAGACAAACCACTGGAGTATGCAAACATATCTAGACATTTTAACTCCCAATCGAACAATAATAAACTCAGCACTTAGCGTGTTAATGTCAAGGAGTAACTATACATGATTTTTTGCAGTGCATCTCAAATGCCCGCATGTAACCAGACATCGAGTCTCCCAACCGTGTTCCTCTCCAGATTTTCTCTACATAAAACTTACTATTTTTAGATGACGTTTTATCAGCCCATGAGGTAATGGTCTGTCTATCTTGGATGGCGGTGTGAAAGAAACCCACATAAAACATTAGCGAACTGAGTGGCTCAACTACATTATGTGTTGAAATATAATAAGACACAGATTTTACTTTGCATACAACAAAGAAAAAAAGAGTAGTTCTGTGGGCGGCAAATTCCTCAGGAACAGTTGATTTTTTGTTGTTGTAAATTTCAAAATTGTTCACAAAATTCACAAATTTACAGAATTTTCCAATTTTTACATTAAAAATATGGATTGGTCAGACCTGCAGAACAGGTTTTTTTCTCCATTGACCTTAGCTCACACACATTTATAGATCTTTCACTTTTTTTAAATAATTTATTTAAGAAAATGAATTGGGAAATTTAAAGAATAAGGGTTGGTCACACCTGTAGAACAGCAACCCCTCCCCCAACCTTGTCAAATATAAATATCAGCAATTCTGAATACTAAAATTACTACAGCATTTTACGACAATCCTGCCTATGTTTTCACATCTCAAAATTCTTGTATACCTCTTTCACAACGCTGGCATTCTCACGAGCTGCGATTAAAAATGTTGACGGATTTACTACTACCCAGGCAGCACCTATGATGATTGATGAGTACTGTGACAGATCGCCAGTAATCCCATCTACTGGTTAATTCATACCTTCAATGCTTACGCTATAATCCTGTCATTCATCATACTAACTACCTGCATGATGATTTCAAGAGCATGGATGTTTCTATAATAACATGTTTGAATACCGCTGCGTATAGGGTGTGTTAAAAGAAACTATAGAAGAATCTGATGGGGCAAAGAGTTGGTCTGAATTAAAAGTAACTATACACAAATCTGACAAGCCAACTTATGGTTAGAATTGAGCCGGCAATAGACCTTATCGCAGATAGGTAAAAATCAATTGATTATCCTTTTCTAATGCATTGTGGGATAGAAAAGTGGGCAAATGTTGAGGGCACCAGAATATGAGTGCCCAATTGGTTGTATATGATACGCTTTATAAATCTATATTGCATTGATTTGGCACCGTAAAGCTTCAATCAGGAACACACGTTACCATACCAAAATACAGTTTCTGATTCCTACCAAGTGTGCATCTCTTTTAGCAAATTTAAAGGGAAATGCCTCCAAACAACCGCTACTAGTAAGGTGCAGAAATGCATGAAAATACATTGGCATATTCAGCATTCTTCAAACGCTGGTGATGTAAAAATGAAAAATGGTTAAGAAGATAAATAACAGAAAAGCTCTAATATGTTTTAGTCACCATATGCTTACAAAGATTTCTATTACAAGACACTTTATATCAATTTATAATTTGAGATATTGGCAAATAAGTACTGAAAGTAAAAATAAATATAAAAAAAAGAAAATTTTGTTGATCATGAGATCATATAGATATCTGTTAATGGCCTAATCTGAAAATGAATAAATGAATACAGCAGGTAGAGTAAATGAAAACAGTGAATACCTCATTCTGCGATACTCTTGTATTTAATGAAAACAAATCTTAAGCTTTAAATCCTATTCTTGCTACGTTAAGTGGAAAATCCCTCTGCGATCATATTAACCATAAAATAAAACTATTCTTAAGCCTCATCAGAATACTAATGATGAGGGAAATTAAGAGAACTAGGCCAACACATGCACGGGTGAATATGAACAGAGTAATATAGAGCAATAAGGAAAAGATACACAGTTACACATCTCACCATCATCAAGTCTATGTGATGCGAGTGCCTCCCCCTCTAACTCTGCATTCTTTCTTTCTTACACTCCCGATTTTACCTACTACTGATACCCGGTTCAACTCAATGAAATACCCCTTCAGTGCCTATTTGGAAATCACAGATACGCACCTATACAATGAAATACCCCTTCAGTGCCTATTTGGAAATGAAATACCCCTTCAGTGCCTATTTGGAAATGAAATACCCCTTCAGTGCCTATTTGGAAATGAAATACCCCTTCAGTGCCTATTTGGAAATGAAATACCCCGTCAGTGCCTATTTGGAAATGAAATACCCCTTCAGTGCCTATTTGGAAATGAAATACCCCTTCAGTGCCTATTTGGAAATCACAGATACCCCTTCAGTGCCTATTTGAAAATCACAGATACGCACCTATATGTCACAGGCACACTAGTAAACAGGTGTGAGTCGCCTTATGGTAGTTCCTTTGGTATTAATTAGTCCTATAAACAGCACATTCTTCTATTCTAATGGAAGTGGGACACACGTCTCTAATTGCAATAATGGGATATGAAGTTGGACGATCTTATTGCAAGATTTATTCAGATTTGAAATGCCAACAATTTAAAGCTTTACAATGATGCATGGCATGATTGCATAGACTTTTCTTCTCTAAAGTGTTTAGTGGGAAGGCAATACGCCATTTTTACATTTTTTCAAACCCCTATTTTTGGGCCTTACAAAAGCACAGCATCACACTAGTCAGTTATATACGTCATACGGTGAACTGTATAGTTCCTAGATATGCATCCATTCATGAATTCATGCATACATACTGCTGAGCTTACAATTGAATTTTCTCTCTGTATGCACTCTTGGCATTTACAGTTTCTTTCTACAACGATGACAGCCCCTGGTAAGTGTGCATATATGTGAACAACTTTGCTTTTCCTTCGCGCGTACGACATTCGTATATGCAAACAGAAACTCGTTACCTATGCTTGGTGAATTTATCTCGTGCATACCTGGAATCATCAGAGAAATCATCAAATATTATGCAACATCACATCTGATCTTTCACTTATGAGTACATCCATGCCACTTAAGATAATAAGGTACTATCTTTCAGTCAGTTCCAAATTGGCGAACCTGCTTACAGCAGCGAATTTAAATACAAAAGAGCATATGCTTGGATTACTTTGGCGCGCAAATAGATACAAATGCATATTTTTCGCCAATTTGGAACTGATTACGCTATAGATCTGGTCCCCTGATGACTATAACCTGATCTCAACATCATCATTTTGCATCTTGTTTATAATAAAAAGGCATGTTTTTAAAAGCAGGTAAGTGGCAAGTTTTCAAAATAAAAATCACTATTGCAAGCAAAAGGTACACCATATAAGGGGGCAAGAGATTTGATATCTGAATTTGTCAAAGACATATTGCCCAATTATTGAGATGCTAATAAACCCCCATGTTTGTTCTATAGCTAGTTATAAATATTTGTTCACATACCATCAACCAACAAGTGAGGAAGCTGATGGAAAGTTACCATCAACCAACAAGTGAGAAAGCTGGTGGAATGTTAACATCAACCAACAAGTGAGGAAGCTGATGGAAAGTTACCATCAACCAACAAGTGAGGAAGCTGATGGAATGTTACCATCAACCAACAAGTGAGGAAGCTGATGGAAAGTTATCATTAACCAACAAGTGAGGAAGCTGATGGAAAGTTACCATCAACCAACAAGTGAGGAGGCTGATGGAAAGTTACCATCAACCAACAAGTGAGGAAGCTGATGGAAAGTTACCATCAACCAACAAGTGAGGATACTGATGGAATGTTACCATCAACCAACAAGTGAGGAAGCTGATGGAAAGTTATCATCAACCAACAAGTGAGGAAGCTGGTGGAAAGTTATCATCAACCAACAAGTGAGGAAGCTGATGGAATGTTACCATCAACCAACAAGTGAGGAAGCTGATGGAAAGTTATCATCAACCAACAAGTGAGGAAGCTGATGGAATGTTACCATCAACCAACAAGTGAGGAAGCTGATGGAAAGTTATCATCAACCAACAAGTGAGGAAGCTGGTGGAAAGTTATCATCAACCAACAAGTGAGGAAGCTGATGGAATGTTAACATCAACCAACAAGTGAGGAAGCTGATGGAAAGTTACCATCAACCAACAAGTGAGGAAGCTGGTGGAATGTTACCATCAACCAACAAGTGAGGAAGCTGATGGAAGGTTATCATCAACCAACAAGTGAGGAAGCTGATGGAAAGTTATCATCAACTAACAAGTGAGGAAGCTGATGGAATGTTACCATCAACCAACAAGTGAGGAAGCTGATGGAAAGTTACCATCAACCAACAAGTGAGGAAGCTGGTGGAAAGTTACATAGGTCAACAAGAACATCTTTTTACGGTTGTGAAAAGGAGACAACTCATTGTGGTTTGGGCATGTAATTAGATGGAAATAAGCTTGGTAAATACCACATTGCAAAGGAAGGACAGATCGAAGGACAGATGGAGCAGAAAGAGGGTCAGTAAAGACATGGATGGACACACAGTGGAAAGAAATGAGCTTCTACTGCCTGATCAGTAAAGACATGGATGGACACACAGTGGACAGAAATGAGCTTCTACTGCCTGATCAGTAAAGACATGGATGGACACACAGTGGACAGAAATGAGCTTCTACTGCCTGATCAGAACAGGCAATGATAGGCAGCTTTGGAAAACGTTGGATCTCTAGGTCCATGACTGTGTCAATGGCCTCTTATAGCTATGGTAAATAGATAGGTGGCTACAACCAATTCTGCCCAAATATTCTCTAATCCCTAGACATCCATGTATTATTTCTTGCTGCATTATTTAGGATTGACAGATTATCCATTTCCGCCAACCAAACAATTCTTTCCCCTACAAACTCTAACCATACCCATCTTGTCTCCTTAATACAGCATGTAGTCAACAGCAAGTAGGTGGGATGTAAAAAGCAGGGCAACTGCCTATGTGATGCACAGACACGTTTACACCCAGGGAAAAGGGTTCTATCTTACCAAATAATAATAATAATAATAATAATAATAATCAGAACTACGATAACGCAAATTATAAGACAAATGTATGCCGGTATAACCCATTAGGGATCTAATGAATATTTATGCAGAAGTGTTTTTCTTACTTTTCTGTTTTTATTTTCAGGAAAGTTTCTTGGGTGTGTGCTCCCAGATTGATAATACGGGGCACTGAGAAGAATCAGGCCAACATTAGCGGATATAATTTAAGATATTTCATTAAAGAAAATATAAAGCTGTTCTACAATCAGTTTATATGGCCACATTGTTTTTATACACCTAACACAAGGTGCATTGATGTTGGCTAATCCAAATTCAATAATCGGTACCAAAATCTGAGATGCACAAATTTCTTCTTCATAGTTTGATACCTCACTCATAAAAATTGAATGGATACTTTTAAAGTTATGATGATTTCAATAACCACATGACTAACGACAACAATAGTTGCCCTAGAGTTTGTTTCCTATAGTCCACTGTGTGCTATCTGAACCAGTCTGGCTGGTATTGGGATAGGAGTCTGTACACACACATTTTCACTGCGTAATATCCCATAGAAACCTAATGTTAGTGCAATTATTTTTTTGGTAGTTGGTAGTATCAAACTACGAAGAAGGAATTTGCTCATTAAATGTATATCTCAGATTTTTCGTACCCATCATTGATTTTGGAATAACCAACATCAAAGCACCTGGTCAGTGCTAGGTGTAGGTCCTTTTTATATGGTTGTACATGAAATGATACATTATTGTCCCACCAGTATTCAGACAGGGTAGTTTTACTTTATGCATGCTGAAGGGATGGTAAACATACAAGGTCTTGCCAGAACAGCGACAATATGTGTAGCTGTGTTGTTCCTTTTGACTTTGAAAATAATGTACCCGCAGCAAACCTGACATTTACCTATACAGATTTTTCAAAAGCCCAAGACACGCAGAGGGCTTATTTTTTGGATACCATAGTAGACAGCAATAGTGGAAAATCTGGATTCTAGATTTAAATTTGATTTCTGTAGAATAAGAGAAAATCTGGACATACTTATTGACACATTTGGGCTACTTCTGACCAATTTTGTGAAAGGCAACACTTTGTCTCGTCACACAGAGCACTGACCGGCCGCTCGGATCCTTGAAGAGTGAATGAGCAAGAAGAGAGCCATAATCAATGCATTTATTAATTGCTTACATGCATAATCCAACTATACTACAAAAATGACGATTATATCACATCGGATGCTTGCTGGATGGTGTAATGGCCTAACTAACTAACTGTTGATGTACAATGGACAGCAGATCAAATTTCAATCAGTCAGTCCCGTTGTGCTTTCGGCCATTGCTTCCAATATAGCCAGCCATGCTTTGTATTAATGTGTGTAACTAACAAGTTTGTAACAAATTGCATAATTGTCAAATAGTGGTCATGTTAATGTGGGAATGTTTAGCTAAAATGTTCTTATCTTTAAAGAGAAGTATTCAAATTCAATTCATGAAGTTGTGGCACTATCTTAGCAGGTTTAACACTTTGCGGCAGTCGTCTGCAGACAACAGTTCCAAAATTTCACAAAATGATTCAAAGATGTCAAAATTCAATCACTATATTTGGAATCACCATGAGAAATGCATTAAAATAAGTACAAACATGCCTACTATTGGTTCAGTAATTCTTGAGATAAGACGGAAAGTAATAAGACATGTCATTAATTTTCAACTTATCATATTCTGAAGATCGACATACTCAAAAGTATAAAATGCTATTTTTAGCTTCTTTGAAAGTTTGGGATAAGATGCCTTTTTCCACTTTTCAAAAATTGCATACATTTTCAAAGAGGAAAATGAGAGTCAAATTATGGCTACAACCTGTTTGATTATCATAGTCCGCAGTTATTCTGTCTTATTACCTTGTCACTGTCATGGCATGGCACTATAGCTCCTTCACCTTAACATGACACATGAACCCTTGTCAATATACATCGCTATACTCCATTTCACTTCACTTAGAAAAGTTCACCTTTTAATTCTGTCTTGTTACCATGTCATAGTTGGCATGGCACTATAAGCTCCTTCACCTGAACATGACACATGAACCCTTGTCAATATACATCGCTATACTCCATTTCACTTTACTTAGAAAAGTTCACCTTTGAAAATCATGGCGAATGCCCTGGAGTGACCGTTCTTCAATGGCGGATAACTAAGCTATTTGACTTTCATGACGAGCAGACAAGTGTGAGTGTAGAGTGTATACGATGATGGCCGACACAGTGCGATTTATGTATTTGGCTTCGCACACAAGATGAATTTACAATTCACACAGAAATGGGACATGAATTCATATATATGAGCAATAACACAAGGGGATTTGTGTTACTATTTGAACCACTATCAGTTGTGTTATTCTCTGTCAGAACAAAACCACATTTATATTGTATCTTCTCTGCAATGCTATCTACTGTAGACAGCATTGTGTGGGTGTTTAATGGCAATGCTTGACCTGAAATATTCTCAATTAGCAATGGAGAAAACCCTTGTTCTACAGACATTAGGCCAAATTAAATTAATTGTTTGTCTCAAAGCTCCTCTCCTGTTGTAAAACTAATGCGGAATGCGGGTTTTTTTCAAGGTTTTTTTTTTTTTTTTTTTAAATATAAAATATTGAAATCCTTGTAAAAGTGAACTTTTGTATTTAAGATGATCTGATCAATGAAAATCTGAAAAATCGGTGAAATTTTAGATTTTTTTTTTTTTTTTGAAAAAAAAAAAAAAGAGAAAAAAAAAGTTTTTTTCAGATTTTTGTTTTTCTAATGCGCACCAATAAACGAACGCGCGCGGGAGCTTTGAGACAAACAATTATTTTAATTTGGCCTTACTAACCCATGATCTTTATTTTGAGATGAGGATGTCAGAGGAAGGCACTGGACCGACCTACTTGAAAGGTCTATAGAATTGGGGGTTTTCATGGTGTGGTGAATTATAAAACCCCATTACATGCTAGAAAACATGTGCTTATTACGCTCATAGAATTGTGGGTTTTCATGGTGTGGTGAATTATAAAACCCCAGTACATGCTAGAAAACATGTGCTTATTACGCTCATAGAATTGGGGGTTTTCATGGTGTGGTGAATTATAAAACCCCATTACATGCTAGAAAACATGTGCTTATTACGCTCATAGAATTGGGGGTTTTCATGGTGTGGTGAATTATAAAACCCCAGTACATGCTAGAAAACATGTGCTTATTACGCTCATAGAATTGGGGGTTTTCATGGTGTGGTGAATTATAAAACCCCAGTACATGCTAGAAAACATGTGCTTATTACGCTCATAGAATTGGGGGTTTTCATGGTGTGGTGAATTATAAAACCCCATTACATGCTAGAAAACATGTGCTTATTACGCTCATAGAATTGGGGGTTTTCATGGTGTGGTGAATTATAAAACCCCATTACATGCTAGAAAACATGTGCTTATTACGCTCATAGAATTGGGGGTTTTCATGGTGTGGTGAATTATAAAACCCCATTACATGCTAGAAAACATGTGCTTATTACGCTCATAGAATTGGGGGTTTTCATGGTGTGGTGAATTATAAAACCCCATTACATGCTAGAAAACATGTGCTTATTACGCTCATAGAATTGGGGGTTTTCATGGTGTGGTGAATTATAAAACCCCATTACATGCTAGAAAACATGTGCTTATTACGCTCATAGAATTGGGGGTTTTCATGGTGTGGTGAATTATAAAACCCCATTACATGCTAGAAAACATGTGCTTATTACGCTCATAGAATTGGGGGTTTTCATGGTGTGGTGAATTATAAAACCCCATTACATGCTAGAAAACATGTGCTTATTACGCTCATAGAATTGGGGGTTTTCATGGTGTGGTGAATTATAAAACCCCATTACATGCTAAAAAACATGTGCTTATTACGCTCATAGAATTGGGGTTTTCATGGTGTGGTGAATTATAAAACCCCATTACATGCTAGAAAACATGTGCTTATTACGCTCATAGAATTGGGGGTTTTCATGGTGTGGTGAATTATAAAACCCCATTACATGCTAAAAAACATGTGCTTATTACGCTCATAGAATTGGGGGTTTTCATGGTGTGGTGAATTATAAAACCCCATTACATGCTAGAAAACATGTGCTTATTACGCTCATAGAATTGGGGGTTTTCATGGTGTGGTGAATTATAAAACCCCATTACATGCTAGAAAACATGTGCTTATTACGCTCATAGAATTGGGGGTGTTCATGGTGTGGTGAATTATAAAACCCCAGTACATGCTAGAAAACATGTGCTTATTACGCTCATAGAATTGGGGGTTTTCATGATGTGGTGAATTATAAAACCCCATTACATGCTAGAAAACATGTGCTTATTACGCTCATAGAATTGGGGGTTTTCATGGTGTGGTGAATTATAAAACCCCATTACATGCTAGAAAACATGTGCTTATTACGCTCATAGAATTGGGGGTTTTCATGGTGTGGTGAATTATAAAACCCCATTACATGCTAGAAAACATGTGCTTATTACGCTCATAGAATTGGGGGTTTTCATGGTGTGGTGAATTATAAAACCCCATTACATGCTAGAAAACATGTGCTTATTACGCTCATAGAATTGGGGGTTTTCATGGTGTGGTGAATTATAAAACCCCATTACATGCTAGAAAACATGTGCTTATTACGCTCATAGAATTGGGGGTTTACATGGTGTGGTGAATTATAAAACCCCATTACATGCTAGAAAACATGTGCTTATTACGCTCATAGAATTGGGGGTTTTCATGGTGTGGTGAATTATAAAACCCCATTACATGCTAGAAAACATGTGCTTATTACGCTCATAGAATTGGGGGTTTTCATGGTGTGGTGAATTATAAAACCCCATTACATGCTAGAAAACATGTGCTTATTACGCTCATAGAATTGGGGGTTTTCATGGTGTGGTGAATTATAAAACCCCATTACATGCTAGAAAACATGTGCTTATTACGCTCATAGAATTGGGGGTTTTCATGGTGTGGTGAATTATAAAACCCCAGTACATGCTAGAAAACATGTGCTTATAACGCTCATAGAATTGGGGGTTTTCATGGTGTGGTGAATTATAAAACCCCAGTACATGCTAGAAAACATGTGCTTCACATGTTAAATAAATATAGCTTTAATACACTTAGGTAGTTTTTAAGAACACAAAGCCTCTTACTTACGCCATCAATACTTCCTGTTTGAATAATAATTCAAATGTTCTTTTCTTACTAAAATTTACCGATTATCATTGGGTGAACCAACTTTCCCCTAAAAGGAGCATAAATCCAAATTGCCGATTATGACACTGACTCCCCGCTTCAATATCAACATCCATCAACTCACCACAGGCAGGAAAAAAAATGTTTAGCAAAGTTGGATCGAAAGCTCCACGCAAGTGGATCTATATGTCCTGTTTATCAGTCAGTCATAAATTACATCAATAAAAAATTAACCTGTCATAGAGTATTACTTGGCAATTCAAGCTACTACTACCGCCGTCCTATATAGTTTATTCAGTACAATATAGGCAAGGCGGGATTAATATTAGGAAATGATTTCTACTACAGACAATATTGAAAACTGGTAATAGTACTCCTTCACGGCCAGGGGTCTAGGGGCCTGCCTTAGGGCATCCAAGGGCACACCTTTAAAGGCTCCTTGGGGGGTGGGGGTTGGTCCATGAGCAATGCTTTTCATTGCTGTCAGACAGGCATGGACACCAGTTTTGAAGATTTGATTTTTTTAATTTTGGGAAAGAAACAAAATTATTTTCTTTGTCCCTTAGATATTCAGAAATCAGATACTATTTTCTGCTTCCAAAAATCTTAAAAATCTGACTAAACATGATTAAATTGTACTAGTTGGCAGGGCTGCGACTAACGTAGGTGCAGTCTACCTCATAAGAATGGCAGCTAAGGCACACATTATGAATCTATACTCGAAGTACACGTCTGGGAGGATTTCTTTTTGCACACCGCCAGATACGCACAAGTTTGCCGCTTTTACACTGAACAAAATTTAGCCCACGATGGTTAAGAAATCTGCATTTTGAACGCGTCCCATTACTCATTATATATGTTACAGATTTTCATGCCACTCTACCCATCACTCGAAGCGTATATGTGATCACATTTATTCATGATACCTTCCGTTGACTTTTTATCTTATTTCTTATTATTTTTTTCTCCCTGTCAACCCCCATCGGCAATTACTGTGACCTGAAGTTTAAACTCATGATACTTTACTTCAGCATATTCTACAAGATCTTTGTATGTAAATGTTAGTCAACCTGTGAAAGCTGTTTCCTGACGACTTTAAGCTGTGATTTTATTCATGATATTTTCGTAATACATTCCAATCATGTTTTTCTTCATAACATTTTATTGACACTTTGGTCAACCTCAATGACCAACAATTTCCTGTGACCGGCTATAATTGTCCATGTCTGGCATTTTAAAAATATGTATTTCCACTCATGATGGTTACTCGCTGTTTTTTTGTACTTAAGATTAACATACAGGCTGCCTATATGTAAAGCCACAGGAAAAGTGAGCTGTTGTCACCATAGAAAAAGTAGAGATCTTAATACGAACAAAAGGAGCTTTTTGAATGCTTCAAAATGACACCATTGTGGTTAAGATTGGAGTGCTTTCTGATTTTACTGTAAAATTGTCTTTATTTTTCCATTTCTAATTTCACCAATATCTTAAAATGCATTTTACCCACAACTGCACCCTTCTGCCCTCTTATCTATGGTAAGGACCCATTTCTGGAATTTCAGAATGTTAATTTGAGGTTATCAGTTAAATATTGAGAGGCAGGGCCCTGACCCCTCTACGTTCCCCTTATCTACATACATTAAAAATCAATTTCCGAAATAACTCCCCTTATCTACATTAACCCTAACCCTACCAAATCCAACCCAGCCTGTTTGTATAACCCGGCGTGGAAGTTTTTCGAAGAAATACTGAACCCAGCCTATATACTTCTGCACCAAGCAGTCCTGACACATGTGGTGTAGTGAAAAATCCCTTGCCCTGTGTGACGGAGATCTGTGGTTCAAATCCCGGGGGGGGGGGGTCAGGGCGATATTTGGGGTCACTTTTCACCGCGGGGAAAAATGGCTGAAACAAGTAGGGTAGGTAGAGTTAGGATTAAGAAGCATTTATTTTATTTTTTCCACAACTTTTCAACCCTAACCTTGCCAAATCCAACAAAATCCAACGACCCAGCCTGTTTGAGGTCTGTTTGCCTGTACAACAGGGTTTCTTATTTTTGTCGCCTTACCACGCATGTTTTATAGGTGTCAGCTACAATACTTGGTCACTCTCTAGACAAGCTATGACAGATTTCAATGACTCCAGGCTTGAATTTTATTCAGGACACCTTGCTACACACAAATACATTATTCATGTACATTATGATTTGCCACTAGGCATGACAGAGAAGTCAATGGTAGATTCATTGTAATAATACAGAATATTCTATCTAATCAACCATGACGTAGTAAAACGGTAACAATAGATAAACTGTCAACACCGCCCCCATGTGTAATGGAAACTGACGAAATTTAGGTGAGATACTACCTTAACAAATCCAACAGTAAACATATTTAGTTGCTCAAATTGGGCTGGAGAAAGAAGCAAATTCGTAAATTTACGCAACAAAAAAAGCTGAAGGTCTGCATTTCAGTTCATAACTCCTTTTAACTATTTTTTTCTTGAACTTTTGAAAATGATGCTTCTTCAAATTATAATTTCACATTGTGTAGAACCATATCAGCTTCATTTTTCTTGGTTACAGGAGTAAAATTGTCAAGTTAAATACATTGCAACAGAATGTGATTTAGTCCTACTATAATGGTAGTGTTGAAATATACATTTCACATGTAATAAGAAAAAAGAACAATATACTGTAAAAGTGGAAATGTTCGCGCGTGTAAATCTTCGCGCATTGCACATTTTGAACAATTTTGCTGGTTTTTATTTTCGCGATTTTGAGCTTCCATGCATAGACCTACATACAAAATGAACATATTCGCGCGTTTTAATTTTCGCGCTTGCTGATTTGAGCGCGAAAAGCGCGAAAATTAATGTAGCGCGAACATTTCCACTTGTACAGTATACCGCATTTCGCATAGCATTTTATAATTTAAAAAGAGGGAAGCACAATTTGCATAGCCTTCATTTCAGGTTTCTTCTGAGACAAACTTGGGTTTTTTTCAGGCCTAATGAAAGTGTTTTCTCTAGGGAGCACAGCACCAAGACGCTCTCCATAGACTTTACTGTTAGGAAAGGCTTTCATAAATGGCTCTAGTTTCTATATTAGTGCATTTGGTTCAATGAAATTTTGATATGTTTTGCTCACAAGGGTAATCTACAACATATCTGAATATGAAGGTGACATTACCGTGCACTTCTTTTGCTATAAGCCGCCGCATAACAACGTAGTGATATGCCTACCTAAATTCGGTCTCTGGTCTGGATATCACCGCATGTGTAAATTGGTCCGTAAAATAGAAATTGACCTCAAATCACCTAGTTTAAATGTCAGAACATCAACTACACATTTCAAACACAACATATTAGTGAAAAATTATATCATAAACCGTCAAAAAATAACTCTCTTTCCCGCCAAATAGGTACTATTGTCGTACTCAACTTTGATTGATCGCGTCGATAGCGTGTCGCGATACCTATTTGGTTGTGTGCTCCCTCTACCATCCATCACTTGTATGACTGTGTTGTACTCTGTAAGTGCACATTTTCACTCCATATTTATGTTTGCATTTTTCACCGGAATGATAACTATTGCTCCAAAATAAAATTCACTACTATCCTTTAAAAAGTTCATAGATTTACCTTACAAACACAAAATCTTGAATTGTACAACATGTATAATTAAATTTAGACTTTGCAGACTGCACAGAAATTATCATGTGCATTAAAAATAACTATTCCTTCCGTATACGATGAGTGACAGTCCTGACCTTTTACACCACACTCTCAAGTATCCATTTGAAAATTCAAATCACTCTGTAAACACTCAATTTATACCATGTGGCTACATATTTTAGGCATTATTTAAACAAAGGCTACGGCAAAAGGCCAGCGGAATGTCTCAATTTTCTATTTGGAAGTTGATTATCTTCCTTCCTTGGCTTGAATCGCTTGCTGAAAGAGCTTATCGACATCACCTGTGTACTATCGTGATAAGAATTAAATTAGACTTTTAGAGTATCTTCTCAAAATGTGTCAAATTTATATAATGTCACTGCCAATGGTGGAGCCTCACAATCTTACTATAAAAATACAAAACTCCCCCGACACTAACTCACTGTGAAATAAAAATGTGGACATTTTCTTGCTCTTTACTTGCACCACGATCAAAGATAAAGGTCTCAGAAAAGAAAATTGTTAATTCATTAACATCAGTTTGAATCTGGCAGAAAACCTGAATTCCATGAGCAAAAATAAAAACACCTTCAGGTGATTAAAAAAAGAAAACCTGTTCTACGGGCAAACCTCTCAGGTTGGATCGGTCCGTCAAGCTTTTGTTTTCTCTCTCTCTTCTTTTTCCCCCTTCAAAATGAACGTAAAACGTCAACAAAATCTCTTAACATTTTGCTGTAATTCGACATGAACATTTTTCAGAGTTTCTTTTTTCTTCTTTTTTCCCATTTCTTTTTTGTCGCTTTATGGTAATACCCGCACCTGCACTTCTGCTGCAGTTGCTCAAGATTACAACAAGAGATAGTTTAATAAACGTCCTGCCTGAATATGTCTATTCTAAATTCATACAGTAGTTTACAGACATTTCCAGTCATTTTTTGACTGAACTTGAAGCTAAAACTGTTGCAGAGGAGCCCAAAAATACAGGCATCATGCAAAATTGCACCCGCCTGCCTGATATCTGTACTCCACATTGGAGTATGTTAGTTCTTACTTTATTGCCCAATCAATCAGTGCATCCAGTAACGCACCGAGTCAACTGACGAAGAAAACAATGTATCCGCCATATTTTCTCAATAAATAACATCACGGAGCACAATCACGCTTAATTTGATAAAATAAACATAATTGGCTTTGATAAACAGTAATAGCGATACGATGTTGTCTAGGTCAAAATGTTGGGATATGTGTGTACTCTATGCAGGAAAAACTAAATACAAAAATATGTGAGGACTGCCTCAGAGAAACATTTTCTTATTCTACCGCATTTATTTAATTAAAAAGTAAGGGCAGATGTTGATAACAAACTATGAAGATATGGGGGTGGGGGCTAAAATTAACTATTTATATGATATCAACATGAAATATTTTGAACTAATTTCATTTACTTGACTGAGAAAAGAGGTGGCTTGTATCAATGGGAGCACGGTACGGCGGGGAAATTTAACCTTTCAAAATTCAAAATGTCAGAAGGGTCAAAAGACCATAAAATGTGAACAAACTAATGCTACTGATTGGAAAGAATAAAGAATTACAATTTTTTTTTTAACTGCAACCCATCAAACTGTGTACTGAGTTATACGCCTCCTAAATAAGCCTGTTATAATACTACCATTAACTGATTCTAATATCTAATCTAAATAAATATTGCGCAACCTAAAAGAATATTTCATTTATCAGGTTCATTAATTGATTTTAATATCTAATCCAAACAAACAATGCGCAACCTGAAAAGCATGTCAGGTTTATCAAGTTCAGCATAACACTTACAGATCCGACCAGAAATAGTTGCTATTGACATAACAAACATCCATGCTTTAGGTGATGCCTAGACATATTTCAGTACAGGCAGCCAGTTAGTGCAAGCTGTTGCCCTTACTCAAACTTAGTAGCCCAACAGACTTCTTTTGAAGACCAGTTTGTCCGGATGTAAACTTAAAGAAGGTATCTTTTTAAGACTAATATATCAAAACCTTTGAAATACCAATACATCCCTACGATGATGAAAAAACCCACACTGTTCTATGGGCCTGACTAACCCATATTATTCTGAAGAAATAAAGAAAAAAGAAAAAAGGAAAATCATAGAATAGGTTCATTAGGAATCCAAGGAAACATAATTAGATGATTCATAGAATAATTCCAAAATTGAACTTACTGTTCCAGACAGTTTCGACGTCTGATCGGACAATGTTTGTAAATTATTTGTATACGTTTGGTTTTTGTTGTTGAAAATTTCGCCTAAGCATAGGATAGTTTAGAAGACAATTATGTCCAAATAAACCCCATTATAAGGCAAATTTACCACAAAAAAAGGTAACAGAACAATATTGTTTACGTCTAAAGCTTCAACTCAGTAGTCATATGTTGAACTTAAAGATGTCCAAACGAGAAAACGTCATGTCCAACACAACTTAGTAACCCAAAACTTCCATAGAAAATGTCCAGAACTACAACTTAGTCGCTCAGCATAAGGCTTATTTAGAAGACCATGACAGAAAGTAACCCCATAACTTCATTAGAAGCATGTACCTTACTGGGGCTAGTGCAGTCAGTCCAAATAAAGCTAGCTTGATGGTGCCAGATAATCTCCAATTCAAGATTTTTTCAACGACCCCCTCCGCAATGTCAAAAAATAATTTCCATCATTGCAACATCAGGCTATCATCTCACAACGTACACTCTAAGAAATTAAAGAACCTTTTTTTGTCCTGCCAGGAGAACCCTTAAAGGTTCTTTAAAGAACCAAAAATAGTTCCCCAAACATGATACAGAACCATTTTTGGTTGATACAGAACCATTTTTGGTTCTATGAAGAACCTGGTTTGGTTCTTCAATTTTCAAGAACCATTTTTGAAGGTTCAAGAGAGAGGTTCCTTTTAGAACCTTCAAAAAGGGTTCTTGAACCCCAAAAGGTTCTTCATAGAACCAAAAATGGTTCTGTATCAACCAAAAATGGTTCTGTATCATGTTTGGGGAACTATTTTTGGTTCTATAAAGAACCGTTAAGGGTTCTCCTGGCAGGACAACTTTAGAACCATTTTTTCTAAGCGTGTATTGGGCTACTCTGACCTGTCTCTATCGGCAAAACTGTCAGCAACAGGCTTAGCAATCCATAGAGGAGTGACCTTTCAAAGGCAATTTTTCTGATGCCCTCCAATCCTCCTCGTCTGTAAATATCCCTGGATGATGAGTGCCATCACGCATGGATGCACCCAATATGCCTGTCTGCCAGCCGCTGACACTTGTAAATCCTAAGATTTATATTCATCTGTCGTTGTAGCATGGCTAGTCTAAGTATTTTAAGATGCAGATTATGCTTCTAACGTTGTCAAATATATTATAGTTTTTTGAAAGTACATATTCCATTTTATATTTGGTGAGCTCATATGTGCCATGAAAATGCACAATTGCATGTCATATGATGGTGATGAGAAGGGAGGGGGTTATAAGATTGAACAAGGAAACTTGAGTTAATGCATGAGTTGTAAATAGAGCACAACACATCGTCAGCGTTACCAACTTCTTCCTAGGAACACAGCTTTGGGGACACATGGCCACCTGTTTCATAACCAATGCAATCCACAAGTTCAAGGTTTTTAGTAACTCTGCTTTTTGAGGCAAATACAGATACACTCTGGTCTTAGAGTAGCTCAAAACAATGTAAATTATCTGATTTTAGATGTCAACACTTCACCAGATTGGTTTGATATAAAACCTGGTGAAATTCACTCAAAATGTCAGAATAGTAAACGCCACACAGCTCCAATTCTATTAGTCATTGTTCCCATAAAATGTTTTCATTGAACCAGTTTCAAAATGTTGCTGATTATTTTCTATCGCTGTTGTTGCTGTTGTTGTTGATGTTGACAAGATAGATGATTATTCAACTTGATCATAGTTCAAATCATAATCGCTTAGACATTTCATAATAATAATAATAATAGTCGGTTTTTATATAGCGCTTTACACAGTGTGGAACACCGTCTCAAAGCGCTTTACATTGGCTAATCATACCATACTTACTCATGTCCACCAAAATATACTGAAACACAGTGACAAAGTGCGCTCTTGATAACACATATGTTATGTTTTGTCTATAGGATTCTGATTCAGACTATAATTTTCTGTCTTTTCAAAGACACTTACCTGGAGATTGGCAATGGATGTAGATGACATATAATCCAATAGGTACATGGAGAGGAAGAGAAAAAGAGAGAGAATGTTTGTTCATTAGCATGGTTTAACATAAGTGCTCTAATTGGAAAGGCTTCAGTCTTCAATATAAATATAAATATAAAATATATATTCAGTCTTATATATAATCAATCTTGACAAAAATTGAATTTGCATGAATGCCCGCCCCCATATTGTCCCTTAAATTATACCGATATTGTCCTCAAAGATACCAATATTATCAAAAAATGATACCCATTTTACTCTTCTCGACCCATTTTGCTCTTCTCAACACCTAGAATGCCTTCAATAACACCATATTGTCCTCATCCGTAATGGCCCTTACAATACCAAGATTGTATGTAAATCATGATATACTTCAGGCAGTTCCAAATTAACGAACCTGCTTAATTACAGCAGCAAATTAATACAGTAGACTACACTAAACGCTCGCATGACGCAAAAGAGCGCACGTATGCTAGGATACTTTTGCGCGCAGAGAGATAAAACTACATATTTCTCACCAATTTGGAACTGATTAAACTACGCCCTCATGGTACCCACAATGCCCTGACACACACTCTCATGACACCCACAATGCCCTTAATGATACCCCTACCCAGATTGCGATTGATTTTTTTTACTAGTAAACATTTGTATGGGCTCACAGGTAAAATCAGTTGACTTTTTTTTTTAAAAATTAAAAATTAAAATTAAAAATTAAAATTAAAAATTTTATTCAGTGAGTTTTGCTTTATTCCGTATTAAAATGAAATAAATAAATTTTACAAATGCTTACTAATAAATAAAAAAATCGCACCCAGATTGCCATCTCATCCCACAATCAAACCACAAGGTAAACCAGCCATACAACTAGCCATGCTTTAGATCAACACACTTGGCAGACTTCTCATCGACGTTTCTGCAATGGGAATTGCATCGCCTCGTTGAATCGGAAACCCATTAAAGCGTAACACTGTAAGATACGTCCCAACCTTTATCAATATTTTAAACGTTGGGATGGCACTGCAGCCAATCCTCAACAGTATCAAAACAGGCGAGTCTTGTTTGCAACATTATCAAGAATAAAATTAGCATAGCATTCAGCGACTGAACACGAGGCAGACTGGTTTAGTTGTAAAGAAAGGTTGTTGGTACTCATATTCATCACCAGGGGGGGGGGGGGGATAACATATTAATTAGCATATGGTAGGCATGAACCAGATTGTCATCTATTGGAAGACGAGAATGCCAAGTTGGAATCCATTTAATGTAGGTCATCAATGCCTCTGCTTATGTAGCGAGATCCAATGTTAAGTAGACCATTAAATGGTGTTGTATGTAATTTAATTAGACTGGTCAATATTTGATGTCATATATTATCATTCCAACCACAGTATGAATGAAGCCACTTGTTTTTGGTGCCATTTGGATGTGTTGTTTTTGTTTTTTATGGAAATAAGACAACAAAAAACAAAACCCCTGTTCTACGGGAAGATCGACAATTTGTTTAGAGATTGGGGGGGGGGGGGGGGGATTTTAAATGCAAATGATTACTGACCCACATTTTTATGAGTGGTCAATTTAATATTTATTTT